>OLKM01000023.1:251052-293552 GCA_900291075.1 Melanogrammus aeglefinus | reverse complement strand
CAAATATGTACACTTGGAACATGTTGATATGAACGTGCCATCCTCATCCCTGGTGTGTTGGATTCTCTGCGCATCACACCACACAGCCACGAGGCATGCGCTACAGGGATAAGTGTAGTGTTGTGCATCTGGCAACCCTTACCCATTAGGTTCAGCTCCACTGAAGCCGTAATGTGGCACAGGACTGAAGAGGTGAAGCAGAGTGCTAAAGTACATTGATCATGAAGTCGTCGTGTTCACATGATCAATCACAACCCAACCTCACTTAATTCTCTTCCAGGCTGTCTGCCACAGCGTAAGACGTCTTATTAGGCTATTTTACGGACTAGCTGGGTTCAAGAGTGGCATGCCAAACTATTTTCTCAGACTTTGGTAGCCAGCGGGTCTTGCCAGCCAAAGCAAACCCTGGCATGTCTGGCTGTATGGCTGATATCTCTTCTGGTCTGCGGCTATAAAACACAGAAAAATATTGTTTTGACTGGCAGTGTTTTAATTTATTTTCAGGGGCGAGGCATTTCGTTCCTTATGTTTTGGACTCTGATATCTTTCATCTGGCTGATTTGTCCCGGTAATCAGCAGAAGGTGTGTGGGTAATGATCAACCAATTGAGACTATAGGGCTTGTGCATCAGCACGTCAGTTATTTAGACAGTACTAATGCTTTTTAGGTTTTTGTTGATTGTCAAATGATTTGTCATTATTAGGAGAGGTTGTTCTGTTTCAAGCTGCCACAGCATTTCTCATGCGATATGGGGCGGAAGTTTTAGTCTAGGTTTTGATTTATTTAAGTTGCTTTAGGATTTGAATGTAGTACACTTCCCTTCCTCTCTGTGTCCTCTCAATACGACAACAAAACATCCTATGATGCATTATGATGACGAAGCCCAAGAGACGGCTGCAACTTTATTCACCCGAAACGTGAGCCGCAATCCTGCACCCCTTCCATCAGTATGCTTCATGTCTCAATGCTAACCATTATGGGAGTGGGGTATAAAGTACGGTAGGCCTCTTGCTTCGGGGTAGAGTAACCCCTAATTGAATTACTTCCACGGACGTGGCTTGGAAGAGCATCCGTTGGGTTTTTCCGCCCCATTTAGCGCAGCGTGTTCTGTCTCTACGCTCAGAGACAAAGAGGATTCCTGCGGTGGCCTCCGTCGTCTTCTTTCTCTCCCGCAACATCTGCAAAACATTTTGTGCGTGTGTTTGTGTGTGTGGAGACTCTCGGGAAGAGCTGGAATAAATGATACTGGTTGCTCTATCAATGGGCCGTTTCAAGATCTCCCTGGCCGCCTGGTCAGCGCCGGTGGGGCCCAGAGAGACGGGGCCTGGCAGCGCTGGCTCGCTGGACCTGGACCAGACCCTTACACTGCCAGCCAGTTCAGCTGCAGGATGTGTGCAAACCGAATGCTGGAGAACCTTATGTTCAACAGTGTTTTATTATGAGGTTATCATGGGGGGCTCTGATACCGATAGCTCTCTCTGGTCACTGTTTGGTTTCAAGTATTGCATTTTAAAGGATGGCTCTATCCCCGATACCTCATGTGTATGTATATATATATATATATATCAGGGTTTCCAACAGCACTTTACAGCTTAGGTTGCCGCCTATGCAAAAGTTTAAATTGCACAAATTCATTGAATGTTCTTGTGTCAGTTGTTATTTTGACAATGTTGTTTGGCACTTTACTTAAAAAAAAAATATCTCTGGGAACCATATATATATATATATATATATATATATATATATATATATATATATATATATATATATATATATATATATATATATATATATATATATATATATATACTGTATATATATATATATTATGAACTGCCTTGCATTTCAGCTTTTTGGTTTCCATGGAAACATACATCATTATCATTATCATATCATTATCATCATCGTTAAGTATCCACTTACACTCACACTGGAATCCTCTTTCCCATTGGCTCAGCGTGGGCGGGGGCAACGGCGAAGACGATGAGGAGGCCGCCCGGGAGCGGAGGAGGCGCGCCAGGGAGGAGAGGAAGAAGGCGAAGGACCCGGAGGAGACTGCAGGAGCTGAGGCTGGGGAGGTTATCGACACCAACAGGTACCACCATGGTCTCAGGGTCGAACCGATTCATTCAGCATTGAAGCAGCAAAACACTGCAGTTGATCACGTCAAAGGGTAACTGGAGCTGACGCGACAGACCGGCTCTTAAGCTCCCCTCTGTGTGTGTGTGTGGCCATGTAAAGTTCCCTTTCGCTGTAGGTGCCACCGAAGATAAAGACTCTAAGGAATCATCCTCAAAAGTGTCCCTCACTGATTTAAAAACGCCAAGCTGTCCCATTTGTAGGCATTACAATGTCCACTGATTAAGCCTGATTGCAGCAGCTACCGCCCCACTGCCATGCGAATGACGTCTTTCTCATGCTCTCACAGTGCGACCGAGACCACCACCATGGAGACCACCCTCTCCAACGAAACCGCCGCGGACCACTCCACTTCCAACGAGGCCGCAGACGCTGACACCACCCCGGACGACGCTGCTGCTGACCCCAGCCCCGACATCGCCCCCGCCGCCGCCGCCGCCGCCCCCGCCCCCACCGCCACGGAGGGAGGCGACACCGATGACCAGGTTCTGCTGGACCGCCTGGCCCAGAGGGAGGAGCGCAGGAAGAAGAGGACGCAGGAGGCTCTGGAGAGACAGAAGGAGTTCGACCCCACCATCACCGCCAACGGCATGGACACAGAAGAAGGGAAGGCTTCCGAGGGGAACGCGTCCCGAGAGGAGGAGGCGCCGAAAGAGGAAGCTGCTCCTGGACCCGAGGTTGCAGCGGAGGTAAGGTTGTACACGTTATATACGTACGTATGTATTATGAGTGCTTGAAGAACCAGTTGGGGAACGACCAAAGACAAAGGTGTGGATCTCTGAGCTCAGTATCGTAGACCAACCGTATTCTTTTGTCATCGTATTTACAAAAACATGAAATGCTCGTTACCTTCTAGGAGGAGATGAAGGAGGAGGTTGTTGTAGCGTCAGACCAGGAGGCACAGCGGATCCGTTTCAGGAGAGGCAGACGAGGAGAGGGAGAAGAGAGAGGAGGAGGAGAAACAGCAACAGGAGAAAGGAGGAAAGGAAGCGAAGGGAGGAGGAGGAGGAGGAGGAGGCGAGGCGGCAGAAGGAGCAGTTGAAGAGGGAGGAAGAGGAAAAGCAGCAGGAGGAACAAAGGAGGAGAGAGCAAGAGGAGCAGCAAAGAGAACAGGAGGAGAGGCTCAGGAAGGAGGCCGAGGAGAAGAAGAACAAGGATGCGGAAATGGAGGCGAAGCGGAAGGAGGACGAGCAAAACCGGAAAAGGGAAATGGAGGAAAAAAAGAAGGAAGAAGAGCAAAAGCGGAAAAAGGAATTGGAAGACAAGAAGAAAAAAGAGGAGGAGGAAAAGCAGAAGAAGAAGGAGCTGGAGGACAAGAAGAAGAAGGAGGACGAGGAAAAACTGAAAAAGGAAACGGCGGAGAGGAAGAAGAGAGACGAAGAGGATAAACTGAAGAAGAAGGAGGCGGAGGAGAAGAAGAAGAAAGAGGAGGTATCACAGTGTGTCTTGCATTTTCACAAATCGCAACCGGAGCACCCTGCACAACTCAAGCATAGTCACTGGTTTATTTAGCCCGACACGTTCGTACAGCCTGTGATAGAGGGACTTTGAGGCTTCCGGACAGTTTGAGTGTTCGCACTGGCATGCTCGTTGGTTTGGGCTGCAGTTCACGGTTTGCTCACTCTGGCTTGGCTTGCCAGTTGTGTTAAGGACGTGCATTCATCCATCTCATGTCACGATCAGGCACAGTGTGATGCGCTGTGAGCACACCTCTGCATTTCCTTCACTTCACATGAACCACTCTGTCATGGCTCTTTCCGGCACTTTGATATTTGACCTCTCTGTAGATGTGGCCATTGCTTTCCAGTTCAATTAATCCTTTTCCATTTCTTGATTTTCTCTTCAAAGGAGGAGAAGCCAAAACGACTTGGATTCAAGGATAAGGTAATTAGTAGGTTGCGATAAAACAATGAATGTCACATTTTTTGTGTTTGACAAAACTGTTGGTTTGTTTTTATGGTTTCTAATATATCATTTCTTTGTAAGCTTGAACCAACCAAACAGACTGGAGCCTCCCCGGGCCTCAACCATCGCAAACCAGAGCCCACCCAGAGGTTAGCCTTGCTGGACTCCTTTGGTTATGAAAACCCCACCTTGATGTTCCAAACACGCTAACACTTTACACTAAGGGGACATTAATGAGCCATTCCTTAACATTAGTGAATGAAGTCTCATAGGGCTAAGGGTTAGGGTTAGTGGGTAAGGGTAAGCCTATAACCTTGTTAAACAATGTGAAATACATTCCTTAGTTAACTTGAGCACCATAACTTTAGATAACTTAAACACTATTAGTAAATGATTACTAGACATTAGTTAGCTGTTGATTATCTGTAAGTTAGTGTTATTACTGAATTAAATAATAATAACCGTCCCTCATTGTAAAGAGTTACCCCAAACATTTAAAACAATTCTGTGCATGTGTGTGTGTGCGCGCGTGCGTGTGTCTGTGTGTGAGTCTTTGTGTGTGATTGCCTTTGCGCGTGTGTGTGTGTCTTTGTGGGTGTGTGTGTGTGTGTGTTTGTGTGTGTGCCTGCCTGTGTGTGTGCGGGCCTTTGTGTGAGTGTGTGTCCTTGTGTTTGAGTGTGTGTCTTTGTGTGTGTGTTTGTGTATGTGCGTGTATGTGTGTGTGCGTGTGCGTGTGCGTGCGTGTGGCGTGTGTGTGTGCGTGTGTGTGTGTGTGTGTGTGCGTGTGTGTGTGCGTGTGTGTGTGTGCGTGTGTGTGTGCGTGTGTGTGCGTGTGTGTGTGCGTGCGTGTGCGTGTGTGCGTGTGCGTGTGTGTGTGTGCCAGCCGCGACAGTGCCCTCTCCCCGGAGGAGGCGGAGCGGCTGGAGGCGGAGAAGAAGCTGGAGGAGCTGAAGCGCCGACGGGACAACGCGGAGAGCGAGGAGCTGGAGAAGATAAAGCACAAGGCGCAGCAGTCCGGGGCCGAGCTGGAGGGCCTGAAGAAGAAGAGGGAGGAGCGCAAGAAGGTGCTGGAGGAGGAGGACCGTAAGAGGAAGCAGGACCTGGCCGACAAGAAGGCCAAGGAACAGGTGAGATGGTGGACGTGTTTGGTGTCAGGGGGACAACCTGTGTGACGTCCCGTCAGACGTCCCGTCAGAGGATGGGTGGAGGCTCTTAGAGACAGTGCTTAGCATTCTGTAGCATCTTATCCTAGCTGTCTATGTTGAATACGGGGAATGGGTTGACCTAGCGATTGTTATTGCTTGCCACTTGTTTCTATGTACATAACTGTACCAACAGCGATATCATGTTGTTTCTCTTTATTCTGACAAATGTACTTATTGTAGGTCGCTTGGGATAGAAGCTAAATGCCCTCATGTTAGTGTAAATGTGCAGGATGGTCTAGTGGTTAAGCGGTTGGCCTCAGAAGGTACTGCGTTCGATCCCCTATGTCCACAGTCTCCATAATGAAACGACTCAAAGTCGCTTCGGATGAAGGTTACAGCACAGACACTAGAAAGCTGTTACAGCTGTTACGAAGGTATCAGCCAATTATGATGAAGATCCCCATGTTGACATTTACCGTATTACTTACATTTTATGGACCGTCCCTAATAGGAGAACATGAAATTCAGAGATTCCTCAACTATGACACTACAGATTACTTTTTGGATTTAGTTTCTCTGTCTTGCGTGTGCCTAAAATAGTGTGCCTAAAATAGGTCAAAACCAACATCAACAAAAAAACTATTCTTGTGGAGGTTAATTGAAAGAGATGTAGTGGAATAAGGAATAGAACGCTCAACGTGGTTGAGGGAGCTTGTGTTATTGTTTCGGACATCAGGAGGAGAGGAAGAGGATGAGGGAGGAGATCGAGAAGAGGAGGGCCGATGCAGTGGAGAAGAAGAAACAGCTGGACGAGTCTGCGGACGCCAAGCCCGTCTTTCAAGTCAGCACCAAAGGTTCTGCCAAGGTAACCCCCCACTGTGTGATGGGCAGTGGACCCTGGTGCAACTACTGTTGTCATTCACACCAGCCCAATTCAACACGCTGGTGCTAAGTTTAAATTCATATACATGTGTGCTGAATGCACACATATGTGCTGAATGCATTCAAAGATGCTGTACAGGACATTGTGTCTGTCTTGTTGGAATGGTCTGGGGTTACTAGGTGTTAATCTTTGTTTGTGTGTGTGGGGGTGTTTGTTTGTGTGGTGGACTATGTGTGTGTGTTTGTTTGTGTGTGTGTTGAACTCTGTCGGTGTCTGTTTCTGTGTGTGTGTGTGTGTGTGTGTGTGTGTGTGTGTGTGTGTGTGTGTGTGTGTGTGTGTGTGTGTGTGTGTGTGTGTGTGTGTGTGTGTGTGTGTGTGTGTGTGTGTGTGTGTGTGTGTGTGTGTGTGTGTGTGTGTTGAACTGTGTGTGTGTTTGTCTGTGTGTTGTTACTCTGTATGCGAGTCCGAGCTCTTTCTCCAGTGCTGTGGGTCCTTACATGGGAGGTATTTGTCCCTCTAAACAGCAGCTAGTCCGGCCTTCTGTTTCCAGCCCATAGCTGAGGGGCTGCCAGGGGCTGTGTGTGTACTGGCCCAGGCACAGGCCAGCCCATACTGGGACCTCAGTAAATACCATGTTCAGCGCACAGAGCCCCCAGACCAGAGCAGCTCTCAGGGTTGCCTTGGACACGTACAGCCCAGCAAGACACGTTTAGGAACGATGTGTGTGTGTGTGTGTGTGTGTGTGTGTGTGTGTGTGTGTGTGTGTGTGTGTGTGTGTGTGTGTGTGTGTGTGTGTGTGTGTGTGTGTGTGTGTGTGTGTGTGTGTGTGTGTGTGTGTGTGTGTGTGTGTGTGCGTGTGTAGAGTAAAAAGTGTCTTTTGTGACATGTTTGTTTCTGCACAGATCGGAGCGAAGGCCGACTTTTTGACCAAGTCGGCTCAGAAGAGGTGAGGTGATCATGAAATTAAATTAATGAAAATCTCTCAAACAAAATACCCCCCCACACCCTGATGGCGTACTTGCATACTAACAGCGCAGTTCCCTGACTTTGTTTTTCCAACAACAGCTCAGTCAGACCAAGCCCAGTCACTCCAATCTTCTCTAAGATCGGCAACAGACTAGAACAATACGCATCCGCCATGCAGGTAATAACCCCCCCTCTCCCCTCTCCCTTCACCCCTCTCCCCTCATCCCTCTCCCCTCATCCCCCTCCCCTCTTCCCTCATCCCTCTCCTCTCTCCCCTCTCCTCTCTCCCCTCATCCCTCTCCTCTCTCCCCTCTCCTCTCCCCCCTCTTCCCTCCCCCCTCTCCCCAGCCACAAGACTGGGTGGGTCACTCTCTCATGTTCCTTATGGATTAATATACATAATCAACACGTCTCTCCATAGGGAAACACAGGCTCTCACAGGGCTGGGTGTGTCACTCTCCCATAATGGATTAATACACACAACCAACATGTCTCTCCATAGGGAAACAAAGAGACCCCGGTGAAGCCGCCCAAGTCCCCCATGGTGGACATCCCGTCAGGGGGGGCCCGCAGCATAAAGAACATGTGGGAGAAGGGCAACGTCACCAACCCCATAGACCCCCCCAAGAAGGTGAGACCCACAGGTGGGGGGTGGGGGGGGAGAGGGACGGTTGGATGGATTGGTTATTGGATCGGTAGATGGATCAGTGTCTGGATGAGTGAATGATTGGATGGATGGATGGATGGATGGATGGATGAATGATTGGATGGATGGATGGATGGGTGAATGATTGGATGGATGGATGGATGGGTGAATGATTGGATGGATGTATGGCTAGACAGAAGATAAATGAATAACTGGATAGATGAATGAATAGATAAAGGGACATGGTCAGAAAAAGAGATGTACAAGCGCATTGATCTCCCCCTCTATTAGGGAGCATGAGCTGGGTTTTAACCGTCATAACACTCATTCTGCCCTGTTTAATGACGACTAATAAGGATGTTGCAGGTGAAAGGTGAGGAGAGGCTAGAGGATGAGAGACAACAGTACAGTAGTGTAGTACAATACAAGACAGGACAGGGCTGCGGCTTGTTGTGTTTTTGGTGTTTCTCAACTGCTTCCCATGCCAGGACACTGCTGGGGTCAAAGTGGGCGTGCCCGGGCGGCTCAACAGTCTGACGGCCAAGCCTGCAGAGGCAGCTAAAGCCGCTCCCGCAGCACAGCCGGAACCAGAACCAGCACCAGTTAAAACCCCAGTAAGCGCTCAGGAAATGTCCACTTCACACAGACGCACGCACACACACACACACGCTCACACACACACATACACACACACGCTCACACACACGCACACACACACATGCACACACACACCCACACAAGGGCACACACACACAAATACATACCTATATAGAGGTCACAAGAGTGACAGACTGACTTGAAGACAGACAGCCTTACTGATAGACTATCAGGTATCATGGGCCCTGCTGAGATCTTGCCTGTCCTCTAGTGACACCACATGGACAGTCCTCGCACCAGCTCTGGTCCGGATATGTAAAAATGTGTCCACCAAGCCGTGAAACACAATCGATCTCATGACTTTGTATTTGATATATTGTCCAATGCCCCTACCTAAAGAATGTCTAGTCCATGTACCGGAACGCAAGCCTCTGGGAATGCTCTGGTCAGTGTATTGCGTTGTATTGAGTCCTATTGTTAACCCACTCCATGCTCTGGCTATTGAGTCACTGTTCAGCAGTTGTGCGTCAGGTGGCCATGCCAACATACCATCTGCACCGTCAGCTCTTTGCCCCCACAGAGGTTAGAACTGACTTCAAGTCAGTTGTTGTTTCGATACTATACTGTAACGTAGATTCAGAGTAAAGGCTCAGTTATGGTTTCACTTTGACGCAACACAATAGCCACGCAGACGCTTCGACGCAGTCATGAACCTAATTTGGTTCTGCGTCGGTGTTTAAGTTAGCAGACCAATCACAGCCCTTGCTGCTGCGTCGCCTCAACGCAATGTTATAATTTTTGGAAGGTGCACGTCAGGCCCTTGTGGGTGGACGGAAGGAGGGTTAAGGATGTAATGGGTCCATAAACCCCTTGCATCGCATCGACGTGGAACCATAACTAAGCCTTAATTGTGTTTAACGCTTGTACCGAGCAGCTAAAAGCCACGCAGCTCAAAGCCACGGAGTCGGGCGTGACTGTAACGCTCTGACGTCAGGTCTGCAGGAAGCTAAGTCACAAGATGGCTCTCCCCATGAAAGCACCTTCAACCAAGGGTGAATCCAGGGGCTCCTTGGCTTTATTTTAAGAGCTTCCAGTGTCTTCACACGTCACGCTAATAGCCCCCCAGGAGATAGTCTTACGTGTTCCTCTAAAGACGGCGTTTCCACATTGGCACATTGTTGCACCACATTGTTTTCACTTGAAATTTATGAGGGGCTGGGTGTATTTTTAGTCGCTCAAACATCTCGGCTATTTCGGCGGCCTCGCCAGCAGCGGTGACGTGCAGCACGACAGCGACCCCTGTTGGTAGGATGATGTAACTGCATCATACCTAAATGTACGTTCCTAAGTCATAACGTGTCCACCTCTGTCCGACCCCTTTGTTGACCTCTGTTCTCCGCCCTGTATGTCCGTGCAATCGTACTTGTACAAAACACTATTCTGCTTTGACTCATCTCTGCCATTTTCTTGTATTTTTCTCAGCCCTGTCACTTCAGCTTTCATCCTCTTTGGAGCTTCTACTCTTCTTCTTTCCTTCCCCCGTGACCAGGTACAGCCTCAGAGTTGAGTTGATATAAATATGGTGTCCTGTCAGTCTACAAGAGAGAGATGAGAGACAGGGACGGGCTTCAGGCCAAGGGTTGTCGTCATCATCCCTTTGAATGCCATTGTTATGTCACTGGACAAGGGGTGTGATGGAGGGAGGGGGGGGACTGGGATGGGGTGTGAATGACATCAGCAGAGCTGTGACGTTAGATTTACAGTACACCTTCATGGATTATGTGTGTGTTATCTTTAGGAGGCCAAACCAGGCGACATCGGCAACAAGCGTGGCCAATGGGAAGCCAAGAAGGGCACCACTCCTGGAAAGGTAACACACACACACACACACACACACACACACACACACACACACACACACACACACACACACACACACACACACACACACACACACACACACACACACACACACACACACACACACACACACACACACACACACACACACACACACATACACACGTGCTCACACTTGCACACCCATACACACTTGCACACACAAACACACAGAGACGCGCGCGCAAGCCCTTGCACATGCACACACATATGTGCACAATCACACCCACACCAACACATACACACTTTCACATGCACACACACACATATTTACTTTTACACACAAACTCATACAGCTACCTACACCCACACCCACACCTACCCATTCAACCTTAACATTCATGTACATGCAAACACACACACACACACATTTACACACATACACTTGCACACGCAAAAACACACACACACACCGATTTATGCGCACAAGGATGCAGAGGTGGTGGGAAGTGGTATTGTGGTTTGGTAGCTTTGTAGTAACATGGGATGCCATCCGTTTTGTCTGTCTCATCCAGTCGACCTAATGGATTGGGCCAAGAGGTAATGGTTGTGTTGCGATGTGGAGATTGAATGCACATTTTTGTGGTGAAAACACTTTTGTTAAATGAACACGCCCACTCAATAAGCACATGTTGTGTCTTTGCTGCACGTTGGGATTTTTTCCTTTCAATTCAGACATTTAAAATAAAATCTTATAACAAACTTTTTTGTATGTCTTTTTTGTATTTTTAGTAAAAACTGTAAAAACAATCTGAAGTTGTAAATTATGTCTGAGTTGAAACTGAATTATTCTTTTGATATGCCAAGCAGCTCTGCCAAGCCATTAAAGTCCCTATTGTGAGACTTTTAAATTGTATATTACATTTCTTTAGTTTCCAAGGGTCTTGAAGACTAAAAACCACATCTTAGTCAAAATATCACGTGAAAAAGATTGATGTTTTTGCATTATTCTTGTACTGTGTAACAACAGTCAAATGTAAGTGAGGCACAGGATACCCATTTTTATAATTAAAATATTATAATTAATTTTTTCAAATACCAACCAATAAGAAATAGATTAGCTCTATTTATAGAATAAAATAATCCTAACCTTCTGTGTTTCATTCACAGGTGACATTCGGGGGCAAGGGCAAGTTTGTCACAAATGGTACGTTACATTTATCACACAATATCTACCAAAAACACTATTACAGACCATTCACCGAGGATGTGATCAACAGTAAGCAGTAGTTGAAGTGGGCCCCAGCCAGCAGCAGGGTATTTTTAAAGGGTGCGTGTGAGCGATGGTGGCCGTTACAGGTTAGGTCTCCCTCACAGCCTCCATGAAGTCACAAGCCCCCCATCACATGGCCGGAGCCATTCTCGTCCCCACTGACACCCTACCAACCTCCCAGCGCAGCGAGAATTACGCCTCGTGCCCACTGCCTCCCTCCGTTGACTGATCCCCATTGACTTTAAATGGGGACGGATGCGCAATGCATTGTGGATCCGTGGGCTGAAGGCTCCGTCAAAAAGTTGAAATTTGTTCTACTTTTTCTGCAGCAACGGATCCGTCATCCAATCAGATCACGTATGCAAATTTAAGCACCCTGACACTACTCGGGTTCTGACGACCCTGGAAACTTCCCCCATCTGTCAGCCACGCCTTCCCAGTCCTTTGACTGACGGTGCAGTGGGCCTGAGGAGGTGCTTGCTGGTTTTCAACCGCTTTTGTAACTGTCTCCCCTCTGCTGCCCTTCCCTCATTGAAATGAATGGAGGCGGCGAGTTGCCGCGCAACGGTGTGAAAGCAGCTTTAGCTGGGAGGTTGGCATGGTGTTAGCGGTTTGGCTAGCCAGTGCTAGCGGTGCGGTTTGGCTAGCCAGTGCTAGCGGTTTGGCTAGCCAGCGCTGGGGGCGTGTCTTATGTTCCCCGGGTCCTATGTTCCCCTCTTTGTATGAGACTAGGGAAGATAGGACACTTTTTTTCAGAAAGGGTCCTATGTTCCCCGCTTTTCCCAAAAAGGGTCCTATGTTCCCCGATATGTATGAGACCGGGGAACATAGGACCCTTTTTCAAAAAAGGGGTCCTGTTCCCCGAGGGGGGAACATAGAACTAGGGAAACAGGACCCTTTTTCAAAAAAAGGGTATATGTTCCCCGGTCTGTTATTTTTCCACCATTACTGCCAAATTCTGGCCGAGATAACCAGCATTGCATGTCTTTACCTTTTGTGGAAGAGGGAGAGACGTCGGGACACAGTCTATTCATAATATTGTAATGACCATGGAAGAGGCAGTGAATGAAGTATTGATTGGACAGCGATTTATTAGATACCACCACTAATAAACCGTTGGAAAACACAAGACTGGTAACCATAGCAACGCTGGTGAACAAACCATGAGAAGCCCAATCCAGAAAAGGGTCATATGTTCCCCTGCAACAGTGGAGAGCATAGGACCCTTTTTCAGAAAAAGGGTCCTATGCTTGTATTGCTACAGGGGAACATAGGACCCTTTTTGGGAAAAACGGGGAACATAGGACTTTAAAATAAAAAAAGGGGAACAAAGGGATAACCCCCCCAGGGCCAGCAAATTGGCTAGCCAGCGCTAGCGGTGTCCCTAGCCAGTGTTAGCTAATTCACTGGCCAGCGCTAGCGGTGTCCCTAGCTAGTGTTAGCTAATTCGCTAGCCAGCGCTATGGTTTTCGCTAGCTAGCGTTAGCGGTTTCGCGAACCAGCACTAGAAGTTTAGCTACTCATAACTCGCGATTTCGCTAGCCATTATTAGCAGTCGCGCAACACCATCACTCAAATGTCGTGGGTGAGTCTTGAGACATGAAGAGCTCAGCCCAGTTGCATTGAGGTCTGTACTTCAAAAAAGAAACTTAAGAAAGGAACACCCTGTTTCGGTGACCTTGTTTGTCTGGCAGATGGTTCTACTCCAGACAGGGATAGCGGTCATGTCTGTGTGCCGACGTAGTCACACCACCACCTGCAACCGCCCAGCGCGCCACGAGCTGTCAGGCATACCGCAGGGCAGCTGCTCAAGTCTCCCATTAGCCTCGTCTGCCCGGGATTTTAACCGTTTAAGCCACCGAGCCATCCCAGTCCCTGGGCTTATTCCCACCGGCTATAAGAGTAAAGCCGCACCGTGTTCACAACTTAACAGTAGCGTGTGGTAGCTCGTAGCATTGTAGCGTCGCTGAGGCTCATCACCTGTAGGCCTATATACAGTCACGCAAATGTTTGCTGTAGACAAAGCAAGAGCCCAAGCCGTGTTGTGTACATTGTTAGCCGTCGTGTCTGTGGTTCGTTAGCTGTGTATTTCCGGGTAAACTTTTCATAAAAGTTTTTCCCGATGCTTTATCTGCGAGTGGAGCAGCTGCTACCCCCAGCTAGAATATAGTGGACCATAAGAATGGCAAAGTGTTTGTGTGGGTGCGGGTGTCGGCTTCAGTCCTGAATAGTGTTCCTCATTTGTAACGTCCCCGATTCTCCATCAGAAATAGATCCCCATGGAATGAGGCAAAGGGCAAATGACAATGATACAGCTTTCAGTCACTCACTGCGCCCCCGACACAAGGCAGAGAGAGAGAGAGAGAGAGAGAGAGAGAGAGAGAGAGAGAGAGAGAGAGAGAGAGAGAGAGAGAGAGAGAGAGAGAGAGAGAGAGAGAGAGAGAGAGAGAGAGAGAGAGAGAGAGAGGGGGGGGGGGGGATATATAGTGGTAAACAAACGTGCTAAAACTAAAACACACACACACACACACATGCAATGCGATTAGTTAAGAATAAACTCATGCACAGGACATGTGTGTGTCTCCCACACACATGATTACACACGTATTGCACAAGTATTTACACACGTTTCTACATTGTGTTAGCACTTTATTAACTCTGATGGATTTCATTTTTAGGACTAGTGTTGTGACCCAGACATTTATAATTCTGTCCTCTTTACACCCTCAGCAGGCATGAGACCTTAACCAGAGACACCCCCTCAACAACCACCCATCCCCCCACCTGACCCCAGCCAGCAGGCCGTCAGGTGCAGTGATCACCTGGACATCGTCAGTGAGACCCTAACCAGAGACCCCCCCCCCTCAACAACCACCCATCCCCCCCACCTGACCCCAACCACGAGGCCCAAACTTCACACCCACCTCTGAAGATAATAAAGGACCTCCTTAATTGATCCTTAATTAAACCACAGATAAACCACGTCTAAAATATATTTTTTGTAAATATATAGGGGGCTTGATAGAGGATAGATACCAAACAGGCTTTTTTTTACACTGCTATACCCTTAGACATGAACGAACCCAATCTGTGATTAGCATCACACCATCACATGGCTTCTAGCATGGTTTCAACAAGGTGGTCATCCATGTCCATTCACACACATGCACTTTCACACCGCCTAGCTGTTTGATTCCCAGACCGTGCCTGATGAGACACCTAGCCGTGCACGTCATGCCCAGCCATCATACACTATCGGTGCTTAAATCTGACCACTAGCACATTTATAATCGGTATATAATATATACTCTCCAGACACAATCAGAGAGCATGACAGCCATACACAGTCATTATATAAATAAAATGTATTATTATTATTAATATTGGGATTATTATGAGTGGGATATGGTGCTCAGGACTGCAGCCAGATCACTACAGACCGCATCATACAGGAAGTTGCGGTCCGACCATCATGGTTTAATGTTGCTGCACGCAAAGTCACTAGCAATAATACGTGTGCGGCTTTAGTTACCCAATCACAAGAACACCTTTTAAGAAATAGTAGGTGAAGTAAATATACAGTTTTATTTGATCTAAAAAGAGGCCTATTTTAATCTGTTTGATCACAAGGTGAATTAAATATTTGCCTGGGAACGGAAATTAAAGCCATATATGTTTTTGGGAGATACAATGTTCAATCTATTCTGGGCCATCCTGGGTCAAGGATTTGGGCTCCTGTTTGTTTCAAACCTGCCCCAGTTTATCAGAAGTCCTTCAGGCCTGTTGGATTCGGACTTGTTTTGTTTGAATGTGCAAACTTGTACTTGCTTTAGCAATAAAATGAGAAAAACAACAAGGATTGCCTTGTGTGGTGTTATTTTTAGTGGTTGCCAAAAGTCTGTTCTACACAACAAATGTAGGACTGATGAAGTGTTGAAGTGTGATGAAAGAAGTGTCTAGGAATGGGACGTCAAACATGGACACACATGCACCTACCATGTGTGTGTGTGTGTGTGTGTGTGTGTGTGTGTGTGTGTGTGTGTGTGTGTGTGTGTGTGTGTGTGTGTGTGTGTGTGTGTGTGTGTGTGTGTTGTGTGTGTGCGTGCAAGCCTGTGGGTCTGTGTGTGTGTAATGGTGTGTGTGTGTGTGTGTGTGTTTAGTGCCCTATTTACAGTTTAGTGTCTATGAGCATGCATGTGGTGTCACTCTGAAGGAATATGGCTTGGCCTGCTAACAATAGCAGGCCTGCTGCTCCTGCAAGGTGCCCTGCCATAGGTTGATTGAGGTCAGATGACTAGAATGGGTGTGGCTACTTATCCTTGATGCCTTCATGTTCAATCTGTTTGAATCGTAAACGTCAGGAGCGGCCAGTATATCAGATCCCTTCGCTCCCTCTCGTGAGTTGCAGGTAAGGACTCTCCACTGCAAGTGCAAGTACTATAAGCTAAGGAACCGAGTATTACTAAGTAGTTAAAGTTACTTTTTGCTTAAGTCATGTTTAAAAAATAATAGATGACCTTGTAGATAAAATGGATTTGTTTGTTATTTATACAGATGGAAAATAATTCAAGGACAGATTATTAATAGACCTATTGTATTAAACCACTGCAGTTATATTCATGGAGATTGTTGGAAATAATAAAGGGAATCGTGTTTCCTGCTTTACCGTTGATTGCTTTGATTGACCCCAAAACATGATTAAGATAAGATGTCATTGAAGCTTGTCAATCATGTCCTGTTGTGTCCTTATGCGTTTTCATAACACGTTCTCTGTCAATGTGTGGATGAATCTGCTCTTAAGACCATTTCACGCAACATTACTGACAAAATATCGAATTTGTCTCCTCAGCTCCTCAGCCTCACAAAAGTGAGGCTTTTGCAGTAGCAAGATCATGTTAATGTAGATATTTCCAAATGACTTGTTAATATTATAAGCAGTATGTTTAACAATTTACCAGTTTACATTTTACCCTTTAACATTAGCAAATTGTTTATAAATAAGTTATGAAGGATTGTGCTTTTAATGTCATGCCTTGCAATAAAACTATTGATAGAACTATTGACACCCTAAAAATAGCTTAACTGGGGCCCTATTTTCCAGGGGTTCACAGCAAACAAAATGTCTGACACAGAAGAAGTCGCGGAGGAGGAAGTTGTGTATGTAACCAACTTAACACAAACATTTTGACACGCACAACATACAGGTATGCACATTATGACCTCCTTTGACCTAATCTGTTTCTGATTATTATATTTTCTCTTAAAGAGAGGAAGAGGAAGGATCAAAGCCCAAGCCTAAGTAGGTATCCACGTTGTGCTCATTAAGATAGATGGCTAGATAATAAAAAGCGATGTTTTATCAACACCCTGCGCTGAGCACCAAGTCACACCGAATTCTCTCACAGGTTCATGCAAAACGTCAGCGCGCCCAAGATCCCAGATGGAGATAAAGTCGATTTCGATGCAAGTACACAGACAAACACTCTCACACAGACACACGCACACGTACAGTATACACAAACACAAACACAAATTCAAGCCCGCATACACATAAACAAAAACATCCCAACCCACACCCACATGCAAGTACATCCACACGCATCAACAAACGCACCAGAATACACACCGACACACACATGCTGATGTCTTGTTTTTCTAATCCTCACTCCAGGACATCCATAGAAAGCGTCTGGACAAGGACCTGTCTGAGCTTCAGTCTCTGATCGAAGCTCACTTCATCCAGAGGAAGAAGGAGGAAGAGGAGCTCATCGCACTCGTCAGCAGGATCGTGAGTCTCCATCAGCCAGGACCATCAACAATCCTCTATCTAGTCCCGTAATGTGATCATCAATAGTGTATGCTTGCGTGTGTGTGTGTGTGTGTGTGTGTGTGTGTGTGTGTGTGTGTGTGTGTGTGTGTGTGTGTGTGTGTGTGTGTGTGTGTGTGTGTGTGTGTGTGTTATGTGTCATGGTACGTGTGTGTTCTGCATGTACGTGTTTCTGCACGTGTGTGTGTGTGTGTGTGTGTGCATCATTCTGTATGTGTATATGTGTGTGTGTGTGTGTGTGTGTGTGTGTGTGTGTGTGTGTGTGTGTGTGTGTGTGTGTGTGTGTGTGTGTGTGTGTGTGTGTGTGTGTGTGTGTTTGTGTGTGTGGTTGTGTGAGCAGGAGAAACGTCGCACTGAGAGATCCGAGCAGCAGAGAATCCGCGCAGAACGAGAGAAGGAGAGACAGATCAGACTTGCAGTGAGTCTCACGTTTAAATTCTCAGTGAACTCGTTATGTTGATTGATCTATCGGAGGATGATGACGATGACATGGAGGCCTGGCTCTCACCTTGAACCCTGCGCCTCCTCTATGGGCGGATAGGAGGAGAAGGAGAGGAGGGAGATGGAGGACCAACGAAAGAAGCAGGATGATGATCTGAAGAAGAAGAAGGTTCTGACCAACATGACCCACCAGCAGAAGGTAAACTGAAACCAAACCAGTAAGCCTGATGGGAACAAGGCCAGCTTCAGAGTTAGAAACCAAACCAGTAAACCTGATGGGAACAACGCCAGCTTCAGAGAGTTAGAAACCAAACCAGTTAACCTGATGGGAAAAGGTTTTGTGCTCCTTGGATTCTCCACAACAGTTATGTGACGTAGCAGAAGTCAATGTAATTTTTATTTTCATCCGGGAACAGTTTATGGGAAGGCTCCTGACAGTATGACATTACAGTGCTGAGGCGATATGTATTACGATTCCGTTGATACTGCAATACGATATTTTGTATTCGGGTCACTTTTATTTTGTGGTCTAACGTTGAGGTTCGGGTTTTAATTTTTATACTGAATG
Source organism: Melanogrammus aeglefinus (assembly GCA_900291075.1). Taxonomy (NCBI): domain Eukaryota; kingdom Metazoa; phylum Chordata; class Actinopteri; order Gadiformes; family Gadidae; genus Melanogrammus; species Melanogrammus aeglefinus. The sequence continues at coordinate 275,323 of OLKM01000023.1, read as the reverse complement.
AGTGTGAGACAGAAAAACAGAAATTAGTCAAAAAAAATCAAATAAATCGATTGAGTCAACATAACACTATAAGTATTACAGAGATGTTGACGTTTGACTCCCACAGGGTGACACCAGAAAGGGCGCCAAGAAGCAGACAGAGAGGGAGAAGAAGAAGAAGATCCTGGCTGATCGGAAGAAGCCTCTCAACATCGACCATCTCAACGAGGACAAACTCAAGTACGGCAGCTTCTGCATCTACACTCTTCAACCACTGGGGGCACTAGAGAACCAATAAGGCCTTTCTGTGATTTTTTTGAAGTAGCCTATAGTCGAAGATGAATCAACTACATTTATCCCGTTTGGTGTGCAAAAAGGGTCTTACAACACAGTGAGTGGTGGCCCCAGTGGGAATCGAAATCCTCACTCCGTGGTGTTAATATCATTTTTTATATGCCGATCGAGACAATGAATGAGCTAGACATGGCTATGAACAAATGAAGGAATGAATAAATAAATGAAGGGTTGATGATTTCAATAGTTAAGATAAGCCAATGTAACTAATTTCACTCCATAACCAGCTAATAAAAGGGTGTTTGATTGGTTGTGTTCAGGGAGAAGGCCAATGAGATGTGGCAGTGGATGATGGAACTGGAGGCCACCAAGTATGACCTCGCTGAGAAGTTCAAAAGGCAAAAGTATGACGTAAGTCACCTAAAGCACAAACCAAGCAAGAATTTTCCCCCAAAAAAGATCCTTTTGGGGTAAAAGGTGAGAAAAAAAAGCTTCTTGCACACGGATGTTCCTCTAAGAGGTTCTTAAAAAGTGTCACCAAACAGCTTTCTGCTCTTATTTTGTATAGTGCTTCCACTCTGGGTAATGTATGGTAATTGTTTGAGGTAAAAGGTGAGGTTGTATTCTAGTATATTTTCCCTGTTACGTTACCGTGTTTACCAACTGTAATTCAAACGTTAATTTCCATTTACCAATGTGTCCCAACAGATTAACCAGCTTCTTGCTCGCGTCTCGGATCACCAGAGGTAAGCATACCGACAGCTTTCATGATGTGTAACTGAACATTAAGCCAATGAGTCCTCTAATGAAGAAGCTATTTAACAGTCCAAGATACACAAGTACAGGTTATACCTTTGACATTGAAACTTAATCAATTCTCATGTCTTCAATTGGAGAAGGCCGGTAATTAACCTCATCCATCCTCCTACAATTAAATACACAAATAATACTAAAATCAGATACAGTGTTCATCTTATTATTTATTTAACACTTGTTTTGATGCTAAACCAGATCACTCCATCAAACTCACTCATCACGTTCAACCATCCCAAATGAAAAACATTTGTCAAATGTATTTTGTATTTGCATTGTACGTTGCATCAAATCAGCTTTAGATGGCAAAAGTATTGCAATTACAGACATAACATAACATTAGAATAGTGCATGTACATATGCCACGGTCTAAAATATCAGCTTACTAATATTATTCTGTTGTGACAAAAGTTAAATCCTTATACATATGATCTTGGGGAATCAAAAGGCTTGAGTTGTCTAATCTTGTGTTACATTTAGAAAGCGGTGGCAAAAGTCAACAGCCAAAATAACCATACACTTTACACACACTCGCACTCCACACGCTATAGAAGGGACCCGATACGCATGAATTTGACCATTTGGGAAACACAAGCAACAGCAAAAGAAAAAATACTGACAGCCAAAATAAACAATTGATACATTTTAACGTAACACTACATGAACAAATGTGCTGCTTCAGAAAACCAACATGGGTGTCTAATCACACTTCTGCTGAGGCTTGGCTCACAAATGACTTGTTCTTGAACGCCTCTCTCCTCTAGTGCCAAAGGTCGCGGCAAGGGCAAATTGGCGGGCCGGCTGAGGTGAAGGAGCTCTCCAGAGGGAGTCGGGGGCGGAGCTTGAGTCGGGGGCGGGGCTTGACTCCACTCACTCTGCTCAGGAGCCCCGGGTGATTCTGGGTGGTTGTTCCTCCTTTTTGTGTTGAGCTACATTTCAAAACGTCTGTGTATCACGTCAATAAACAGGTCATCATACATTCATATCAGGAGTCTAAGTGTGTGTTTTTTCTTGTGGCACGTCGACAGGGTGAGCTTTACACGAAAAAAATGAAATAAAAAAAAGAAACGGACCAAATACATGCGCACGTTCAAAGTACAGTGGTCAGGTGAATGAGTAGTGTAGGCCTAGCAATCAGATAAATCTGTTGGAGACTGTTTACTCTATACACCATGAGACAGGAAGTGAGCTCAGCGTTGTTACATGTGATGGAGAGGCCAAAAAAAAACAAAAAAACTTTCTTATAGAAAAATAAAACCCAAAAAATACCTTTATTAATTATTTTTTAAGTCCTCCGTACAACGGATTCCAAAGGACATTTAAAAGAAGTGCATTTCTTTGGATAGAGCAGCAGTAAACCTATTTTTTAGCGATTAATAATACCTCATAACTTAAAAGAGAGATGGAGCCGAGGATAAGGAGGGAACAGCATGTACACAACTCAGCATGTGCACAACTCGGCATCTATACAACTCGGCATGTACACAACTCGGCATCTATACAACTCGGCATCCCCACATATGCACGATATCCAAACTCAGCCTCTGCAGGATCTCCACGCAGGGCCTCTGCCGTCCATTACAAACAACAGTTGTTCCACAAAAAGAATAAAAAAAAGCACTTGCCATATATAGCGGTGGCCACGAGAGAGACAGATACGCTGCCCTCTGGATTATAGTTTCTGTGTGAGTCCGTGTTCCACATACAACCCGATAGTACCTTGCATACTGACACCAGTGTGTTTTTGTTCAAGTTGTCCTGTGTTGGGGGGTGACAGGGCGGTGTTTTGGGTACAGGGCTGGTGTGGGGGTGGGTGGAGGAGGCTGTGGGAGGTGGGATGGATGGGGGGGTGGGGGAGGGGGTGGGAGGGGGAACCCTCACCACATGTGGGTTTCTCTGATCTCGGCTATCACCTGGCTGGCCTTCTGCAGCGCCTGTGGACGGACAGAGAGCAGCATTAACACCACGCCAAGATGACAACGCCGTAGGCAGGACGCCCAGGGACCCAGGTTCGATTCCCCGTCCCGGACCCGGGTTCGATTCCCCGTCCCGGACCCGGGTTCGATTCCCCGTCCCGGACCCGGGTTCGATTCCCCGTCCCGGACCCGGGTTCGATTCCCCGTCCCGGACCCGGGTTCGATTCCCCGTCCCCGTTCCATATGGGGACATAGCAGGGAAAGATATAGCAGGGAATGATGAGGGAGGGGGGGGGGGGAGGGGGGGGGGGGGGGGGTGGGGGAGATATCTATGTCATTCCCTGCTATGTCGTTCCCTCTCTTCTCCCATGTCCCCATCACTTAAAAATACAAATCTAATCCTAGGGATTTTTTTTTTTCCTGAACCAATCTTGGAACATATCGTAATGCAATACATTTGATGATAGTCCGAAAGTACTAAAAATAAAATAAAAGAAAAACCGGTACCTTGAGCATGTCGGCGGCCTCGAAGCGCCGCTGGGCCATGTCCTCGGACTCGGTGAGCAGGTCGTCCAGCAGGCCCGACTTGTACAGCTGGCCCACCAGCTCGCTCTGCAGGCAGTCCTTCACGTGGTTCACCAGGAAGTGCATCACCGCCTTGGGGACACTGGGGGGGGGGTGAGGGGATACCAGCGTCACCATTGGCTGTTCGGGTGGCATGGTTGGGACGCTTTGATTGTGTTTTATATACGTGCTGCTAATAAGCAGGTAAAGGGGTCGGGCGTCTTGCTCGAGGGTCTGTACAGCAGAGTGCGGACATTGGGGTTGGAACCCAGGAACTTTAGACTGGGAATCACCATCTACGCTATCCCAGCCCCATCACCAAAGACAGACATAAACAGACAGATAGAAACAGACAAATAGACTGACAGACAGAAAGACAGCCATAGCCACGACTGACAGACAGACAGACAGACAGACAGACGAGATGAGATTGACAAGATAAAATGAGGAACGGTAAACGTGCTGATTCGGTCTTTACTGAATGAGGTGAGAACCCCAACATGTAAACAGCGTTTCGTGCTCACCTGTCTTGGATGTTTTTCCGGACGATGAGGAAGTAGGACTTGATGAGCCTCTCGATGACCTCACAGTCCCGCTGCTCCCGGGCGGACAGTTTCCTGGCCACGGGCACGGGCTGAAAGGCAGAGCGCAGCTCGTTAGGACGCAGCTCAACGCCACGGAAACACAAAAAGAACACCACACACACTCACGCAATGACTCCTCCTCCAGAAAGACTACAAAACAAATATAAACAAATCCACCCGATAACAAACCCTAATGCTTATTTAAACACTGCAATGAACAAGTTAGGGCCACAAAAAACTACAAAAAACAAGACCATGTATAATAAAAGACATGGCGTTCCTCTTAAATCAGTTGGAGGATTGGATGTCGCCGTTAAGATGCACGGAGGACTCACAACGTCCAGGAGGTTGACCGCGGCGCCCCTCATGGGGCTGGAGGGGAAGGCGTTCTTGTCCCCAGGCATACCGTCCTCCTTCTTCAGCATGCCCCTCCAGCCCCCCGTCCCCCCATCCACCTGCTCGGCCCCCGCCTGGGGCCCGCTGGCCGGCCCCTGGAGAGGGGGCGAGAGAGTGAGACATGTGAGGGAGAGTGGGACATTCGAGAGTGAGAGAGTGAGAGAGAGACAATAGAGACAGAGACAGAGAGAGAGCCAGAGAGGGGTATCCGTTTTTTGCATGCATGCATAGATTACTGCAAATCACATGAAGAACCATGTGAAGAACCATGCGTGGTGGGCTGGTTCCGCCCTTCCATCCAGAACCAGGATGAGTTCAGTGAGAAGTAGGAATCCCAAAGTTTAATAAAACCACACAGCCAACATGGACGGATGGTTTATTGGGTTGTCCTTGCATCAGGACAACCCACAGGAAGGCTGGACCACAAAGCCCTGACTTGGTGTGTGAACAATGCACATCACCAAGGCTAGGGAGAGTTATCACAGAACACAAGCGCTCACGGGGCCATTCTGATGGACGTAAGGAACACCATGCTGGGCTTTGCTATAGTCCTGGTATAGTAGTGACAAGCAACCACAAGCTGCGTTAGAAGGTGCGTCCAGCACACACACACACACACACACACACACACACACACACACACACACACACACACACACACACACACACACACACACACACACACACACACACACACACACACACACACACACACACACACACACACACACAGCAGAGAGAGAGACAAAGACCGAGAGAGAGAGGGAGATAATGTGGGCAGTGCCATGCCTCCAGCAGACAGTTGGGGGATGGGGGTGGCCAACACACCTTGGGGACCTCCCCCTCAGAGGGCTCAGCGTGGGACAGAGGCTGCCCACCGGGGCCCTTAAGGGACTAGAGAGAGAGAGAGAGACCAGAGAAAGAAAGGCAGCAGAGGACAGAATGTCTTATGGACAGTCAAGAGACGCAGAACTGCACTTCAACGTGGCGGAAGAGAAGCTTTTGTGAAAGAGACCCTGCACTATCAAGGGTTTGTCAGGTCATCATCATCAAAACCTGCTACAAACCCAGACTCTGTACATGTGGGAATAGTGGAAGATACCATGTTGGAGGGCTTATAGGGGGGGGGTCTAACCCCAGGTGAACTGTACCTTATCCCGGGGCACAGAGGAGGGCAGTTCTCGCATCCTGTTGCGTCGCTGTTCCTTTAAAAATAAGACCGGGGAAAAGATTAATTATGATTCCAAAACTGTAAATGAATATTGTTTTGTTTCATTTAATCCTAGCACGTGTCTCTTTCATCTCCAATTGTCCCTTGGAGTTGTACGATAAGGCCGTGCACATCACATCACACACCGGGTACAAACTCAGTCCCACCTCTATGTTGTTGTTCATCAGGCCACAGGCGTCCGCAAAGTCCGGGTGCTTGGTGTTGATGTAGGCCAGCTCAATGGCCACCAGGTTGTGAACCTATAGGGGGGGGGGAAACAACACCGTCTCCTCAGTTTAGCTGAAGGAGCACTCGGACGGACCTCAGACCTCTCTCCCCGGGAGCCTTGACGGCGGACTGACCATCTCGTTGGTGACCGGCAGGCGTTTCCTCAGCAGGGACGTGACCACCTCCACGATGGCGTCGTGGAGTTTGGGGAACCGCAGCAGCTCCTGGGCACGTTCAGGTACAGAGGTACAGCCATGAGACGACAGCACGGGGCACTGGCATTTCTGGTCTTAAGAAGGTAACATATTATGACACCAGGTGTGCCGTTCTGAAAATCTACCTCTTCTGACATCACAAGTGGGCGTGTCCACCTAGATGCATGACACCGACAGATGAGCAACCTTTGCTCCAGAGTGTGGGCCTGTGCTGCCCCCTACCTGCGTGCTGTAGTTACTGCAGTGCTGGATGATGCGCTGCATCTCCTCGTGCACCAGCTCCACGCAGCGCAGGCTGGGCTCCTCCAGGCGCTTCACCTGCCGCTTCACCAGCAGCTCGAAGGACACCTCGGGCACGAACAGAGGCCGGCCGCGGGCCCTGGGGACGGACACACACACACACACACACACACATTAACCACAGAGTCTCTGGTTAGTTAGCATGCTTCTTTGACTGTATTGATTCTTGTTTGGTAACAGAGATATTCTACCATACAAAAACTAGTTTGCTGAAGCTTTCAATACGTGTATTTTTTTTCTACAGCAGCCAATTACACGGTGTTGATTTGAAAACCTTTACAGACCCTTTTAACGAGTTTACTAGTGCCGGCCGAGTTCGTAATTCACTTCCAGTGCTTCCAGAAACCTGCCTCCAGCAACACGATTGGTCGAAATAAATATGAAGCAAAAGACTGATTTGTGAGACTACTGTTCCTCCAATCATTACAAGTTCTCTGTCTTCGTCCTATAAATGCTTGTGGTGTAGAAGATGCTTGGTTATAGACCATGGCTGCATTTCTCTATGGTCATGGTTTCATTGAACATACACTCGCTCTCAGCCGCTGCAATTTCCTACAACAAAAGGCTTATAATTAAGCTCTCCAACAATGCTGTGGTTGACCAGGGTAGCAGCAAGAGATTACAAAAGAAAATGGAGGCCGAACAAACCGTTGCATTTCTGATGGCCGTGAGCACATCTATGGTGGTCAGACCCCCCAGGGGGTCCACTGACTCCAGTGTTCGTCCAAATGTCTCGTGGAAGATGTAACAGATTCTAGCACCACCACACCTGCAAGGAAAAACAAAGACAGTCAAACGAAAACACACGTGAGCGGGTTGCACACTGGATGAAGATTTGATTTAATTTGGAAGGAAGATTATATGTAAGGTCTTAGATGGGTCCAACACCAGGGTGACAATGGGTGTCAGTGGTGCGCCAATGTTTTGAGCAGGGCCTTAAGTTATATCCCACTTTATCTTGTGTGATTTAGACTTCATAGAACACTGCATGTCCCGCTCAGCGACCGACTTTAGACCGTCGGCTCTGGTTGTCTTCCTACAGTATGGAAACATTTACCAGCCAAGCCTTAAGGGTTAAATATAGCCATCAATGGCAGGTGGTAGCAGGTGTTAATATTGGACCAGCATTAGAAACACCTGCTACACACCGACATGTGGCGCCAGCACCCCCTAGTGGTGTAACCGAGGCACTGGAAGGAGTGCGGCCACTCACAGTTCGGTGGTCTCGATGTACTTGGCCGTGCCCTCTATGGTGTGGCAGTACTCTGCGGCAAACTTGGTGATGAGCTGCAGCAGCGTGGAGCTCTTGTCGTCCACGGGCTCGCCGTAGCCGCTCAGCATGGACTGATACTGGGCCGCCAGCACGTTGATCCTGGTCTTCAGCTCGGGCAGACAGTCCCTGATGTGGTGCATGAGCAGTCTGCAAGCAATGGACACCACGTGTTTACAATCGAGTATGTCTGAGGACACACGCCGGTATATACTGCCGTGATAAGGTGGACAGGGCGTCTGGAGAAAGGATGTGGAGGAACCTTAGATGCAGTCGATAAGTAAGGAAGATATCCATGTATTTTGTGGAACGTGATGAGAGTTGGTTGCTAGTGGAACAGCCGTCACCTGTTTAATGTTTTAGCCAGGTACTTGGTTCCGTTGCGGTTGGCCAGGGAGGGATATTTCTTCTGGAGGAAGGCGTACTCGTCACGGATGGCGTCCGCCACAAGCTTCTTATTGTTGATGTCCAGCTGGCTCCTAGGAGAAGGTAAACCCAGAGCGTTCTCATGAAGCTAATACGCGTTGCACCACTGCCTCGCTGTACACCAAAAACCGATTTACTCTAAAAGGTGCTGAGGAGTTGGGCCGGGACAATCATCCACACCAGCAAGGAACCCAATTTGGTCCCATATCGTTTTAAGTACCGGTACATCATAACATAACGATACACTGTTATATTCTGCATGGCTATAATGACCTGTTGACCACGCCGATCAGACCCAGCCTGACCGGGATCACCCTGCCCATCAGCACGTCCATGGCGTCCGTGCCGGCGTCCATCAGGTCCAGCTTGGTCACCACCGCCAGCGTCCTCCGCCCTATAAGCGCCAACAGGAAAAGGTCAGTGCTGATAAAGCAGACCGGAGTGAGGACTAGGGCTGAACGATTAATCGGATTCAAACCGATATCGCAATGTAGTAGAACGTGAGGGCTGCGATCTATTATTATATATATGCTATATATGTATATTTTTGCTTCTAATGTTGTGCTGTCATATTATAGAATGATTAATTGCTTGTTTAGGGAATAATACAGAACATAAGGAACTTTAAAAAGAAGAATCGCATAATGAATCCCAATCGCAATATTGGAGGAAATAATCGCAATTCGATTATTTCTCCCCAAATCGTTCAGCCCTAGTGAGGACATGAACAAGGCAGAGGTCTGAGGAGAGAGATGGAGATGTATAGTGTACTGATGTTCACCTTCGGGGTCGACGTCCCGAGCCACCTTGAGGGCCTCGGAGGTAGCCATGTCCGTGTTGGCGGCCGTCACGGCCAGGATGATGGAGTTGGGGTTGGAGATGTACTTCAGGATAAGGTCTCGGATCTGGAGCTCGATGTCGTTGGGCTGGTCGCCCACGGGGACCTGAGGGAAGCAGCCTGCGTTTAGAACACCCTGCAGCCGGGACACGCTATGTTGATGTGCTTTCAGGTGAGGGATTGGTTTTGTTCGCACCTTTGTTAGTCCAGGGAGGTCCACCAATGTCAGGTTCACGACGTGGGGAGAGAAGACTTTGAGGTGGATGGGCTCGTCACTGACTCCCTGGGGGGAGTAACAGGTTCTTGGGTTACATTAACAAAATGTACAGTTTGAGATCACTGGATCCCATCTGAAGTATGTGTACTTGTTCTTGCTAAATTCATTCATTTTAAGTGTTCTGATAAGCAAACCTTGTTTGTGCCGGATAATCTTTCGGTTTCCGCTTCTCGATTTCTTGTCTGATTTCCTCAAAATCTGTATATATCTGAAACAACGTAAAATAGGTCAGAAAGAAACAATGAACATTTGACTGTTCTGTTTGAGGGTGACAATGACCCTCCGTAACATGATAAACCTGTTCATCCATTGCAAAATGTAATTTAACTATAGTACTACTTTACTTCGGTTACCTATTATTATCCAGTTTCATTAACCAAAGAAATGCACGAGGATTTCAACATTCCAAAACAAAACAGGATAGTAGTTCACTGAGATAGCCTGCCTAACATAGTAAACCATTGTTGTGAGGCTCTAGAATCACAAGGTGGTCATGTGGACACTCTGGTTTCCTCTGTATTTTTTCCAACATAAATACACTACAAGAACAATGTTGAGAGCTGCTTAATAAAATATAGGAAACAATACTGCAAAAAATAAATGAGACAGAATGATATATCAGGTAACCATTCTATAGCCAACATAACTTATTTTACAATTGTATCTGACTCAACCTTCATGTGTCACAATCAAGCGCGATAGGATAAGGGAGGGTCTGGGTGTGAATACCTTATTCTTGGTGTGAAGGAATTTGCCCCATTCATCTCCATCCAATGCCTAGAGTAAACACACACACAAAAAGCAAAGTTGACAGCTGTCCCCTTGAGAAAGCCTTTGTTTGTTTTTTTGCTCGCTCAGCTGGGATGGGATGGTGGCTCTTCAGCTAAAACAAAGTGTGAAGCCAGGGCATGGAAAAATTGCATAAACAGTTCCAAAACAACAGCAGTAGGGGGCCAAAACAGAGGAACTATAGCGTGGGATATTATGGGAAGCACACGCCTATAAGCATATACTGATGTTTCGGAAATAAAGCTATAAATGAAAAAAACAGTCCAGGGATTAGATTAAATTCTGAATTGTGGACTCCTTAGTTTTGTTATACAACAAGAGAGTAGTAGAATCCAGTTTAATAAGAGGTAGGGTGGGAATGGCAACAACCGAAATGGGGTAGCTGCTAAGCACAGACGAAAAAAATAATAAAAATGGCCGAAAGGGAGACCTTGGTTAAGGCGTCCATTTTTCCTGGATTTGGATTCTGTAGTTAAGAAGAAATGACAGGAGAAGTATACAGGGGTTATCCCAGGGTAAACTGCAGCTACTGCATGTAATACTGCAACATTGCAGTGCTAGTGATGCTATTTTCACAGCTGGGGACTAGACTGACCCCACTTTCGTCCACAAAACTCTTTCTAGTCCACTGTTGGATACCTGGTCACTACAGGTAAAGGACACTGCAGTATACAAAACACAGACTTCACATAATCAGACTGAGCTGCCATTGTACACAGGCTCGTACATTTCACTTTGTCATGACCTCAAAATACCACCCAATAATGTCATGTGTTTTCAAACACACCTTATAGGTTGAGTCATAAACAAAGCCAGTTGCCTCTTCCAACTAAAAAGGCACATGCCAAGCAGTCAATGCCACTGATTAACTTCGTCTAGCAATGCCAAGACAAATCATCCTTCAAATAGTTGGCAAAAACGTTGTGAGGCAACCAAGTAACCACAATAACAACAATGTTATTCATAATCAGGCCAATTAAGTAACAAGTTTGGCATTACCATTTTCCTCAAATGTTTTCCTGCGGTCTTCTGTGTCGATGTGCACCAGCTGGAGGATGAGGGGCCGGCGTGTGACTATACCGGTCCCGCGAGGAAGGAGGTCTCTGCCAACCAGACTTTCTAACACAGAACTCTTCCCACTGCTCTGTAAACACACAAAAAAAAACGCAACACAGCTTAGAGAAGTGAGATACAAAATGATACCTTCACTTTATCTGTTAACTATGAACTTCCACACCACTTGATTCTGGTGTTCGGCTCTATAGGATACCAAGAATACTTTGTGACTAAATGCCCTTGGATTTTAAGTCTTGGAGGGCTAGCCAGATCTAACCTTAATAGTGTTTGACCCATTCTGCAACGGTACATGCCAAAGGACTTAGGCTGCGGCATCCTATTAGCTAGTGTGCTGGTGAGAGTAACCATTTCACAGAAAGTGTCTTTCCTAATCCAATCAGACTGCACTGTTTGGAAAAAGTTACGAAGTGTTAATAAAAATCTGTTTACCCTTCGTTTGGACGTGGTTCTGAAAACATGACAACCCCACTAATATTCTCCTTGTAAGTATGTGTTGAACTGGACTATTTTGGAGAATCAAATATCATTGCATGGACAATCATAGCAGCAAACTAGTGTGACAGCTCGTTTGACAGTGCGACAGATGCGAGTGATTGAGAAAGTGGATGTGGGAAATGAGTGACGCACATCGTTGTTATTGCTTGACTAACGTATCTACACTTATATAGAGGTCTCAACGATGGGAGCAGACTGCATTACATAGCCAGACATAATATATGTAAACACATGTGAGAGACGCATACAAGTTTCCTGCAGATGAAGTGAAGCTAGCCTGTTAGCTTCACCAGCTAACTCGTTCTTCATACCTGGGTTCCAACGACCACTATCTGCGGCAAATGTATGATATCCGCGCCGACCGTGTTAAATACGTCCTGTAATTTATTTATGACAGGTATCAGGGCCTCCATAGCTATAGTCCTGTTCTTCACCTTTACCCTAAAATAACGTACTACTACCTTGTTGGACACAAAGTCATTCAATGCCCCTCAGCTAGTTTCACTGGCACATCTAGCCTTTCCGAACCACAACGAATGGAACGCTTCGGTGTTGCATCATGGGATATCGAGTTGAAGAGAAGTTTTCTCAACTGTTCCGATGCGAGGACCCTTCAAGTAGTAAACTACATTTCCTAGAGTGGACAATATCGTCGCACATGTCCAAGGAGGGAGGCACTCTTTTCAGACAACGGTATCTGTAAAGTAATGAGGGTCATTTGCATAAAGGCAAAGTCTTGGCACGTAAGTCTTCATCGCTCATGACCTTTGTTTTGACTAAATAATCAGTTTCTATGTGTCTGTTATTATGATCCACTGCCACAAAATTATATCAAATAATTGAATTTTGAATTGAAACCTTTTATTTTTCAAAACATTCCAAGTGTAAAACCTACATTCAAGATTCGAATATTATATATACAGAAATTAAATTGCTATATGTATTATACAATACATTATTCAAGACATTAGGATTATAGACATGTTTGTTACTAGGCATCAGATAAACATGCTTGTCCTGTGTGGCGATTCCATAAGGCCACCTGATGGAAACAACAGGTCAGCTTGGCTTCCAAATAGTAAAATCAAACCACATCTTTTAAATATATTGAATGTAGTATCGAATTACACAAAATAAGTGGTAAAGACACCAGTCAACAACGGGAAAAGGGCAAACATGCAGAGCAGCAGACCTTTGTTTACATTGTTCCCCAGCGCACAATAATAAGCAAAATAGCACTTTTGGCTATTGTTGTCCGCCTTGTGTTCCCCTGCCTTCTGCAGAGGAACACAATAGAAAACAATGCCCGACACAAAGTAAACACACTGTACAAAGAATGACTAGAAGTGGTAGCTGTAGGGAGTGGAGGTATTCAACCAATATCAGGGGTTTTTTCTGGAAATATAAAGCTCATCTCTTTTCTTAAGATCGCTTTTACATCCAGCCATTAAAAAGTGCTCACAAAAATACTATCACCACTGCATTACAGGTGCTTTCTCAGCATCAGCTTTTTTAAAATATATCGAAATAACTTACTTGACTTGTCATTATAAAATATTATAATTAAATATAACATTATATTTACTGACAGTTAACTACCATCTGTAAGAGCATATTTCAACTGTGTATATAGTCTATGTGTCATGTCCCCATTCTGAGGTTAAACATTATACAGCGACTGAAGGAAACAGTTTTTGGTCAACAGACAGACGACCAAACCCCAGATACACTGTATTAAGACCCAGTACAGTCTGTGTAAGTGGTCACCATATTTCCTCTTCTCTGGGTCACTGTTCTGCAATGCTGTTTTGACGCACTCTGAAACCCACTGTCACTTTGCTTGGCTTGCTTTTTGAAGGTGAACATTCTCTCCATATCCTCAAAAACGTCATCGAAGACCCCCGCTCCGAAAGACCCCTGGACATGTCTCTTGTGTTTACTGTGGAGCTCCTGGTGGGATCTGAAGTGCTCCTCAAAGTTTCTCCGATGCCGGGCATGCCTGTTCTGGCTGTGGATGTCAAAGTCCTTGAACATGTCGTCCAAGTTGAAGTTGAAAGGCTGGTGGACGTTCTGCCTCTTTCTGCCCTGGGTCTCTCTGTTGAAGTATACGTTATGTCCAACCTGGTCATACTCTCTTCTCCTCTTCTCATCTGATAAGGTTTCATAGGCTGTTTATCAAAAAAAATAAATGGGTTAGAAAAAAAGTACAATCCAAACGTTTTCAATACACTTAAATAAGATAACAATAATTTAAACGTTGTGTTGTATTTAGATTTAGGTTGAGGAAAATAATGTCCTACCTTCAGCAATCTCTCTGAACTTCATCTCAGCATCTGGACTCTTGTTCTTATCTGGGTGGTACCTCATAGCGAGCTTGTGGAAAGCCTTCTTTATCTGACGCTCAGTGGCTTCTTTAGGCACGCCGAGAATATCATAGTAATCCTTTTTGGCAAGGATCAACTCGGTTATCATGAAGACACAGACAGCAAACGTTAAAGCCGACTGTGCATTCGCCATGGTTTCTGTGTAGGACAAAACGTTGTTAGTGGCAGTGTGAACAGTGCCGTGCGCTGTGATCGCCTGGAATAACAGTAACGTTAACTAAAGGACACATCTGTGAGTGTGAACAATGTCCTTAGTTCGTATGAATGCTATGAAGGCAGGTGATGTAAATGCAATGCTACCGCAGTATCAAATATACATCCAGTAACAGAATTATACTTAATCATGACTTTGTTGGTTCTTGTCTAGTTACACATCATCTACTTCATAGTATATCCTTCTTTTACTAATTATCCAATGGAATGTTGCATCATTCAGGCAACTTTGGGACATTTGAGCGAAAATCCGATGATAATTCATCCTGAGATGTTTATTACTTCAAAACAATGTAATCAAGAGATGGCTTGTTGCGGTTTAACGATTAAATTATTATTATTTGTGTCATTGAGATGTTTATTTCTCAATAACACTCCACGGTACAGGTAGCCTTGTATGTGGATGTCAGATTATAACGTTATACTAAATATAATATTTCTACACGATTGTAGAACATTTTGTGAAATTACCCACCTTTTCAGGGACCGAATGGATGTAAATAAACCTCAAATGTCCTCGTGGTAATCCGCGTATATGTGCCTAATGGACCTTTGGGCAAATAAGAAACATCACAGATCAGACAAGAAAGATAAAAATTGATGTTTGTGGATGAGGGACGCGTTTTCTTCTCTTCTTCTCCTCCATAGCAGGTCTTTTAAGACAGACGTTTGCTGCCCTCTAGTGGAGGCGGACGACTCTGCTGCCATCTAGTCGAGGCGGACGTCTTTGCTGCCCTCTAGTGGAGGCGGACGTCTGCAAACTTGTTAAACTGTCAATACAGTACTAATATCGAGTCTGGACTTGGGATATATCGATTAAAGTATACAGGGAATTGATCGATGTATAAATAGACCATTATATGAAAAAGTGAGATCTCAAGTAATGAATACCAGTCCTACCAGCTCTCCTCCTTCCATGAAAGCCTGCTCTCAGCATCGCTTTACCTTTATCGTTACCAAATAACCACATTGATGCGTAAACTCCCAAGTTTTTTCACTTCCAAATGTCCAAGTGTTGTTTACCACTTCGCACTTCACTCAACTCCATTCTCCTAACGGCGCTGAACTTAACAACAGTTAACCAGTACGACTGTGACCAATAAGAACGCGGTATTGCATGTACCCATTTCGGTACCCAATAGGAGCTCAAGCGCGAAATCACGTGACCATTGTTTTTCTGATGTCTGATGTTGTGCTCACGTCATTCGTCAGAGATAGCGTCAAATCAAGCAACCTCCTCCTTGTTTTGTGAACTTGAAGCCCTATCCGTCTGCGGTCATTAGTATATCTTTTGGCTAGCGATATAATAACACGAATATGTAATATTGGCAGACTTTTTCATACGCTGGTAGGTATTTTTTGTATTGTTTCAGCCCCGTTAAATGTTAGCTAGGTACGTTAGCCTGCTTGCGATACGCTGTGTAATCCGGGACTGTAACGTTAGATATGTTAAATGTTTTAGTCTCTGTCAGCACAAGGTAGGAAGGTGAATAGCTATATATGTATTTATGTATGATCTTTACACTATTAGTTCTTGAGGTCTTGTGTTTTGTCCGTTTCATAAGCTGTCTTCTTTTATTCTAGCATGCACTACTTTTTTTGTGTTTGTGGAACTATCCTTTTACTACAATTAATAGCCATTGACCAGACGCTGGCTCTGAGTTTATGTTTCATGTTTTTTCCATGTTTGTTTGTTTTTGTCTTCTCTCATTCATGCATGTCATACTTTTCTGTTGTTCATCAACAGCTTAGACAGAATGGTCAATTGGATTCAGTGAAGGCTTGTCACCTGTCACCTGAAGGGGAAAACGGTATGGCTCCTAGATGGCCTCCAGATACCTTGGTGTTGAAAGTCGGCAGAGCTGTCCACGTGTGGCAGACACCTGCGGCATCACTTGCATTGTTTCCTTTACGCAGAGCCCACTGCAGACTCCATGTCCGTCCGTCCCTCAACCACAAGTTTGGTTGCCTCAGCTGGAAGAGCCCCTTGGAGCCCACTCGGAGCTGGGGCCGTAAAGGATGGCTCTGCAGAGCTAGACTCCACACCAGCAGGCTGTGCTTGAACACCTCCACTTCTCGTTGGTTTCCCGGTTTGAGCCAACACATGTCTCGCATCCGGAGCACGCTGGACACCGTCTCCAAGGCTGTGAGCGGGACCCACACGGAACTCAAGTCTAAAATAGCCCGGCTCAAACCTGCCGCTTCCCAAACGGGGAAAGAGGTTAAGGTGAGCGGGGCGACGGAAACCGCAAAAACCGACCAGAGCAGAATCTCCCCTCTCCCTCCCGCTCCCTCCCATGTTCATTCCGTTTCCACTGCTGCTACTGCCCTCAATTCTACAACACAGACACCCACAATAGTAGAAGAAGCTTCAAACGATACTTCTGTCCCCTCTCAAGACGATGTCCAGGCCACGGTTAGCGCCACAGTCCCAAGTGAGCTTGACCTTCAAGAGAAAAGCCCTGGAAATGTTGTCACCGCTGCTAATAGCACTGGGGTTGTAAAGAAGCAGGAAGGAAATGAGGGCCAAGTGAACGACAAAGGGACCAAGAACACAACTGTGTCCAAGGCCACGGCCCCACCACAGCTCTTCCATCCCAGCACCTTCTCAGTCAGTTTGGATGAGACTTACAGTTACCTGGCCAATCACGTCAACAATTACTTTGGCAGCACCACTACCACTCAGGAAAAGGCCTCTACCTCCGTTCAGGGACGAAAGAGTGTTAGTCTCACACCAGTGTCCAATAATAAAGGTTTAGAGTCCACTGCTACGAATTCCTCATCCACACAAAAGAAGGGTTTCGGACACTACCTGTCCTACTCTGCACCAACTGTCCAGGCCTTTGTGGGAAACTACATAAGGCCTTTGGTCCCCAAGTTCAGGGCGGTGGAACCTAAAAGTGCGGAGGTGGTGCAAGCGAAGGTGGAGGAGGTACCAGCTAAACCGACCGTGGCCGCTGTGACCAGGGAGATAAATGCAACCGAGGAAAGAGCCAAGAGGCTTCTTCTTCAAAGGGAAAAGGTAGGCCTACACCTTCACTTGGAACCAGAATGTGTTAATTAGCCAAGTCAGACACTAGGAATTTGTATTGGAACACTGATACAATTATGGGTTTAGTTTGATACAATTCCTATTGACTAGGTCAGACTGAATAGGAATGTTAAATCAAACACATCACCCACCCCACCTAATACCACAATAACCACAACTGTGTGTGTGTGTGTGTGTGTGTGTGTGTGTGTGTGTGTGTGTGTGTGTGTGTGTGTGTGTGTGTGTGTGTGTGTGTGTGTGTGTGTGTGTGTGTGTGTGTGTGTGTGTGTGTGAGAGCACAATAACTACCTAATCTAACTATAATAACTTTACTAAAGTACTTGAGCTGCTTTGAATGGCAATTCATTGGGACAAAAGATGAATTGTTTTCTTTGACTCAACCTTGTCTGTATGTTTACTGCCTCATTTATTGTACCTGGTATGTCTTTAGTTCTGTGCCTAATCTATAGGACTCGTAGGCTAGTTAATATGTAATCAAAAGTTATGCTGGATCATCTCTGGCTTGGCTCTACTTGTTGACACCAGAGTTGTTAAGGTAGGCCTATATTCTCTGTTCCTTGAATGAAATATGATTCCCGCATGGGTGGCGGAGAACTGCATTGGTCAGACCCAGTCACCTGAGCCCCTGTGATCCTATGTAACGTCTACAAGTGGGCTGGCCGCGGGCTTCTGGGAAAGCATACTGTAAAAAATAGCTTTACTGGAAAGAGCTTCAGAATTGTTGTTGTGAATAGTATGCTAATTTAATCAATAATGTTTCAATGTAATATGAAACTTTAAGATATGTATGCCTCTTAGAGACAAGACATAATGCCATTCAGAGCTTTTCTTGTTACTTCAGTAATGATATTTCCATGTAAAATAAGGACATGTTAAATTAGACATGTTTACTAGCTGTTTATTAACCTGAGGCAGGCTTATATGTGGTGGAGTGGAAACACTTTGTTTAAATGTTGAGCCTAGTACCAACATACTTTGTAAGGACTATACAAACTATGGACAAAAGCTAAGCTAACAAGGCTAAGTTGTTTTGCTTCTATAGTTCAACCACTGCTCTGCGCACCAACAATTGGTTTGTCATTGTAATATCAGTCCGCCTGTCTGTCCATCAACATTACATATTCTATTGATCCCTTTCTGCACCTCCTACGATTACGGACTTGTGAATCTTGACATCTTATCCCCTCTCGTAGATCATTGCGAGGTTGAGCATAGACAATCGTACCCGGGCGCTGGTCCAGGCCCTCCACAGGGCCTCAGATGTCCGGGTCTACATCAACAGGGTGGAGGACCTCAGCTACCACCTCCTGGAGTTCCCAGATACCCGTGGTGTGGCCGTGAAGGTTGGCCTGAAATACTAACCTCACTAAACTACCTTAGTCACATTGAATGGCCTTTCAGTCGGACAAACAAGTTATTTTTTTTATGACTCAAGTTTGTCTGTATAATAATAACTGCCTCATTTCTTGTACCTGTTATGTGTGTCACCTGAAGGGGTAACAGGTGACCCACACCTTGTTTAATAACACACACCTTGTTTAATACTGACGTGTTTTCTGTTGCTTAGGCATGCTTTCAGTATGCGGTGGTGTAGAGACACAATTACAGTTTGATCTTGAACGCTGCTGACCAAAGTATTGGCCAGCATGTCAGATCAAAACTCACACCTGTGCATCATATGGCTTTACCTGCGCAGTTCAACCCCATCAACCCCTTTTTCTCCTCAAGCCAGACTATTGTGCATTCCACCCTGAGCAGGCTATGTTAGAGTGTGGTGTTGTGGGCCACTGCAGGTGGGTTTTCTATCTGACAGTGTGTCTTCTGTGTGCTGCGCCTGCAGGAAAGGGTGGTCTCCTGCCTGCTGCGTCTGCGGCAGGCCAGTGACCCTGGCCTGAGGGCGGCCGTGAGGGAGGCCCTGTCTCTGGTGGGCTACCATGACCCAGTCAAAGGTCGCGGCATACGACTGCTGTCCATAGACGGAGGAGGGTTACGGTACGAAGCCTCCATTCTTGGATAATGCACAGACGGCATACGGCACGACGCTCTGTTACGGATTGCGAGTTGTTTTGTTTATTATTGTTTTTGGTTTACTGTACGAGGATCGGATGTTAGTGGGATTTTGAGGATGTGGGTGAAATGTACTACTTCAACGTCTGTACCCAACTCTAGAAAATGTTGATTTTATGTCACCTAGCAACCATACAAACTCTTGTTAAGCGGTTATGATATGATGTGCTTTAAGCCTCAGTGGTTCCTTGCGGTTCAAACGCTTTCAACTTTGACTGTTGATCCTGACCTCTCCAAGCGCGTCCATTCTGAAGGCTTTTTTTGATGTTCTAAAACCATTGGAATCTCAATGGCAACGGCTGCCTTCATTTCTGAACTCAAATACTGCTTTGTACAAAATACCGTTTGAGTATTTATGTTCCAAGAGACCCAACGCACCCAATCTAAAAGTACCTTCACTATTTGAGCCCGAAGCTTAATTTTGAACTTACTTGAACTCCCAGAGATTTCTTATTCACTTTGCTTTGTTTTGTTCTTTCTCTCTGCATTCTGTCCGTCTGCGTGTCTCTCTTTTATGTTTCCTTTCAAACCTTTCCAGAGGGCTTCTTGCCCTCCAGACTCTACACAAACTGGAAGCCCAGACGGGCAAACCCATTTACCAACTGTTTGATTACATCTGTGGTGTCAGTACAGGTAAATATGTCCTCCCGCCCTGGTTGTGTGTACTGTAAATGGAAGTGTCTGCACTGTGGGTCGAGGATTATAAGAGCTCAACATTTGCTGGTCTGACCCATTTACTTCTTTCCTACATCTGGCTTTAACAGTCCCATCTGGACCCTCTGATAGTTGCTGATATGCACAGTATAAATTTAGTGTGCATGGCAAAATGTGCTATATTTTTGGGGTTGTTATTTTGGGGAAATGCAATGTTTATTTTGGTTATTTTTCACTTTCGCTATTATAATTGGTAGGAGCTGTATTATAAATGCTTTGCTAAATCTAACCAACTTTTCAACTTTTCCCATTCAAATGCAGCCACAAGGGGGAAATAGTGGGCCATACACCACCCCTTAAACACCCTTTTGTTTCTTCTACTTCAACTTTATTTGTTTCCTTTATCTTCTCCCAAAAATGATTAGATTTATTCATACTCTTGTGGAACTAGAGGCAATCGGAGGTCAAGTCATGAGCTAGTTATGGTGTATTAGTCATTTTAAGCACCAAGCACTCATCATCAAGCACTTTTATCAAAGGGCAATCCGAGTACATGTTAAGATACATGTCTTTGAGAGATTAGGTGTAGTTATAGGTAGATTGTGAACATTGGGATTCAACCTAGTACCTCTGAACCATTAGAACTTCTCACAACAAGATTAGACCAGTGAACTATTATCTTATCATCAAATGCACCCCCATTTCAAATCATGCACAATCATCACAAATCAACGCATCACTAATCACATTTAAATTGCATTTCATGGACCATTTCACACCAACGTCACCCTAAGCATATTATTCATCAGTCGCTTGGCTTCCCCCAACTCTCCTTCACTAGGTCAGATGTAGCCTTCAGCTCTGGCCAATAAAAGTTTATAATAAGAGTGTGCTTAACGAATTCGATTTATATGTGTTACTAAGTGAAAAAATTGAGATATTGTCTTATGTTTCTACTATGGAGTGGTGTTAGCAGAATCCGCTATCCAAGTGTGTTCAAAATCCATTTATTTATTTATTTACTCATGCTTATTTTTAGATTTTTTGTATCTTGTTGTTTTGTATTCGTATCTCCCACACGCCATGACCGCTTCTATGTGTCTGTGTGCTCCTCCCCAGGTGCTATATTGGGCTTCATGCTGGGTATTTTCCAGTACCCCCTCAGTGAGTGTGAAGACATGTACAGGAAACTGGGCTCCGATGTCTTCAAGCAGAACCGCCTCGTGGGCACGGTGAAGATGGGTTGGAACCACGCCTTCTACGACAGCGAGCCCTGGGAGAAGATCCTCAAGTAGGTTTCCGTGGTCCCGTAGTGGGAGATGACCGTCAAAGTCAAGCTGCTTAGCAAAGGAAACGACAGCATAGCAGTAAACAAATGGACAATTGTTAAAAAATAAATGAATAGAATATCAGAATCACAGAGAGGCATTTAAGAGCGAGATTGAACCAAAACTGCTGACCCAATATACAATAGAGGAGAGGGACAAACTAAAGGGCTAGGTTTTACTTTTTAGACTTTTTATCGACCCATGATGGATGCCCTCAATCCCTGAGCAGACTCGGTTCCAGAGGCGAGGACCATAGACACTAAAGGCTGCCTCCCCTGGGCTCTTGATTCTTTATAGATAATGGTGTAATGTGACGACGAGAGCTCCCAGCTTTTCTCATGGCAGGAGTGTGGAATGTACTACTGACTTACCACAAGGAAATGGGAATAAAAGTACCTCATGTCCACCATCATTATTGTTGCATTTCAATTAATTTCCAGTAGCATACACGAACATGGTTTAATGAAAAAGGAGTTTAAATTAAACTTTTGTGTTTCATGCAATGTATCCAATTGTTCTGCTGGATAATTCATTTCTGTTTTTAGTTCTCTGAGTATACTATTACAACCATCTTGGGACAAAGGAGACAGATTTAGATCTGATTGTGTTTGCTTAACAGACGCATCAAAAAGACCCTTCAACCCCTGTTATTTTTTTCCACAGAGAGAAGATTGGCTCTGATCTTCTGGTGGAAACCTCCAGAAACGCAAAATGCCCCAAGGTGAGCATTAGTTGAAAGCATGGGCCCGTTCTGCCATCTCGTCCTGTTCAGACCACTGAGCTCTGTATCCCACTATGTTTATAATGAGGGTGGAAGAAGCTGCCGGCTGGGCCCCTTTCGGGGTGATAATAAAGTTTTATACACACGTCTCCTCCCCATGACTTTCACTGTGAGACAGGTGCCATGAAAACTGGGAGACGGTTTTGAAAATCCATTCTGGCACAGGGAAAAATGAAGTAGTTGTGTTGGTAAAATTCCATGTTGGCAATATCTCCTCCACAAACAGGCGTTAAAACTAATTAGTGAAAGGAAAATAACTTTGTACTGATGTCAACTTCATCACATGAAGGTTCTGTTAGCACAGTTATGTCCTGCTAAGGAAATTGAGTTGACGTTGTCTGGATTATGTACATTTCCCATTTTCTTCCGTTCTTTTTTGAAATCCATTATAATGGAAATGTGGACGTCTAGTATTTTTAATCCTAATCCGTCTATCGTGTCATGTAAGTAGATGTCTCCCAAAATGTAACAAATATGTAATATATATATATATATTATATATATATATATATATATATATATATAATTATTATATATATATAAATTGACACATATATTTTTGGATGACACATTGTGACGGTTCTTCTCCTGCAGGTGTCAGCAGTGAGCGCCATAGTGAACCAAGGCACTCCTCTGAAGGCCTATGTGTTCAGGAACTACAACCTGATGCCGGGGGTCCGCTCCCACTACCTATGGGGGCTGCCAGCACCAGCTCTGGCAGGCTCTCAGGGCTTCCTCAGCGGCCCCCGGCTACTTCCAGGAGTTCGCCCTGGGACCTGACCTCCACCAGGTAATGCTACCTTGTGTTTCGTACTCTCATGGCGTAGATGTGTAAGCACGCAATGGAGCTGGTGTAGCTGCGGTCGTCGGTATGTATATTTCAGTGTATATATAGCCCGGGTGTATAAATCATGAAACCTAACCAAAGATAAGATGAGCACTTTAATACGGGTCTATGAATTTTGGATGAACCCCCCCCCCCCCCCCCGATAGAAGGCATGTGAATGAAATGTGTTTACACTCAAGGTAAGGTACCGACACAAGTATTGATTTGGTATCGAACGGAGTCCCAGGTAGTGCTGTTGTTAATGGTATTGAAAATACCCATCCTTAGTTATTACTGAATATCCTCACTCCCTGTTTAATGGTTTCCCAAGCGGTGCATTTCCATAAATATTTCAAGCATTGCAGTATTTCTTCATAGCTATTGATGGTAGTATAAGAGAGAGCCCTGAATACCTTAAGCCATATATTGTCTTTTGTCTTTTAGATTAATCGTGTTTTAGTCGCTCAAGATAATGAAGGGTGTTCACTTCTTTACTTTATCGAACCCTCCATTAGCCTAGCACCAGTAGGCTAGGTAAGCCTAATGTATCCAACCCCTGATCAGCAGAATTATGGATTATTGGCTGGGTTTTGTTTTTATGTGCTGTCAGCATCGTCTTCCAGGCAGTCACATTTCGGCCGGCCTGAGTGAGTGATGGAGGCGGAGTGTGGTGCACTTAACTCATATATCTGAACACGCATGCATTAGCCGCTCTGCCATAACAACAACTCCCGCGCCCATCCCCTCCCTAATACATCCTTAGCGATTGTCTCTGGATCAATGGCTTCAGCCCGGATCGCTCCCGTGATGGCTCACCGTCTCAGATCGGGAGACCCCCCCCCTTGGTTCTCATCGCACCGTGATGTAACCTTCATTCGACCTGCCTCGTGAGCTTTGACATGGAGAGCGCGAGTCAGAGCACACAGACGAAATCACGGGTAATAGTGGGGTAGAGCACCTAGGCTCAGGTGGGACCAAAGGAAACTGAGGTGATGCACATCAAAGAGGGAAAGGTCCCATGCAGACAGACAGGCCCCCCTCCCCGGTCTTAATTGGAAGTCGTGTTAGGTGTGTAGGGGAGTGGGAAGGGCAGACGAAGGAAGGAGAGGCAGAATGAAAGAGACTGGCTGATTTGATGAGAAATAAAACACACTGCGCACGTACCGTAAGAGATTTCCTCAGCGTGCCATCTCGCACGTCT
Source organism: Melanogrammus aeglefinus (assembly GCA_900291075.1). NCBI lineage: Eukaryota > Metazoa > Chordata > Actinopteri > Gadiformes > Gadidae > Melanogrammus > Melanogrammus aeglefinus. The sequence continues at coordinate 251,146 of OLKM01000023.1, read as the reverse complement.
CGGTACTTGAAGATGCATAAATTAGCTCCTCGCTGCTATTTGTTCTGCTCACATCGCTATCGCAAGCGCTATCGCATTAATCATTACAGGCGAA
>OLKM01000023.1:226052-246052 GCA_900291075.1 Melanogrammus aeglefinus | reverse complement strand
AATATCCAGTCACACAGTTCTGTGGGCGCAAATGCCTTGTTGATGCCAGAGGTCAGAGGAGAATGGCCAGACTGGTTCGAGGCGAGCTGATAGAAAGGCAACAGTAACTCAAATAACCACTCGTCACAACCGAGGTATGCAGAATAGCATCTCTGAACGCACAATACGTCGAACTTTGAGGCGGATGGGCTACAGCAGCAGAAGACCACCCGGGTGCACTCATGTCAGCTAAGAATAGGAAACTGAGGCTACAATTCGCAGAGGCTCACCAAAATTGGACAATAGAAGATTGGAAAAAGGTTGCCTGGTCTGATGAGTCTCGATTTCTGATGCGACATTCGGATGGTAGCGTCAGAATTTGGCGTAAACAACATGAAAGCATGGATCCATCCTGCCTTGTATCAACGGTTCAGGCTGGTGGTGGTGGTGCAATGGTGTGGGGGATATTTTCTTGGCACACTTTGGGCTCCTTAGTACCAATTGAGCATCGTGTCAATGTCATAGCCTACCTGAGTATTGTTGCCTACCTGAGTATTGTTCCATGTCCATCCCTTTATGACCACAGTGTACCCATCTTCTGATGGCTACTTCCAGCAGGATAACGCTCCATGTCATAAAACGCGAATCATCTCAGACTGGTTTCTTGAACATGATAATGAGTTCACTGTGCTCAAATGGCCTCCACAGTCACCAGATCTCAATCCAATAGAGCACCTTTGGGATGTGGTAGAACGGGAGATTCGCATCATGGATGTGCAGCCGACAAATCTGCAGCAACTGCGTGATATTATCATGTCAATATGGACCAAATTCTCTGATGAATGTTTCCAGTACCTTGTTGAATCTATGCCACGAAGGATTAAGGCAGTTCTGAAGGCAAAAGGGGGTCCAACCTGGTACTAGCCAGGTGTACCTAATAAAGTGGCCGGTGAGTGTATGTATACACACACACACATGCACACACGTGGCCATTCAAGGCTTTAATCCAAAAGTGCATTTTTATTCTATCTTTAGACTCCTCCAAAGTCAGTTGACTACACCTGTGTAGGCGGTATCCATCCGATAGAGCTCTGATAACGGGTGGAATAGAAGTGATTAACGAGAAGCATGTGCTGCCATATATCTTCAATAAGGGAGGTATTCTTTGTACGATCAGGGTTGATGGCCAGCTCATTTCTGTGTGCAAGGCTTTTGCATTTGGTTTGAAGTGGATCATTAGTTGATCACAACACAAGCGGCCTCAAAAGAGCTTTTTCAAAAAGATTGGTGAGCTTTAGCATCTTGCCAAGCAATCTGATTGGGGAATGAGCATCTCTCTCGCTCTCCCTTAAGGATCCATGCCTATTACAGCTGGCTGTGAAAATAGATAAAGGATGAGAAATTATCATCTGAATCATTGACCATGGATTAATTTTGGGTGGGCATGAAGCCCTCAGGACCCAGCGCCTTGAACCGACTTTTCTTGGGACCCTGTTATAAGGTCTGAACTGCAGGACCAGGTGTTTGGAGTCCATGACTGAACACAAATGTTTGTCCCTGCTTATTTTCAATGGAGACTATTGTGTTCATACAGAGTGGCCTCTGGCCACAACTTGACTCAGAGCAGTGCTACCACTTGCCACCCGAGTTTCGGAAAATTGAGCCATGCTGGCGGGCTGTGAGGAAACCTGCTGAGCTGTTTGGTTTCCAGATGGGGTCGCCTGGAGCTGGGCAAAGTAAGAGAGAGCCTCTGTGATACTTTTACTTTGGGAACACTTTTAATTCCCACTTTTTTTTCTTTCCGTGGTTCATTTCCTTCTCTGCCAAAAGCCCTGCTGCCGCATAGTGCCTTGCTTTACGGACACACAAACTTCCATGTCAGCGGTTCTGGGGGGGGGGCTTTGGGACAGAGCTGAGGCCCATGTGTGACTCATGCCCCAGTCGGAGGGACCAGAGGGGTCTGAGAGGGATTTGGATTGCATATAAAAACGACTCATCCAGTGCATCATAATAAAAAGGATCATTCCTCGTTCCAATCCCTTATTTCAAACGCCACGAGAACGGAAAGGATCGGCTGTTGCGTAATCACGTGGGATTTCTCAAACCCATTGTCTCATTCTGCTACATTGATGGACTCCATTCCCCGTCGTCTCCTTTCTATTCCTGTGTATTAAAAAACGACAACAATGCGCTGCAATAGAGAAAAGATCATCCGATTGGGCATCGCCTGTGAATTCTCCGGTATGAATGGGCAGTGTTTGCTTTGTGCTGATGCGCCAATCCCCTATATATATATATATATATATATATATATATATATATATATATATATATATATATATATATATAGGTTCTTTTTCTTTCTTTTCTTTTGGAGCCTGAGGCGATAACGAAGTTCCTCGCCAGTGCAGCAGGCCGGGTGATGAACGGACCTGCTTCTCACTAGGCAGCCCTTCTATTCCCTGTCGGGTCACGTGCCCTCGACATTGATTTGTACTGGGAGAAATCTCATTATGCCACGCTGCTCAGGCATTAGCAGGAGGGATGGGATGCACCCCCCCCTCCCCTTCGCATTACTTGTCTGCGCCTCCTACATCCTTAATCATACATACAGTCATATATACAGTCATACATACAGTCATACATACAGTGTTACAGATGGAAAGAGATGTACAATCGCATAGCTTCAAAAGCAGTCGCACAAGCAAGCACCTTGTTCCCCTGCCTACACCGTCCCAAGATGCTAGACACCCTGGGGCTCCTCCCACACCCCTTCCCCCACATCCCAAGCCTGGCCTCTTTAATCAGGCTGCACCCCCCCCCCCCCGCCAGTGTGTGTTTGATCCGGCTGCCAGCCGCCACCCCAACCGCCCCATCCCCTTCCGCACTTGAACCCTCATGCCTATTCAACGCTCCCCACAGCTTCCCTACGCTCTCTCCCCTCCCCTGGTGCCTTTGGGCGAGAGACTATGGATCTATAGCAAACATATCTCCTTGGCACCCGCTTCGCATGAAAGGGCCCCGGGTCGGCACAGGAACATCAAGGCGATGGGTTCCGGGTTCTTCTGTACCTCGCGGCCGCTTTGTCCACAAAGCCTCGGTGATCCGCGGCCCATTTGTTCCATCGACGTGTACATAAGTGGGATATTAAAAAAAGGAGCCCTTGTCTTGTTTTTAATGAATGAGTCAATTTAGTGTGATGTGGTGATGTCTAGTTTGGACAAAATCGGTGAAAGAGAAGCTGTAACCACAGTCGATCTCTCTCTGTCTCGGTCTCTTTCATGTTCTCGGTCTCTCTCATGTTCTCATGTTCTCCTTCTTTATGTTGCTTCTTGTTGTTCTCTCGTTCACACAGGACGGGGGTTTGCTGATCAACAACCCCACGGCGTTGGCCATCCACGAGTGCCAGTGCCTGTGGCCGGGCACACCCCTGGAGTGCGTGGTGTCGCTTGGCACGGGCCGCTTCGCCACCCCGGGCAAGCACAGCGCCACCCACACCAGCCTCAAGACCAAGCTGGTGAACGTCATCAGCAGCGCCACCGACACGGAAGGTAGGTCGCCTTCACCGATTGGCAACCAGCGCCACCGCCGCTAGCCCTAGCAAAAACAAAACGACAACCTTCAAAACAGGCCAAGAAACTCATCAACAAACACATCCTTTTCTTTACCCTCCCCCACGGAGTGTCACGTTCAAAGCAAAGGCTGGGGTGTTTTGAACTCACCGTATCGTCGGCCAGCCGACCGCTCCGCTGGCGCAGGCCGACTTTGTAGTGGTGGAGCCACGCGGGGGGGGGGGTCCTGCCTCATCACAAGCCGGGCGCCGGTGGGTGGTGGGTCTACTTATCACCTCTGGGCAGGGGGCACCTCTGCACTTCTCTAGTTTTGGCGAGGAAGCGCGTCCCTGTGGTGGCGGCGGCGGGGTGGGGTGTGACCCAGATGCAGGGGTTTTGGAGGGTGATCCCCCCCCCTGGTTTTTGGGATTAAAGCTCTGGGATTGGGCCTCTTGTTATTTAGAGAGCAGATTAGTGGAGTGTTCATCACCCATTTTTCGCCCTCTACCCGTAAACCTCTGTCCCAGCTGTTAATCGTTTGCATGCTTCCTCCAGGGTGTGTAGTGCACCGCACACACAACAGCAGCCGGGGCAGAGGTTTGATACAGACAAATGTTGTGTTATAATATTAATATAAATTTGAGGTCCTTACACCCATAATGAAAATAAATCAAAACTATAAGATGGTTAACATTGATCTTTCCTTATTTTTCTATTTAATAACCATCTGATCTGAACATTGTTGGAATATAATCGATATTTTGTATATTCAGTTTTTTATATAATAGCTTTATATAATATTGAGTTTTCCTATAATGCAGGCAAACCCAGTAAAGATCCAATCAAATGCATTGCAGTGTACAAAACAACCCCAACAAAAACCCATTTGTGACCCCTAACCGCTGCCTATACCCACTGCACAAATAATACACCCAATCCCACAGTCCATGACTCTCAGGCTGCGATTGTCCATTCCTTCCACCCAGTGTAGACGAGGCGGAAACGACCTTAAACAACCCTAATTGGATGCAACCATCGCATTTCCGACATCCATTGATTTAGGAGAAGACTTTTCACTATTGCCTGCACTTTTCTTGTTAATTGTATAACTTGCCACGTCATTAGAAGAAAAGAAGATTTGAGCCAATGTTTTATTCAGTGGTGACCTGCCAGGTTTTGCTGAACCCATTGGCCAGACAGTTTGATTTGAATCGTCTTGGCCTCCTGAACCTCCCCTCACTTCAGAGTGCTGTGAGAGCAGCAACGCTCACGTCTGCTGCTCTGTGCGCCTTCAAGCACATCTCCTCACTTATTCTCCCCTATGCGCTTTGTTTTCAAAACAATACATATTTTATCGTATCACAGACCCACATCTCTTTGAATCGCACTTGACAGCGTTTGCGCCTCCCAGGAAGAAAATATAAACATCTCGGTACCAGTGCACTTTGAATAACCTTGATTTTGGCACACACACATTTCCTGAGTCGCCCCAAAACATTTGCTTTTGCGTTCGCATGTATGGCTGTCAGAAACGGCTGACGTAGTGTTTAGGCGTTGTGCGCTCCACTGACTGTGACTGTAATCTCTGTTTGCGTTGTGTTCGTACACGGCAGGCTGTATTAGCCATGTATTTATGCGCTGATGTGCAAACCTCATATACATGCCTGTGCTCTTTTTCATCATACCTTTCCCTCCTCCACACATGCGCACACACACACACACACACACACACACACACACACACACACACACACACACACACACACACACACACACACACACACACACACACACACACACACACACACACACACACACACACACACACACACAGAGGTCCACACCATGCTGGACGCCCTCCTCCCCACCGGGACCTACTTCCGCTTCAACCCGTACATGAGCGAGGAGATCCCGCTGGACGAGAGCCGGCAGGAGAAGCTGAACCTGCTGCAGGCCGAGGCCCAGCGCTACCTGGGCCGCAACGAGGAGAAGATGAAGAGGGCCGCCGCCATCCTGACCCGGGACAAGGGCTCCGCCCAGCGGCTGACGGAGTGGGCGGGGCTGAGGGCCGACATGCACGGCGGCCTGCGCTCCCTGTCCAGGGCCAAGCGCTCGTAGCAGGGGGTCCGAGCGGTGCGCTCGTCTGAGGGGTCCCGAAAAAGAAGCACGTTCTGGCACGTTCCGGGCCGGGCCGCCATCTTGGTACTTCTTGAGGAAGATGATCGAGGTGGTTATTGAGCGTAACCAAGCAACCTGTTGTTGTTGTTGTTGTTATGGTTATTATAACGGGGAAGAAGCACCAAGATGGCCGCTCGGGATGTGTGGTACGTCAACGTGGACCCCCACCCCTCCATACCTCCACAAACTCCTCATCGTACCTCAGCCGAAAAGCATCTCCCACCTGGCTGAACCCACCGATGTACCTCTGGGACAGGTGGGCGGTGTTTTTCTGCAGCACAACTCAACCGACCCCAGGTCATTGTGCCCCTCTTTGATTAGAGACGGAGGAATGGAGGGCACGGGGTGTCACACAGCCTATAGGGAATCATGACGGGAAGGCCCAACAAGAGTTCATCAACAACGGTGGCATTAACTCCTGGTGCTGTATATCAGAAGTACAAGATAGTATTTCATCTTTATTTTTAGGATATGTATTGTAAATAATACATAAAAAAAAAAAGCAAACCTCTTTCATACCACTTTACTTGACAATTGATCTAATTATTAGTGCATGCTTTGCTTGAGCAGCTTAATGCACTCGGCGTGCTTGCTGGAAGCGCACCTCCCTGCATTAACGCTTGTCATGCAATACATAGCAGAGCAACTGTAGGAAGCATTACAGCCCCTCCGCTGACCGAGAGCAGCTACGACCAGTTTCGCCCAACACTGTTCATGTAAACAGCACATATAAACTTTTGGTTGGCATTGAAAAAAAAAAATGTATATACATGTATATCTGCATAAAGAATGATTTTATTTATGAAAATGTGAAAAGATAATAAGACATTTATGTGATTTCGTTATATTGTCTTGTGTGGTACTCCAAAACTAACTGCCTACCAATGACCACTGGAAGAAACAATGTAACGTGATGAGTGGTTTCTAGAGATTTGCGGTGTGCTTTTATTCAAACACTTTTAACCTTTTTTTTGATTTTATTGATAATTGACGCTAACCTCACGCATCCCTACTTCATTTTATTAAGGGAATCTTACCGTACCAAAAGTCCAGTAGGACGGCTCCCAGCAGGTCCATGTAGTTTAATATTGAAGTAATAATGAATGCCGTCACTCCAATGTAACACTTTTAAAATCTATATTAGACAATCTATCCCAAAGGAAGTTGTAACCATTGTAGATGTGCACTGTGTAATTCTGGTTACAAAATAAGATTGCTTACGCTTGTTTAAAATATAGTTTCTCTTTATTTAACAATGGTTGCACTGTAAAATACAATTACAGATTTAAAGGATTAATTGTGGATCACTTTTACCAAGTGTGCTGTTGCTGTTAAACCCCAGGTCTGTTGCCCCATTTAACCCGTCTGACTTGAGTGCAACACAAGGACGTGTGATGGAGTCATGATCATCGCAAGCGGACCTAAGCTGAAATGGATAGATAGACAAGTGCCCATTTGTTGTTGCATCTAGCCGTTTTCCCCATTGATCCCCGTGAAAGGAGTGTTTGGAGTGTGTTTAATTAAAATCTTTCCGCTGAACCTCACTGTGTCTTTTCCTAATTACGCGTGATTACACGGGCGCTATCGCAGAAAAGCGTCTGTTTTCCATGGCTTAGGGAAACTCAGGCTCATTAGGCAAGTAGGGGAGGCTGTTGTTACCTTGAACTCTGCTTCATCATTGCTCAGCAACAGGGATAACAATATGTTTACATTGTGTGCGTGTGTGTGTGTGCGCGAGTGTGTTCGCGTGTGTTCAAACATACTATTCTGACCGTAGGGTCGGGCCTAGTGGGAATTGAACCCTCCACCCTGGCGAGTTCAAGGCCCTGGTCTAGTTGAGATGGGCAGTGTGTTTGTGTGTGTGTGTGTGGTCTTTCTGCTTTGTTAATAAGTGGACAGTTAAGAGGCAGGGTCGTCCAAAGATACTTGGCAGACATCATCAGTGGAGGAAGAGCTAAAAGCCTGGGAGGAGAGAGAGAGAGAGTGGGGAGAAGGGAGAGCGGGGGGAATGGAGAGAGAGATAGTGAGGAGAAGGGAAAGGGTGACAGCGAGAAGGGAGAGATAGGGGAGAATGGAGAGAGCTAGAGGGGAGAAAAAGTGAGACAGATAGTTTGTAAGAAGGGAGAGGGAGAGAGAATGAGGGTTAGAAGGGGGAGAGAGAGAGAGAGGGCGAAGGAGCGGAGAGAGAAAATGGATAAATGACCGAAGGAGCGGTGATGGATCACATTCCCCTGCAGCATAAACAGCCGTCAGTGACCCAAGCTCCCAGCCACCTCGCCTCCATGCAAGGGAACACAGCAATGGCTGCACGATGGCACCCGGCGGCGGACATCGATACCCGGTGGTCAGCAGCAGCAGGAGTTATACGAGGAACAATTACTACTAATTACAACACGCGTCCCTCGCCCGTATCGATCAGCATCACGGGCTGAACACTAGTAGTTGTGCTAGATGGGTTTTTTTTATATTATATAGTCAATTTGTTTTATTATCTTCTCTGTTTTCACAAATAGTTATGGATCAGAATATTCCCCATCAATCCATCTCCATCATAGCCTCAGCCTTGTGTCTTATTTATTTTCATGTAATGTTTTATCCCAATAAAACAAGGTACTAGTTTCAGGAAAAGCTATGTGCTCCGCTCTCAGTGGTTTTAAATTTGCACTAAAACAATTGAACCCAGGAAGTCAAGAAGAGATGCCTCAACCTACATAGCTTCTTGTCCCTCCTCTCATATGCTTACCGTCCTTAGCTTTTTGCTAACCATCCCTGATAAACACTAGCATATTACACTTCAGTGTATTGACGGGGACGTACATTGAGCAACGTCCAATGGCCATTGTCCCTTTACTCAGTAGACCCCTGTCATCGTGTGTGCCTTCACTAACAAGGTTATCCAGCCGGGAAAGGCTGTTCCCACTCAATATAGAGAGGTCCTAATGCAATCACCCCACTGGCTATGAGGGGAGATGGGGCCTGATTCTGATGTAAACACAATGGACTCTGGTGCCGCCAACAGTAATTTGATTCTTATTTACACCATAGTCTGAGCCTCTCGAGTTTGCATATATATTAGTGTCTTTCATGCGACCATTATCCCTCTTGCGTGCTTCTGTACGCTTTCATCTGTTGTTTCTTTATTCCTGAGATGCATGCTATTCTATTCCCACTCCGGAAGACAGCTGAGACACGCCATTCACAGATTAACATACTTGATGTTTAAACAATCTGATACATGAATATTGTAACAAACAAATGAAAAATGGCAAGGTAATTCTTGAAACGACATTCTGCTGGTTGTGGTTTAACACTTGATTGATCAAAGTCTATAAACTGGTGTTTGAAGTATCTGTGTTTTAGGTAATGCTGGTAATATGTGCACGTGCTCTATATATATATATATATATTATTTTTTTAAAATAGTAATCCTGAGCTTGGTGGTCTTTAGTGAACATGGTTAATCCATCAAACATCAGCCAAGGGATTTATTATTGCTAGTTTGTCCTGCATGCACTTGAGCAGTTTAATAACATAACATCATATTTTGGTATGCCATTGAAAACTCAAATAGATAACCCCGAGCTCTAATTGGCTCCTGCATCCAGTCTCCTCGTTAACCGAGCCCATGAGCAAGATATCAATGAGAGGAAAGACAACGCCAACGTTGGAAGGATTTGCATTTCAACATCAACCCAAACTAGATTTGCTTCGCAGCTTGAGGCTTATACTTATAACACAACCTGCTGCTGTTATATTCCCGAACTAATGGAAATCCCAGGGAGTATATTACACATAATATGCGTGAAGGAAAATTAAGTGAATATTTAAATAGGATTCAAAACAGCACACAGACATATCTGTAAGTGTTCTGCGAGGAGAGGTGGGGAAATGACAGCGTTTTTCCTGTGTGGCACTGTTGACGTAGGCACTGCTCCCAACACCCCCCCCCCCCCCCCCCCCACCCCCCCAGTTTATAATGAGAGCAAATTTGGTTTATCAGGGCGCTGGCAGGTCCTAGTTTGAGAATGACCTTTTTGAATGTCATTCTTGCCTCTCTCTCTCTCTCTCTCTCTCTCTCTCTCTCTCTCTCTCTCTCTCTCTCTCTCTCTCTCTCTCTCTCTTCTCTCTCTCTCTCTCTCTCTCTCTCTCTCTCTCTCTCTCTCTCTCTCTCTCTCTCTCTCTCTCTCTCTCTCTCTCTGATTATGTCTGTCCCCCTCCCCTCTCTCTGTCTGTCTGTCCCCCTACCCTCTCTCTCTCTCTCCCTCTCTCTCTGTCCCCCTTCCCTCTCTCTCTCTCTCTCTCTCTGGCTGTCTGTCTTTCTGCCTGTCTCCCTCTATCTCCCTCAATCACTCCCTCTGTCTGTCTGTCCCCTCCTCTCTCTCTCTCTCTCTCTCTCTCTCTCTCTCTCTCTCTCTCTCTCCTCCTCTCTCTCTCTCTCTCTCTCTCTCTCTCTCTCTCTCTCTCCCTCCCTCTGATTATGTCTGTCCCCCTCCCCTCTCTCTGTCTGTCTATCTCCCTACCCTCTCTCTCTCTCCCTCTCTCTCTGTCTGTCTGTCCCCCTACCCTCTCTCTCTCTCCCTCTCTCTCTCTGTCTGTCTCCCTTCCCTCTCTCTATCCCTCTCTCTGTCTGTCTGTCTTTCTGCCTGTCTCCCTCTATCTCCCTCAATCACTCCCTCTGTCTGTCTGTCCCCTCCTCTCTCTCTCTCGCTCTCTCCATCTCTCTCAATCTCTCTCTCTCTCTCTCTCTCTCTCTCTCTCTCTCTCTCTCTCTCTCTCTCTCTCTCTCTCTCTCTCTCTCTCTCTCTCTCTCTCTCTCTCTCTCTCTCTCTCTCTCTCTCTCTCTCTCTCTCTCTCTCTCTCATGTTTAGTGTCAAAGTCTTAAATAAAAGAAGCCTTTTGAAATACAATAATTATAATAAGACTTGTGGTTGGACCAGATAACGGAACGCTGGTGTGGTGTTTTCAGCACACGCTTAATACCACAACCCAGGCTTAACACTTCAATAAAACGGTGGGGTTATTTTTAAACCTTGGTATTGCTCTGGCTGACTTGCTCTCCAATATGGAGCGATGGGAGCTGCTGTTGGATAAGTCAAATATTGAATTGGTAGGCTACACTGTACAACAGACAGCCTGTCGGTTCCTCTGAGCGGGCCAGATTGTGGACACAGGACGGATGCTCTTTCAGGGTAAATGGGGGAGCTCACCCACCATCGACCCGAGCGCACCCCGGACATCAAGCGAGTCACCTGCTGCAAACGTGTCTGGCTCTCGGTTCGCAGGTGGCGTCCTTCTAATTGCCATAACGCCACTCGATGCCGAATTCATGTTTGTGTACCTGTCTGACGTGCAGAGAGCTCGCCTGGTGGTCGGCTTATTCGAGGTGAATTGAAGGGAGATGTCCTTTTTTTCACGCGGCCTGCACCACCAGAGCCTGGCTGATTCCATTGGCTGCTGCTGCTGCTGTGCTCGGTGGTTCTAGCTGCAGTCCTCCTCCTCGGGTGAAGATGTGGAGAGCATCAGAGCATGCAAATGCCAAAGAGCCATCAGAAAGCCCTCGCACATCTGGAGAGCAGTTTGCACTGTGTGAAGGGTGATGATGGTAGGCCTAATGCTTCGACAACCAGAGTTTTCATCCACGCGTGCGCTCGCGATTAGGCGCTCGCGCGTGAAAGTGCATGTATGTGCGCGTGTGTGTGTGTGTGTGTGTGTGTGTGTGTGTGTGAGGCTTTGCGTGTTTATACTGTCACCTACATTGAGTTCATTAAGCAAGGGAGGAGGGGGGCGATAACGATGACCCTTCATCTACGAACTATGTATTGCTGCATAATCTCTAGCTAGAAATAAACTTGTTATACCAATCACTTTAATGTCGTCCATCTGTTTATTGCAGGATGTAGTGAAACACATAATTTGATCATATCTGGAGAGAGAGAGAGAGAGAGAGAGAGAGAGAGAGAGAGAGAGAGAGAGAGAGAGAGAGAGAGAGAGAGAGAGAGAGAGAGAGAGAGAGAGAGAGAGAGAATAATAACACGTCGTCGCTGTCACTAATCAGTGCCTCTGGGCCACCATTCAGTGGAAGCGGCGCTGTGGTGGCGGCCGCGCGCGATTGGGCGTGCGCCTACGATGCTGATGCGCGTGCCCGCGTGTGTGTCAGTAGGCTGCCGCTGCTGAAAGAGGAGGAAAGGAAGAGCAGTGAGGGAAGAAAGCAGAGACAAGTGCAAGAGAGGCTCGGAGGTGAACGGGACTTGACGTAAATAAACACGGGAGACAGCTACTACAGTTCTGTCGCAGGACGCTGCAAACAGAGGTTCTTCAGTTCGAGGCTTCAGACCCACACACAAGGTAAGAGGAGATACATAAAATCTGCGCATATGGGATAGCTGCACTCTCACGAGTTTTTAGAAACGTAGATAGTCACCCTGAGTTTCAAACGGATGGATCTAAAATGATGTGTAGACGTTTTGCTGTGGATTTGATTAGACTCAGGGTTATGTGGAATCGTAGTCGCTGTGTGTGTAAGGACGCTGGGGTGTAGGCTACTTTGAGACGCTTGTGTCTGTGTCTCTGTGATCGGAACGGTCCATTCTCAAGGCAGGTGCACCGTCCGTATCTCTCACGTCCGGTTCCGCAGCTGTCAAAGCTGGCACACAGACGCGTTGTTATGGCACTCTAAAGATGCTGAGTTCAGTCGTTTAGCCCTTGACTCTCGTAAAGGTGGCTCTTTGGCATCCCTTTTTATAACATTATTTTGCATTGAGATTAAACAACGCAATTATATTTTGCAAATATTTAGATGGACGGTTGTGACAAACGATTGTTTCTTCCTATTGTCAGTGTCATGGATTTACCCGGCAAATCCCTGACATCCTAAGCTGATTTGTATATACGTTGTTTTTCTCTGTATCCAAAGCCTAAAAAAAACACTTGTCTCTTTTTTTCAAGCAATTACACATCGACACCGCTTACATCCACCCAAACTGTTCTCAAATTGCATTCCATCTAATTGCGGTTTACCCACTCATCCTAACAATAACAACTGCTTCCCTGATAAACATAACCACCCTTCCCTCCAGCTCAGCTCCAACCCTCGCCCCCACCCCTCTCTCTCTCTCTCTCTCTCTCTCTCTCTCTCTCTCTCTCTCTCTCTCTCTCTCTCTCTCTCTCCCTCTCTCTCTCTCTCTCTCTCTCTCCTCCTCTCTCTCTCTCACATCTCTCTCTCTCTCTCTCTCTCTCTCTTCTCTCTCTCTCTCTCTCTCTCTCTCTCTCTCTCTCCTCCTCTCCCTCCCTCCCTCCCTCCCTCCCTCTCCCCTCCCTCAGTCAGACTTTCATTCATCCGTCATGTACCTCGCTGAGCCCCCCTCCCACCCATAACCCCCCTTCTCCCCAGACATTCACTTCTTACACAGCCAAACACATATGGGAGGGTTACACACTTTCACTTCTGCCTGAGATCAGCTCAATTAATGCAATGCTAATGATGACTGCTCCATTGTCTGGCGGCCCTGTTACACCACTGCCCCCCCTCTGAACGCACTGACACACTTTCCAGCCCTGTTTGTTCACTCTTAAGCAGTCTATTGTGTTAATCTCCTCCCGAAGAGCAGATAACAATCTCTCCCTCTATATCCCCAATGCCGTATGTCGTCTTTGCATTCGTTTAGCATTGGGCGGCAAAAGGTTGGCAGCCGTGTATGTTTGCGTGTCCTCTATTGTTTGAGGTTCGAGGGCCTTTTTGGTGGGTGTACTCCCGTCACATGACTGTTGACCTGCGTATGTTTCACCTCCCGTCCCTATCACCATGACGCCGGGAACTTCTGCGTCGGGACCCCCGGTCGCCAAGCCGGCGGACCGCTTTGTATCTGTTGTTTCATCGATGGGAGAATAACACAAAGATAGCATCAAGGTTAAGATATAGCAAAGGGAAAAAACACGCAGGAACTAGATAGCGACCTACATTTTGCCTCCATCTTTCACTTTCCCGCTCAGCTGCCTAAAACAGGCCGCCAGGGCGCTGCTGAGATTTGCATAACTAAGGGATTATCAGGACACACGTCGGCTGGTGTTATTGTGAGAGCACCAGTCAGTCTCTCCCACTGTTGACCTAATACCAAATGGCGGGCCAGCCGCTGCCTCTGGGGGCTATGGGAAAAGCCTGGGTGGTTGCAGGAAAATGCCACTTATTTCAGTGCGTGGGCTGCAGAGACACGCAGGTCATTCTGCGGCTGGCCATCGGGCCGATCTGTCTGTGGCGTTAGGGAGGGCCGACCCAGTGGCAGCGGTGGACAATGTGTCCCACACACTGGACACGGGTGACGACTCATGCCAGTCATGCCGGGGATGACATCACCGCTCCGCGTACGTCATACCTAGGATGTCTCGAGGCGTCGGGCAGGCGTGTGGGCGGGCGGACGGTCGCGTTGTCAGGGACGACCTTCCGTTGGCTTTTTTTCCCCGCTTGATGTTGTAAATGCTGGTCCATTGATGTGCAGCGTTTTATCTCAGCCGGCGCGGCGGTATCAGTGAAGGCTGTCGACGAGGTTGAAAGGCTGGGCTTTTTACGGTCTCAATAACTCACAAGTCATGTAGCATCTCCTTCAGCACAGTGACATTGCCAAATCCCAATCACGCTCACATTTTCATCATTCCGCACATCTCTCACGTCTTCCTCGGGCGCTGGCTTCCTTTGTACCCCAAAGCGCCATGGGGATCCCTGCCTATTTCAAACAGGCAATAATGGGTCACTTTGAGTTGAAGAAGACCGTGTCTACCTGTTTAGAATGAAGAATAATGCCTGTCCGGGGCGAATGTGAATGGGATTGGCACTGTGGCGCGTGGCCTGTGAAGGGGTTAACCCTCTGGGGACCTGGGGGAGGCCAGCGGCCCATCTATTAGTGTCAGCCCGACGAGGGAGATTGTTCGCTCCCAGCCTGTCGTACACAGCCGCTGAGCACATTTACATGGCCGGAGCCCCCTTGTCTCCAGACGAGCTTGTCCTGATTCTGGACTGATGAGCGTCTCATTTAGGAGGGCCTCGCAGGGAATGCTGTGTGTGTGTGTGTGTGTGTGTGTGTGTGTGTGTGTGTGTGTGTGTGTGTGTGTGTGTGTGTGTGTGTGTGTGTGTGTGTGTGTGTGTGTGTGTGTGTGTGTGTGTGTGTGTGTGTGTGTGTGTGTGTGTGTGTGTGTGTGTGTGTCCCACTGATTGAACACTGTAATGTATTTCTCGCTAAATGGGTGCATGGATGTTAGGGCTGGGCTATAATTCAGCATTATCGGTAATCGTCATTGAATTGTATTGCAGTATCATGAAATTAAGATGGCTACTTATGAAGTCTAAATTAATTACGATGAGAATATACGGCCTTAGAATAATCAAATTCGACTTTTAGCTAGAATTGTATTGAGAATTCATACGCACATTGTGTTATTATTGATCCTGTAAAAATACCCCTGATTATCATGATAATAAACTTGTCCATATTGCCCAGCCAAAATAGATTACAGATCCATCTGCATTATCTTAAGAACATTTAGTGCATTTGCCACTGACAGGTGGGTAAGCATGCCATGCACTGGTTAATTTGTTTTTCTGAGAAGCTTAATGGCTGACTCTTTTGTTGAATTCAATCTCAATGATCAATCCACTTTAACAAAGGTCTTGGTTGAAGCTGCATTCACAGAGCACAACCTGTTGAAATGAGACGGAACAGTTGGCATTAACAACATGCCTTTTTTGTAATCTGTTAATTAATAAAGATTCCAAACGTATCATTATTACGGCTGGTAATTAAGATTCCACCTGCCTTTAATGTTAACACCAGAGTAACGTAACGAGGAAAAAAGCATTCAAATACTGTTTATTAAGAATTTCCTCGTGCAAATTGACAATTTTGGTGTAGCCATAACAATCAGATCTATTCACGCGTGTGTGCTCAAACAACACACACACACACACACACACACACACACACACACACACACACACACACACACACACACACACACACACACACACACACACACACACACACACACACACACACACAGAGACTCACAAATAGGCTTCGTGTTTCTCTTAGTCCTTGTGGTAAACGGGGAATGCAGTGTTGCGGAAGAAGCTGGTCCATGCAATTATGAGTTGCGTGCTCAGTTAGGCAGCAGTGCTAATAGACACCGACACATTCCTGTGAGCCCACTCCACCCAGCTGCATCTGTTGATGATGGTTATATACCCCTGACTTGAATTAAACCCTAATGTGAGAACAAAGACTGACAACCTCGAAGAAAACCGCCCGGCATGCACCAATTTATGTCTGGCTCCCAGCTGGACTCAAATTGAATGCTAAACCAACAGGGATATATGTTGTCTGTCTATGTTATGTTGTGGGCGGTGAGGTGTAATTATTTTCCTTCATGGCCGTGAAACCAAACAATGCAGGACATCACGCATGTACGTACGTGAGAGACGTCAATGGTGCAGAATGCTCCCTAGCTACACATCCTACTCACCAACGGCAGGCTGGGCTGTCATGACGTGTTCAAAGGTGCTTTGCAGGCCGTACGTAGCGGTAAGCTTGCTAGAGCAGATGAAAAAAAAGGAGGGGGGGGGGGGGGGGGAGTCGGGGGGGGGCTCTCCCAGCATGATTACCAGACCAATACTTGGTGAGATTTGTCAGGCCCAACCATTTAAAGTTGCCATGGGAACAGTTTTATTACCCATGTCAGGTTATTACACCCCTCACGCCCCCAGAGAAGTTCCCTTCTGTCGCAAAAAACCACCGCCGGGGTTCAACGGCAATGAAGGCCTTCCCTTTGAAGTGGGGAGTTAGGGCTTAATGGAACCCACTGTTGTAGGTTCAACGCCTGCCCAGCCCCTGACACCCATAGAACAGCTGACAGGTTCCCCAGTGTTGATGGAGCATGAAACCTCTTGATCGCCCTCCCCGGGGTAAAGCCCGGGACCGGGATCTGGGTCTGGAACAAACACGGATGTGACAATGATATAAGATGTGCGCCCGACACTGCGTCCTCTCAAGGTCCTTCACATTCGTGCCACCCACTTGACTGGAAAAGGGAGGGGTGGGGTGGTGGTGGTGGGGAAGAAGGAGGAGGTGGGGGGAGAGAGGGGTTTAGATTTTGGAGCGGCGGGTGGGGGGATCACGTACCTCACTAGACGCGGGGAAGGGGGCCGGGGGAACAAAGGGGGTCTGTTTTCTCTATCCGCACTGGCTGGGCTGTTGTTCCCGTCCGTTTCTTGGAGGGTCGGCTGGGAAGGTTTGGGATGGGTAGGGTTGTGGGTTGTTGGATGGGGGTATGGGTGGGGGTGCGTGGTTGGGAGTTGGGGGGGTGGGAAGGGGGGCGTAGTCTTGAAGATGAACAACAATAGAAGCTTGCAAGACAGAACCCCACTTTTAACACACAGGCGCTCCTTTTGAAGAGGCTGTTAAAGTGTTTAGCTCGCAGCCAGTGCTGCGCTTACAAACCCCTGCCAGCTATGGATAAGCAGAAGATTTTGGACAGGGAAGTCTCGCTTGGCAAGTGGACTGGAACTGGTGCTACTCTCCACTATGCCACTTGAGAGAACAGAGGGCCCAATCCCACAACACTGAGACGGGCATTGCTCCATGAGCCGAGGGCATCATAGCCCAAGCAGAAGGGAGGGCATGCACTTAAACGCAGCCCCGTTTGTTCTCAGGCCTCCTTGTCTCATCCGTTTGCATAGTGCTTGAGAAAAGCTCAACACTGCCCCCCTCACCCCCTCTCGGTTGGCACAGCGGTGCGTCCCACTTTTGCGGAATCGTTGAACAAACATACACACAGACCTCTCGCCGAGGATCACGGTGGAGGGTTTGACAGACAGAGCACTGCAGAAAAAACAAAAGAAACCCCAGTGAATTCTTCCACAATCCCATGCTCCTCCATGCACCTCCTCCCATCCACTGGCCAGGGGGGGGATTTTAGGGCAGGATGAGCAGAGGTGCTAGATAATCTTGATCCCGCCCCCCTCCCCGCCCGCCCCCAAACCTTCCCAGCACATGAGGTGACAGTGATTGAATCAACAGGAAAGAGTGGGACACGACGCTGTCACCGGATGAATAAAAGTGACAGGGATTCACAAAGTGGCTTTGCCATGGTTCAGAAGGCCCGTGACCCCGAGGACTTATTTAAGGCCAGGCGTCCTTAATGCCCCTGCTCTCTGTTTGCACCCTCGGCCCCACCCAAGGCCCCAGTCTTGGGTTAGCGACCATGTTAGTTGCTCAGTAGCACACCACTGAAGGGCCCTTAATCCCAGCGGGATGACAGCTTGGCTCTCCATGCTGTCTCTGCAGCCCTGAGACCAATGGGCTTTTCTTCCTCTCTTTAACATCTCCCCCTCGGTGTACCTCATGCACGCACCCCTGAAAAAACAACCACAGGAATCCTGGGAAAAAACTCTCTTTCTCCCCCATCGGAAGGAACGACAAAGAGCCGGGATGATAAACAAATGTTGAGATTTGTCAGGACATTCATGTCCTTCCAATCATCCAACGCTGGGATACAAATGCCACATAGGGCAATGTGCTCTATTGTCCTAATGCCACATGTTGTGCACAAGCATAATCTATACTCAGATAATCTTTGCCTCTGTTTATGGAAGATTGAGGTCAAAAAAACCATTAGATTCATAAAATGGAGGCATTAAAAGCATTTGCCTTTCCCTTCCCAACACAGATCAGCTTATCTTTCAAAGAGATCACATTAAGGGATGTTCCAGTGGACCAATAACTCTAATCAGATGCACAATGTAGACTTGTGTACCCAGAGACTTGCTTGATGCTGGTAATAGTTTTTTTTGTCAAAACCATACATACCAAACATATCTGGTTATTTAAAATCTTCATAAACCCTTCAGAAATCCATTTGAGTTTTAGACAATAAACAACAGTGAAAAGATGCAGCAGTTGAACAAGAAGCTGTCTGCACAGGGCTCTCCAAAATGAGCACTGCAATTTATTAATCAATAACTCAAGGACATCATCCAGGCGATTCTCACGTCTCTTCGCCAGAGCAATTTGAGATCAAACAAGAAGCAGTGGCATAGCAATCAGTGTAATCTCTATGTCTGCCCCGCAGTAGCTTCTCAGAGCCGCCATTCTTTGGTGTCTAAAAGAATGTCATTGTCATTTGGATAATTCCCTGCTCTGGGATGGCTGAGCCTGGTCTTGAGAAGAGAAGGAGGATGAACGAATGGTGACTCCATCTATCAGTGTCTCCTGAATGGCTGGCTGGCCTGATAACCCTATGAAACGCGCTGCAAGCCTGCAAAAATCTTTTTCGCTGGCCACCACTGGCCTGTCTTGAGTCTCAAGCTTCATACTATTTGTTTCAGAGCTTCGATAAAGGCTTATATTTGAGAACAGGAGCTGAAGAATTAGGTTTTGTTGGCTGCCATTTTTCTATTGTAATATGAAACATATTTATCTTTTGTGTAATGTCTGCTTGAATATATCAGACCAGTGTTGTCTGTCTAACAAATGGGATTTCAATATGTTCATTGTAGATGGCATTGTGCCAAGGGAGGTTACTTTTTTTTTCTGCTTGGAGCCAGACATAAACCTTGGGTCTTCGAGGTTGGTTGGTTATGGGCCCCTTGGAGCCTGAAGCACAATGACCCATGACCGCCTCAGCCTTTGAGCAGAACTGTGGGCCAGGAGGGCTATGAGCCATGGGCATGTTACTCAAAGCGGCTAGATTCGTGACAGAAAGCACAATCCTTGCAAACGGCTGTGAGGGAATAACAGCACACTGTCTGTATTTCTGTCGCTTGTGATGTTTCATTGAGGAGTCACTCTGGGTTTGGATGTCAGGTTTTCAATCGGGGCTGACATTCAGAGGTGTACAGTAGAGTGGGGGCTGGAGTCATAGAGTATGCTGAATACATTCTCTGCTGCTGTCGTAATTTGGCTTGCTGTGGTATGAAAGGAGAGATTGTTGCTGCATGCGGATCAGGAAAATTCTGCCACGCTTGCTTCAGGATGGGGCTTTGTTCTCGGGATTATAAAAACCCAGTCCCAAATTGTATGGACACGCCTGTTTGATAAGGGAGCAAATTACCCTTTTCTCGGTGTCCAGATCAGTTTCACTTTTATTTGTCTTGGTCTCTCCAAACCTCGTTTCTACCTCGATCATCTCACTCTTTGTCTCCCATGTAATGCTTTTTCATTTCAAGCTATGTGTCACATTGGACTCCATTTCATCAGCGCGGTTTGTATTTTTCGATCTCTTCAGGGAACCCAGACCTTAAACCTTCGA
>OLKM01000023.1:216542-223308 GCA_900291075.1 Melanogrammus aeglefinus | reverse complement strand
TTTCACTGGCGAGTCGAAATTTGCCCAAAACATTCAGTTTCAGCCTGTTGATCCATTTAACAGAAAGTCTCCAAAAACTAATCAAAACTTTTCTGAACTTCTACATTTAGAATAATTGTGCACTATACAGATTTTTCATTATGTATCCACCAAGCACTTCTACAATAAGTTAAATTACTCCAATGATCTTCACAATGGAGCCCTTGGCTGCGTTGCATAAACAAGTGCCACACTAAATCTTTTAATGCAGAGTTACAGGGAATAAGGGAAAATTTTGGCTATAGTAGTGTACATCTCTCTGTGTCTGACTGCATAGTGTCTCATTCCCACCTGGCCGGCCTCCAGGTCATACTGCAGCACTTTGCCTCTTAGCGAGTCCTAGAGGCCTGATACGTTGAGACTTCCTGCCCCCGTTCCCTCATGCGGAACATGGGTCCCTTTGTGCTCTACAACAGTACACTCTGGATAGTCTTCTCTGGTGACCTTTTACCGCATCACCCTTAACTCGACTGAGCTATGGAAAGCTAGCCTCGTCCCACTTCACACAGGTGCTGCTATGTGGCTGGCCGTTCTCTTCTCAACCCCAGCCCCTGTGTCGGGGGGCACTGCGCTGGGTGTTTGACCGCCACCCACCAGCATGTGTCATGGTCAAAGTCCCGGTGCTCTGGAGAAACCCTGGCAGTCCCTCAATGGCTCATTCACCGCCCCTAAGGGACAATGCATTTTTTCCATGCCATAAAGCAGACGCTGTATTATAGTGGCACAATGCAGGGCCCATTGGAAACTGTTTTCCATATGAAAAGCTCACCGGGACGGGGATGCCTACCGCTGTGTGGGGCTTTTTGACTCGTCACTCTATAATGGGTGTATGCTGGAAAAGGAAAAATGAGCGGGCTATTCCGACTGGTATTGTGATTTCATCACAGGCAGGGCAAACGCTATGTAAAGTGCTGATCTTGGCTATTCTTCTGGATATTTCTACTTCCTAGAATACTGAGTGCACTGTGGCCGAGGAATGGGTCTGTCAGCACTTGCGACCGAAACTCATTGGGCAGGAAACTTGAGGGATTGACGAATTCGCCTTAAAATACATTTCCAAAGGTGTTGGTTCTTCACGCTTGTATTCAGCAAAAAATAAGGGAGATTGAGTGTTCATTCTATATTTGACGAATACATGCTTCCTGTAGCGGCAGAGTGTTACTGCGTGCGCTACCCAAGCTACGTGAATCTGACTATCCGTAAAAGATGGAAACACACTAGCCCAGAGACTCAAGAGTCATGTAATAAGCAAGGAGGCAGCAAGATGTTCAAGCAAACTGGGCATACAGTAAGAGTCTTGATCCGTGGGGGGGGGAGGGTTAGAGACAGCAGAAAGCCCTCTCAATATCCCGTAAACGATGTAAGCGTTCATTTGTTGGACTAGTACCTGTTGTCTTGGGGTTTGTTTTTTGTAGATTTTGAATAAAGACATGAGGAGGCTCCCTGTGTATCAAGTTGTCTGGCCTCGGGGCTGTTCTGTGTGATGCAGGCACACAGCAGCCCCACTACAGCCTCCTCAACGACGCCACTAAAATCAACGTTGAGCTCCGACTCTGCTTGGACGTTGCATTGTCTGCAGGCCTCCCGCTGGCTCTAATTGATCACTGAAGTGTAAAGCACATGGAGGCCTGCATGGGACCCCCCCCCCCCCCCTCCAGCCACAGACTGGTCTGTGGCTGAGGGTCCGCACCTTCCCCTGCTTGAGCTGTGACTTCAGGGGCCTACAAGGACAGCCTGGAGACAGGGAGCACTTACAGTGCCGCCATGGGGCCGAGGCTCGAACCACTCAGAGGGCTTATCCGTGCTGACAAGAGCTCTCCAAGGTGACTCGCCACTCGGACAGCCACCTGGCCTCCAGTCATGTCAAGGCCACGCATCCATCACGTCAAGACATGAGAACGGTCGAGGGCAGCCCTGAGATCGTACACAAGTCACAGACGAGCTAAGTACATTAACCCCCTGGCTCCCTGGGCCGGAAGGAAGGGGGGCCCAACAAAGGAAGTCACTAGGAGCAATAAAGGCCGGGATTGCTGCTGGATGAGTCAGCTAAGTAAGGAAGTACACAAGAGACCGCTGAAGCGAAGTAGATAGCAGCAGCTGTACTGCTGCTGGTAAGAACAATAATTGTATTCTATATAATTATGGCTAAACAATGTTTAAAGGGGAATGCTTTAACACATTTATGAAATGTCTGGATCTGGGCATATATTTCCATTAGGAGAGTTATGATGCATAGAGGGTGAACAGTTGTTTTGAAACCAGCACCCTGGAAACACTACAAGGTAAACCCATTCATTTGTTTTACCATACTGGCAATTTTCACTGTTCCTTAGTTGCCAATTGCAAACCATTCCCTACATATTAACAGTGTGGGCATTTTTGCAGAGCTTTAGGCAATTATTAAATGGCATATCCGCTGAGACAAACCATCGTCCCTTATTGGGCCAGGTGGTGTACGTCACACTTGAGGGGTCTACCCTTGCCCCCAACAATCCCACATCATTCTTACTATTGGCTGGGGACAGTATTACTTGGATATTGTTTTCAACCTCAAAGACAGCAACTACCGTTTATCAGAATATTATTGGGTTCATAAAATACATAACTGTGTTTATTAATTTGAGATAATAAAGTCAATAGTCCTCTTAACACTAAACATTGTTCTGAAAAGCTACCAAAATATTTATTTAGCAAATTTTAGTTCCTTCCAACATTATCAAACCCATACACATTTCTTTCATTACAAAGTAGGCTATTATCTCATTGGTGAAGTCTAATGATATGGCGGTACTATTCCAAAAGAAAGCAGAGACATCATTAATGTGGCTGCAATATAGGACATAATGCCATTTGAGTAGAACTGCACCTTCTTCCATGGAGGGAGAGTTTCTCTTCTGCAGCCTTCCCGCCAGCCAGGGATTGTCTGTCAGCCTCACTAATCTATCAGTATGTCACTAATGTATTCCGTTTAGCCGGGGCAGGCCTATTCAAAGACAATGGCACGCAAGCTTGAATTTAACCTCGATAATTATGCAGATTTGGCGAAAAGAACAACCCAATTGTTCCCAACTTTACAAATTGCCCCAGCCGCCTCATGCTTGAATAGAGGGAGAATTAAAAAAAAACAATGTGTGAATGAATTAATCTTAAAAAAAAAATACGTAACTGTTTCAAATAGCCTGCGCCACGGTGCAATATGTACAAGCTGTAAATTTGACCAAACATGAATCATTCATTCCAATGAATGTTTACGCGTTGTTGATTTCTAGAGGGCCCTTAGGCTAATAGGAACCACCATCACCAGTAGTGCATTGCCTCATGCTAGGAGGTCTGGGATTTTAGATCCAAACATTCGACTCTCAAGCTAGTCCAATCAAAAGTGAAAGTGCTAATGGGTCATTTGATCAATATTAGCACTGTCCCACATTAAAACCAAACTTCTAGCGTTGTCGACTGTTCGATAAGAACAGTCATTGTTTTATCGAACAGCATCCAGACGACATTATCTATCCATAGAGGACATCGCTTTGTGACCTTTGATTCAATCGCTGCTCTTCTGACGGTCAGGCTTCTGAGTCCACTGCGAGTTCCTGGTACTGGGTTTCCTGGTGCAACATCAGGAGAAAAAAATAGACTCTGGATCCCATTAGTCTGAATCCAATAGTGGGAGGAGGCCGCTGGAAGGACAGCCCAGCCATACCAACTCAGTGCTTGCCGGGGATGCATATCGACTGCATGGGAACGAATTTAACACAGCAGTGCCTTTCCACCCCCGGGGCGGTTTTCCAAAATCTTTTTTTGACTTCGTGTTGTGTGCAGAAAGTCTTTTCACGATTTGTTTGTTTGTTTTGCGTGTTTGATTTGGTGATTGACAGCGAGAATTGCTGTCTCACGATGTTGGCGCCATGTGGGGCAGAAGATGAAGGCACTGCTGTCTCCCGCAGAGACGTTGTGTGTGTGTGTGTGTGTGTGGCCCACCATTATGCCTGCTTTGGGCGGGAGGCGCCTGATGGTTCTGGGAGTATTGGAAGCCCAGGAGCATTGCTTGTATTCAGGTGGTTCTAAGAATAGTACAGGCTGACATCTGCAACTACCCCCTCAAACTGTTTTTATTTGTGTTTGCGTGTATCTATGGGTGAGGGTATCAGTGAATGTGTGTGGGTGTGTGTTGGTACGTGTGTGCATGCGTATCCGTGTGTGTGTGTGTGTGTGTGTGTGTGTGTGTGTGTGTGTGTGTGTGTGTGTGTGTGTGTGTGTGTGTGTGTGTGTGTGTGTGTGTGTGTGTGTGTGTGTGTGTGTGTGACTGTCCGCTGTGTAGTGTGATGTGTGTGTGTGTGCACAGTGAGTGTGTGTGTGACTGTCCGCGTGTAAGTGTGCATGTTTGTGTGTGTGCACATGAGTGTGGGTATTCACAATTTTGCATGTGTGTGTTTGTAGTCACGTGTGTGTGTGTGTGTGTGTGTGTGTGTGTGTGTGTGTGTGTGTGTGTGTGTGTGTGTGTGTGTGTGTGTGTGTGTGTGTGTGTGTGTGTGTGTGTGTGTGTGTGTGCACAGCACACAGCACACAGCGAGCGCTTGTTATAAACCAGCCTAGTTTCTCTTTGATTAAAAAAAGATCAATCAACGGGGAACGTGACCGCCTCAAAGCTCGGCCACTTCCTACAATGGAAACCCGCTGTTCCCCGGACGGCAGGCTGAGGTGCCACCGCTGGTGACCACTGCCTGCGCCGCAGAGGCTATTGGTTACCTAAAGAAAAGCAATGTGTCTGTAGGGGGGGATTTAATGTGTGATCATGTGGGTTTTATATGTATGTACGTGTGTGTGTGTGGTTAAGGGTGTGCGGGGATTATAGCTGTGTGTGTGTGTGTGTGTGTGTGTGTGTGTGTGTGTGTGTGTGTGTGTGTGTGTGTGTGTGTGTGTGTGTGTGTGTGTGTGTGTGTGTGTGTGTGTGTGTGTGTGTGTGTGTGTGTGTGTGTGTGTGTGTGTGTGTGTGTGTGTGTGTGTGTGTGTGTGTGTGTGTGTGTGAGAGTTAAAGCGGGCCCGGGCCAGCGGCATTACATGTGTGGGGGTGAATTATTGATGCAGTGGTAAATCCTATCTACCCTGTGGCAGGTGTGCTGTTGGCTGTATGTGTATGTGTCCCCAAAAGCGTCTGAGGCATGCTCATGGACAAGTGAAGTCAATGTTGTAATTAAACAGAGCATAGCCACGTTGCATCCCACTCAGTTATCCATTAAACACAAGGCATCCGTCGGGTTTGTTTTGGAGACAAATACATACAGAGCGCTCGCAGCTGAATGTGGGTTTAAAGACTGATTCACAGAAAGCAATCATCTTTTATTTTTTGTCCCTTTTTTCTTCTCCTTCCGTATTGTGTCTCTGGTGTCAACCATCTCTCACTCTCTCTCTTTCTCTGTATCCATCCGTCTATTTACCTATATATCGTTATATATATAACTCTAAATGTCTGTCTCTGGCTCAGTCTCTGTCTCTGTGCCTCTCCCTCTCCCTCTCCCTCTCCCTCTCCCTCTCCCTCTCTCTCTCTCTCTCCCTCTCCCTCTCCCTCTCCCTCTTCCCTCCCCCTCTCTCCCTCTCCCTCTCCCTCTCCCTCTCCCTCTCCCTCTCCCTCTCCCTCTCCCTCTCCCTCCCTCTCTCCTCACTGTCTGACCCACGTTGCAGTGTGCCGCCCTCTGGGAGGCAGGGCAGACGAGATGGTATCTCTCTGTTGTCCCTGGGCTGTGTCCTGCACCAGGGCGGCGGGCACAGCAGGTGCTCAGGGCCCAGGCAGGTGGAATGAGGGGCTAGAGGTGCTGGGGTGGGAAGGGAGTAGAGCGGCCTGCCACTGGTTCTGAGTGGACAGTGCCTGGCTCCAGAAGCCTGCCAAGATCCATTTAGTCTCCCTTCGCCGGACCAGAGAGAGATGGACATGTGGGAACATGTGGTGGAAGGGTGACGCGGGGCGGGGCGGGGAGATGCAGAATGCATCGGATTGCATCCAAACGTGTCAAGGTATAGTTGCAAGTATGTGTGCTAGCAGGAGTTAGCAGACAAACCTTGACAACCCCGAAACCCCCCCCTTTTTTTTTTTTATATACCTACCTATGCTGTGTGCGTGCGTGTGCGTGCTTGTGTGTTTGTGTGCGCACATGTGTGTGTGTGTGTGCGTGCTTTCCTATTCCCCCGCTTGTCTTTCCCCCAGCCTCCCCCCTCTCTCTCTCTCCCCTGCACCTTTGGTGGAGCGCTCTCATCCACACCGAGAATAACTTTGTTTTTCATTATTGATTGACGCTTCTGACACCACGCTGGCTCTCTGTTGCTCGTCTTGAAAAAGGATAGTAGTTGCTATCTGAATGCATGAGATTACCTGCATGCATCCTCCAAGCGTCTGCTCTTGCCTTCGCTTCCTTAAAGTATTCTATTGTACAGCGCCAACACATTGGTTTTGCGCACGTCGCACACACTTACAAACGTTGGTTTCGATGACAAAATGTAGATGAATTAAACATGTGTCTTGGAGTCAGGCGTACGCCTTCCTCAGCTCCTCCGAGGAAGGAGCCGTGGTTTATTTTGCGTTTGGAACGTTTAGCATGAACACCCTTTAAGCCAAAGCGTTTATGGTGTTTACCGCCATCCCTGCAGAGGTTTACGCTCCCGCCGCTGCTCCGGCCATCTGTTTCACCTGCAGTCTCCCAGGTGGCACGGAGCGGCGGGTGGGTGGGTTGGTTGG
>OLKM01000023.1:189042-206542 GCA_900291075.1 Melanogrammus aeglefinus | reverse complement strand
GTGTGACAGCAGGGATGGTCGACTGGCCCGCCGTCTTACTCTGGCAGGCTGGCTGTCACAGACGGAGAGACAGCCTTTGACGGCATGGGCTCCGTCAAACAGGATTTGGCAGAGGTCACCTCTCCCTTTCTTGTATTTATAGATCACAGCAGACAACACGCCAGAGCCTAGGCCTGTTGAGCTATGTAGCTAAAAGGAATAGTTCAACCGGGGAATTTAAAGGGTTGATTCGAGTTTGGCTCGTCGCGTTCATTTAAGTGGGGGGGGGGGGGGGGGGTGGTCCCGAACAGAGCGGCAGCATGGACGATGTGAAGTTACGCTATTGCTACTGCTGTTGTGACTACATTTGCATGCCTGCATGCGGGCTGATTCGGAAAGGTTTCAATGCTGGTCCTCACTTTCTAGTAGGTTGTTTATGGGCGTGGGGGAGTGTCCTGGGAGTTGAGCCAGGATGATGTAGTCTCTTGGGAGTTGATCCAGGATGATGGAGTGTCCAGGGAGTTGCCCCCCCAGCAGAGAGGGACCGGGTTCAGTCTCCCCTTTGGGGGCGTCCTCGGGGCGGATGGCCCAACCCTACCGAGGCCTGAATGTATGAGATATACCAACTTACATTTGTTACTATGGGAGATTTTAAAAGCAGGCAAATCTCTCTCTTTAAGTTTTATACATTTGGATACAGAATCAGCAATTAGTACCACATATTTCAGACAATATTTTATAACATCGAAAAACATCTATTTTAGTTTGCAAGACAGAGGCCTACCACGAGCTTACGGTTGAAATGTCTGAAAATCGTACTTGGATACAAATCCAGAATGTATCCAAGCCAGAGAGAGAGAGGGAGAGTTTCCAATTATATATGTGTACTGGTGTGGAGAACTGTACATATGTAATGGAGTGGAAATTCAGAAGGGGGTCTCAAAGGGGTCTCCTCCACCACTGTATTTAGCGCCACCACTGAAGTCAATAAGCCTTGCAGGAAGTGAATTGAACTGGCTTCTCCAATCATTTTGCCTATCGATTCCGATGGGTATCTCTGTGTTTGCTCTGACACAGGTCCTCCGATTAGACGCCTCGGACCACAGACATTGATTCATGTTACCCACTTTCCCCGGTAGCCACACTGTCACAGCAAGCCTGGGCCATCAGGAAGTCAGGGAGTGATAGAAGTGTATGAAAGGAAGGGGGGGGCGGGGCGGGGGGGGGGGTGTAGAGCAAGGGGAGAGGGCGGAATAGAGCAGAGAGGAGAGAGACAGGGAGAGGGGAGGGAAGACAAGAGGGGGAGAGGGGAGGAGAGGAGAGAGAAAGGGAGAGGGGAGGGAAAGGGAGAAGAGAATAATAGAGCAGAGAGGAGAGAGGGAGAGGAGAGAGAAAGGGAGAGGGGAGGGAAGAGAGGAGGGGGAGAGGGGAGGGGAGGAGAGAGAAAGGGAGAGGCGAGGGAAGGAGAGGAGAGGGAGAGGGGAGGAAATGCGAGAGAGGAGGGAAAGGGAGAGGAGAGGGAAGGAGAGAGTAAGGGAGAGGAGAGAGAAAGGGAGAGGGGAGGGAAAGGGAGGGGAGAATAATATAGCAGAGAGGGAAGAGGAGGGGAGAGAAAGGGAGAGGGGAGGAATAGACCAGAGAGAGAAGGGGAGGAGAGGGGAGGAGAGGGGAGGAATAGACCAGAGAGGGGAGGAGAGGGCAAAAAAGAGAGGAGAAGAATAAGGGAGAGGAGATGAGATGAGAAGAAATGAGATACAACGGGGAAGGGAGGATGCACAATAAATGCTAGAAAGAAGAGAAGAATAATGAAAAGGTGAGGAAGGCCGAGGAATAGAGAGAGGAGGAGAGGATTAGGAGCGGCCACTGAATGAGTCCAGAGTTAGCTATTAGTGGAGATAACAAGGGTAGGCAGAAAAATGAAATGGACAAACTGAATAGCAACGTAACAAACAGCCAGGGACAGGGGAGCTCAGAGAGAGAAATAGGGAGAAAGGAGAGAATCCAATAGAAGAGGACTAGAATGCCGATGTGGCACAAAAGCCCTCTGCCTCCATCATTCTGAGTAATCAACTGCCGAGTTTCTATCAGCCTGGTGCATGCTGCCAATCATGCACGATAAAGTTAATCAGTATCCTGGCGTGCGTTCCCTTTTGATTTATCGCTTATGTTAACACCACATGTTCACGGAGTCACCAGAATCACTTGGAACAGCCCGGCATTTGGGGAATTGTGTATGTGGTGCAGATTTTTGCAAGGGCGCACAGATTTTCTCGGGCAACTTATACGCGTGAAACTACCTCTAGATGACAACGGCGATACAGAGGAGCAGCGTGCTGTGTAATCAGGGGGAGCGACGATAATTGGTAGATTATAGCAATAGCAGAAAGGGAGAGCTTGGCCCATTGGGACGCAAGAGGATATTTGTGTTGGGAAGAATATATGCATAGCGGTGCATATATCAACCCTATCGGATAAGAGATTATTCCGAAGTATGTCTGCTTAACAATGTTGACTTCTGTCCTTGTTTTAGAAAGTAGAAGAAACTGCATTCCTAATATCCTGCTGTTGCTTTGCTCTTCTTCAGATTTGAGGAATAAACCGGAATACATCCAGGGAAAAAGGAGAGGAATTCATCCTTCTCTGGTAAGTAACAAACACTTTTTATTTGATGAATTATCCGTTCCCATCCGCTGCTCTCTTGACATTTAAAACCCCCGCCATCATTTTCCAAAACAGTGTCAATGTTTCCACCTCCGGGCATCAGTCGTTCTTGTTCCTCTCAGCGGCATTTCTCTGCGGCAGGAAGTAAACACAAGCTCCAGCCAGCCAGTCTGGCAAGTGTCTGTAACGCCGCAACTGATAACTTCTTCAAATATTGCCAACATGTGGAAGAAAAACTTGATGCAAATTTTAACACTCTGCGCACAGCCCAGATGCCCGTACAAGGACATCTTTCAGATCCGATTGCGTGCTCTGGTCTGTATCCCCCAGATCGTTGCTTTTAAAAGCCCTGCTCGGCGATGCTAGCCCGCCCGCCTACAAGAGCTCAAGGGTCAGAGTTAGACCCGCATTCTGGCAACTGGTGTCTCTCTCGGCTGTGAAAGGCACTGCCCACACTCGAACGGCTAGTGCGATCGGACAGATAGGAGTAAAAACAGAAGCCCGTGGTTGTCAAGGCAACGTCGTTGTCGCCCGTCGATTCCAGTAGGTGTTGATAGGCTACAGCGGCCGGGCGGCACTTTAAAGCTTAGAACGCACTTAGTATCTCTTTCTTGCAGCATAATGCATCGTAATGGAGCGCATGGGTAGGCTGACAATTCCCTAATGGCACACAGACAATTAACAAGGAAGGGGGAAAATTAACACTTCTCAGTCTCCATCGACTCTAACAGTGCATTAGGGCCCTCAAGAATTGACTTGACTAAATCACGACGTGCGTTGGAAGTGACCCTCTGTAGCCTTTTTCGCAGTGCGTCAGGGTAGATTGCTTTGTGTGTGTGTGTGTGTGTGTGTTTGTGTGTGGCTGTATGTGACCCAGTGGCGTAGTTGATCTAATGTGGTGTGAATGGAAGTGACATGATGTGATATGTGGCTACCGCTTGCTGGTGTGCGTGAGGGGAGATGATTCTACCACACGCACAGATACACACACATGCACACATGCATTCACACACAAACACACACATTCTCCCACACACACATGGCCATGATTGCAGCACAACACAGGGCTTGTTAGTGGAGTTGGATCCTCTCTGGGCTTACTCTGCCTTCTCTACTGCTTCAAGCTGCCAACTGATTTTCTTGGAAGATAGTACAATGCTCTGGTGCTTCCATGTTACATTGGAAAAAAAAAACATAATTAGTGTTGTGTTTTAAGGAAAATTGCCTTGGGAAAGAATTCACCAACTGCTCCTATTATGTGCTTAATAATAATTAACTCTTGCAATGAATTTCCTAACTTATCATATTTGTGTATTTTTACCTTTACTTTCACGTATCGTGCATAACAAAATATATAAATGAAAATCCAATACAGCCCACAATCAGTTTTTGTCTGATGATTTAGAGACACCAATATGTGAGTAATTAATGTTGGAGATTTGGATGATTCACCCCCCCCCCCCCCCTCCCCTTTCACTCTCTCTATGTCACTCTCTCTCTCCCTGTTATGTGGCCCTGGCAGTTGTTGTTATTGTGGTTGTTGCTGTTGTTGTGAACAGGGCGCTCAATGCAAGCCTTGGCTCCAGGCGAGAGTGGCTGATGTTACACTTTTCAATGACCACTGTGCAACTGGGAGCGAGAGAGAGATGCAGAATGACTACGTGGGAGATAAATCCGGAAGTGAGAGAGAGAGAGGGGCAGAGAGAGAGAAGGAGAGGGAGAGAGAGAGAGAGAGGGGAGAGAGAGAGGCAGAGAGAGGGAGGGAGAGAGGGAGAGAGAGAGGCAAATAGAGGGAGGGAGAGAGGGAGAGAGAGAGGCAAATAGAGGGAGGGAGAGAGGGAGAGGCAAATAGAGGGAGGGAGAGAGGGAGAGAGAGAGAGAGGGAGAGAGAGGGAGAGAGAGAGAGAGGGAGAGAGAGGCAGAGAGGAGAGAGAGAGAGAGAGGGAGAGGGAGAGGGAGAGAGAGGCAGAGAGAGAGAGATAGAGTGACAGAGGAATACATAGATGGCCATAGTCAGAAGCTGCAGAATGAGCTGCCTGTTTGGGACGCAGTGAGGCGTGAAGAGGTTATTGTGAGCGGCAGCATTCAGAGCCAGAGACCACCCCCTTCCAACCCCCCCCCAATCCACCCCAACTACCAGCCCCCCGCCCCCCCCTTCCACCACAACAATCCCATCCCCTCCAGGCCCCACCCCCCCCCATACACCACCCAAATCCCACTCCACCCACCCCCCCTCGATAGAAGCCCGCAGAGCTTTCGGTGTATCTCCAGTGTCCTTTGAGTGTGTGTGTGTGTGTGTGTGTGTGTGTGTGTGTGTGTGTGTGTGTGTGTGTGTGTGTGTGTGTGTGTGTGTGTGTGTGTGTGTCAGAGGGTGGTGTTGTTTATCATGTGATGCCGAGAGGGAGTTGAAACTCAGGGCCGGTCGGTCAGCTGAAGTTGAACCGTCATTCTCCCTGACTTGCAATAACAATTTCGTGTTTAAAAATCATGAAAACAAATAGCTTAGTACCGTGAGACGAAATCTCGCCCCCCTCAAGGGTTGTTTTATCAATAAAGGACCAAAAAACATGTCCAATTAAAAAAAACAAAAAAAAACAGTTCAGGGTGAACGAAATGACCATGGAAACACGGGCGACCCTGTAGCAGATTTTCAGCCCAGCCTGTCTTCAGGGGTTCAGTGGAGGTTCGAGTGGTGGCAGATGGCCTGAAAGGCAGCTCACACCCGGGCTGCTCACAGTTACAGGAGATTTCACTGAGGTGTGTTTCCGATGTCTTTTCCTTTCAACAGCGTTGCGGCTCCTTATTCTGCCACTCCTACTCAACGTCGACGCAGTGTTGGTGTTGAACTGTGACTGTGTGCGCGCGGGTGTGTGTGTGTGCGCCTGCCCGAGAGTGTGAGTGTGTGTGTGTGTGTGCTTGTGTGCTCGTAGTTGGTGTGTTTGTGTGTGCTCGTCGGTGTGTTTGTGTGTGCACGTAGGTCTGTGTGTTCAAGCGTGCGTTCGTGCACATGCTCGTGTGTGTGTTGCCCTGTGTGCGCGTGCGTGACAAGTGTGCGTGCCAGTGTGATACAGAGTGCGAGCCTGATTGTTGCAGAGGCTGTTTGTCCTCTCTGTGCCTTCCCTGCTGTACCGACCCGTGTTGCAGAGCAGTGTGCTGCTACACACACCGCCATGCCTGTCCAACCGGCACACAGATGGCCCAAGGACTCCTCTAAGGATTTTCTCTTCCTCCACCTTCTCTTCTCCACTTTATCTACTTCATCTTCTCTGTAGCCTGTCCCACTCTGGTCCTCATTTGCAATCCCCCCCCCCCCCACCCACGCATCTCTCTGTGAAGCTCTGCAAAATTTGTCAATTTTTCCCGCACGCGACATTGCAACTGTTGCAGCATCCACCGGGAGGGAACACAGGGAAACAATGACGAGGCAGCGCAGATACGATCTTCCATGACATCCTGTCCTCGCTTGACAGCGTCGTTACGTTCGTGCTATGAATATGAATGCCCAGCCCTCCCCGTCAGGAATCCACCGCAATCTACACAAGCCCACTACTACGTCGCTCAGGGATTCATTCAGAATTCCCGTTGCCTTCGTGAAATCCTTTTGAAGTCTTCGCATCTGTGTGTGTTTTAGAACGGATCGCAGGCCTCGCCACATCGTTGGGATGGGAGTTGGTTTGTTCTGCTGCATATTATGCTGCCTGGGGCCGCCTTGAAAGCCAGGTGTGGGGTTGTTGAAGGCTCGGAGAGTGGGGGGGGGGGGGGGGGGGGGGGCGTGTAGGGCAAGGCCAAGCCTATCTCCGCTGATCGCTATAAACATCGTGCGGCGCTCCCACAGACTATAAATGGCGGAATTTATATTCAAGCCCTGGCTCACCTTTGCCTCGTGAAATCCTAATGAGGGTGCTCCTGGAGAGGGAAATAGATGGAGGAAGAGACCCGAAAAAACAGGGCACGTACGCTCACGCACGCACACACACGCGCGCACACACGCGCACGCACATATATGCCTGGCTATGAGGCATGATCGCACCTTATCTCTGTCTGAGAAATGGTTGCTAGGTGATGTCGAGGATTTTTTTTTTACAAACGTTGCTAGCAAGTGACCTTACGCACACTATCATCCCTCCACGAAAAAGCTGTTGAAAGAGGATGGAGAATGCTTCGGTACATGCTTCGGCACCGGGCAACGCTGCCTGTCTACTGCAGCCTTGATCCTCCATCATCGTCAGGTTCCACACACACAGCGGCCTGGTAGCATTCCCAGTGTGGTAGCACTCGCATTCCTGTAGAGGGACATGGTAGCTTTCCCAGTATGGTAGCATTCCCAGCCCTGTAGAAGGACTCCTCCCAGGGCTGGCCTCAGTCCCTCAGTCCCTCAGTCAGTCATTCAGTCATTCAGTCATTCAGTCATTCAGTCAGTCAGTCAGTCCGGGGCCTTAGTGCCGTCCTCCAGGACCACTTCCTACGGATGGCTGAGTGGTGGAGCCGGCTGAAAAAACCCTGCAGGCTCCAGCGTGGCTTCATGAGCCTATTAGGGTCACACTCTGCAGCAGCAGATACTTGTGTTGCATTAGGGCCAGGGCCCGGGTTCGATATCCAGCCAAAGATAGACCCCGTCGCGGATGTTACGATGGATGTTATGGCAGAAGTCAGGCGGACTGTTAGTGTTAAATAGGAGCCGTGTTTCCGCTGGAATCGCAGTTTGACAAATGAGGGGTGATGTTGCCGGCAGTGGGGAGCAGTAGGATCTCTGCAGAGATAGAACACTTAGCCTCAGCAGATTTATACTCCGGCACAGGCCTGCGCCCGGCTCCCTCAAAGTGAGCGCGATAAAAAGTGAAGGGCGTTTTTTTTAGTTTTGGGAAACTTGTCGATTGAGTTGTTGTGTTTTCCCTTACTTGGCGTCGGCGTTGTGTTGACAGTGCAGCAGTGGGAAAAAGATGGACAATTAAAAGAAAGCGTCGCTCTTCGTCGGTGGATAGTAAATAAATGATCATCATTTCAAACATCATTTTTAAACATGTTTTTTTCATTCCAGCAGGCTGCCTATAATAACAGAAACAGAAACTAACCGCGATATTATTAAATGTTCAATCTCTTGTTTCACGGCGTGTCCTGTAAATTAAATTGGGTCATTCACATTACCATTAATCCCGTCAATTCACTGGTGTAGTATCACAGACTGCCTAGCCCAGCCACAGAACCATATTAAATCAAGTTTAATTTGATTCAGATGGGACGCAAATGTGAAATCTGCAATACTCAGCGATGTTGTTGAGTTTGGAGAAAGATTCAGATCACTTCACTCAGGGCTGGCTTTTGTGAAACGTCGCTCTCTGTTGTGTGTTGAGTTTAGCATATGAACACATGACTTGTGAAGAGGAGAGGCCTTAGCTACAGCAGGCCTCATAGAAGCTCATTCACGCCCTGCCAAAGAGGGAATATTTGAACACTGTGCCCTCCTTTTATATTCATATTTAAATACAAACACGTTGAAGTCTGGCTTTTTGCATCTCATTGAGATCCTTCATGCTTAGACATAATCAATTGTTCAAAAGTCTATATTTAAATATGGGCACTTGTTGTGGCATTAAAATATATATATGTTATTGCTTTTATGTCACTTATTTTGGATTTTAGGACAGGTTAATTTGTTGTTGTCAATTCCTTTAAAAAAAGGAAGGAAGGAAGAAATGTATATTTTCTCACAGTATGAAAGACCATTGTTTGGATGCTCTCTGTCTTAGATTGGACGCTGGGTCCTTTTAGGAAGCACTGGGGTGGAAATGATTTGTATTCACCTGCCTCCACTGAATGGACCTGAGGAGGGGCTGAGAGGATAGAGTGAGATAGAGACAAAGAGGGCACGAGAGAGAGAGAGAGAGAGAGAGAGAGAGAGAGAGAGAGAGAGAGAGAGAGGAGAGAGAAGAGAGAGAGAGAGAGAGAGAGAGAGAGAGAGAGAGAGAGAGAGAGAGAGAGAGAGACAGAGACAGAGAGAGAGAGAGAGAGAGACAGAGAGAGAGAGAGAGAGAGAGACAGAGAGAGAGAGAGAGCCAGAGACACTAGCCACATATATGATGATATTAAATGGTACTGACATACAAACACATTTGTTATCCAACCAGATTGTTACATAATTTTATTTCTTACACAATCTACAAATAGATTGTTGTATACTTGTCTTATAAAACAAACAAAAAACGACAGTATATTTAAAAGCCAGAATTCTGTAGCTATTCCCGATTTTATGAAGCATAGCCGGTCAATTACTGGCCACGATGGTTTGGTGTTAAACAAACGGACAGCAAACTAATCCTCCAAAAGCCCAATAGAATGCATCAATAAATCTAATTTCCTGGTCTTTCCAGTCTCCCTGTGTTTTCCTTTTGCATGAAGCTCTCTCTCTCTCTCTCTCTCTCTCTCTCTCTCTCTCTCTCTCTCTCTCTCCTCTCTCTCTCTCTCTCTCCCTCTCCCTCTCCCTCTCCCTCTCTCTCTCTCTCTCTGCCGGGGAGCGGGGATCCTTCTCTCAGCAATCACAAAGAAGACAAAGTGGGCCCGGGACGGGAAGTAATGAGGAACTCCTCTCTTACAGTGTTACATATGGAGGAGCCACGGTGTGGGGAGGCCTGCTGTACACAATGGAGGGGTTTGGAGAGGTCCGGAGCCCCCCCAGAGACCTCCTCCACCACCACCACCACCTTTTGATTGAGTTTCCCCAGCGTTAGGATCCAGTGTTATCGAAGGGACTCATTGTGTGTGATGGTGTGGCTGATGGTGGTGGTGGTGGGGTTGGGGGTAGGGGTGGTGGGTAGGGTAGAGGTTCAAAGTGGGGGTGAGGAGGACCCTCCTCCATGCTGACCTTTTTACACAGACAGGTGGATTGAAGTGGAGCGGGGTGGGGGGTGATGGTGGTGGTGGTGGTGGTGGGGGCTGAGCTTTTGTGATGCTGTGTGTGTGTGTGTGTGTGTGTGTGTGTGTGTGTGTGTGTGTGTGTGTGTGTGTGTGTGTGTGTGTGTGTGTGTGTGTGTGTGTGTGTGTGTGTGTGTCTGTGAAGGCGGAGGTGGCCCTTAATAACACTAGCTCTACTGGTGGCCAGGACTCCACCTGCCAGGGTTTGTTTGGATTCTCTCCTTACATGCTGCTTTCCCACGGGGGTGAATCGGACGCGGCGGTAACACGGGTTAATAACACATTGTTCCCCGGGTTGCTCTTACGCTGCAGATACACACCCAGGCATCTGATGTTGTCGGCAGATTTCAACCCGACTGAATGGCACCACAACAATGGCGCCCAGGCCAGTTTCAATGACCCCCTTTCGGATCTCCGGTGCATATCAGCACAATGCAAATTTCTCTGAAAGCATGTCTATTGGAAAGTACAGTAGGGAGGACGGCACCAGAACGCTCTGGTGTCGTTAACCGTCACAGAGGGCTTGCACAGGATGGGATAGAACGCGTGTCTTGTGTGCTGCCACCACGCAGCAGAGCGAGTTCGTCAACACGGGGCACTGTGTGCTGGACCACTGCTCTGCTGGGAGCTGGGGCTTTGTGTGTGTGTGTGTGTGTGTGTGTGTGTGTGTGTGTGTGTGTGTGTGTGTGTGTGTGTGTGCGTGTGCGTGCGCCTGTGTGTGTGTGTGTGAGCCCGCCCCCGTGTGTGTGTGTATCCATGTGTGCGTGTGTGTGTGCATGCGTGCATGTGTTTGCGTGTGCATGTGAACGATAATTTGAATGTGGAACCAATATGTAGCATTCTCTCTCACAGCAGACTCTTTTAGTCATAAGCCCTAAGCTTTAGGTAAACCTGACATAGTGGCCCCGTCTCCAGAAAGCTCTTCACACGGAGTAAGCCATCCGGTTGAGACATGGCGACCACACTGAGATTCTAATCACGGCCCTTTTGTTGAGCTCTGCGGTGCCCTTTTTCTTTTTTTTTCTTTTCTTTTTTCTTATCCGGCGGGCCGAGCAGATGTTAGGCGTACAGTTTGTCTCTACAGCCTCGGGATGACAAATGGGCCCCAGCCACTTTGTCCGGCGGCGTCTCCTTGTTATTTATTTTTTCTCTCTCTCTCTCTCCGTGTCCATGTGTCTGTGTTTGAGGAGAGGATTGACATCTCTGTCGGCATGAGGATTGGTAGAACACTGCTGGATTGCCATGGATACAGAGTGCCCTTTTTTGGAGTGCAATTTTTCTCTCTCTCACTCTCTCTCTCTCTCTCTCTCTGCCTCTCTCTGCCTCTCTGCCTCTCTGCCTCTCTGCCTCTCTGCCTCTCTCTTCTCGACTGAAATGAGTTCAAGTGGAATCTGTGCAGCCGGGGAACTTTTTTCCCCACTTAATGTTACAGAATAGGCTATATTTACACATTTTGTCCCTTTTATGATTGTGTTTTTGGACAGGATGTGCTAATGACTTAAATGTATACGTTTAGTCATAGTGGCGGTTTTGCTTGGCTTTTAAATGTGACGTTCAGGATTTTTTAACATGGACCCCATTTTCCGGTCTAATCCGGAAAACAATTTTTGGAATTGGTCTGTAGTTAAGCGAAAAGGTTGCAGTCGTAATCCACAAAAACGGGCTGCAACGTAATCCTGTGAGCCAATAATGTCCCGCGATGAAGCTCGATCTGATTATATTCTCACATTCTGACAGAATCCCTACAGAGAAATATACTTTGTTTCTTTACATTTTGCCTACTCCGGTCTGTTATTGTGAAAGACCGAGGCTCGCTCAAGGACTAATCCTGCCCGAGTTGTTGCAGAGGAAGGTGGAAATATCGGTGAGAGCTGGAGTGAGGAGAGGCTGTTGTGTAGGACTTCACAGAAAGGATAGCTTAGTGTTATCCAAAGGATTTGGGTGATGGAGAGAGTTGGAGATTGTAATGACAATAGGGACATTTCCTGGAACAATGCAACAGCTACACTCTCACGAGAGTGCACGAGTTTTGCTGGACACAATGCCAACCAGACTGTATCAAGCAAGTTAAAGAATTAAGTTCTATATCACTACAGAGATCCTTTCTTTAATGTTAATGATCGGAAATAATAGCGTCCATGTTGAAAGATCTCATTGAACAAGTTGGTAAGTGCAGCAAATGGCTCTTAGTGTGGAAGCCTCCCACTCTCCTCCTCTGTTAGCAGTCCGTATTGTAACGACTGGCAGCTCTGCATAGAGACACTCACCTTACAACATAACCCTAAGCGTCTAGCCATAAACTGTCTTAGGCTGAAAGGACTCTCCTCCGTTCTAAACACTATAGCTCTGTGAGTCAGGGTACACATACACAGATGCTCAGGGAACTAGTTGGTTTTAGGAGGTAATGGCAGCACATTGTTTTATGTAATTCAGTAATTACTGTGCCAGTACTAGATGGTATTAAATGAAGGTCAAGGTCAAATCCTCTGTATGCCTTTAAATGCTCGCTCTATCTCAGCCTTGGGCTGCTTTGAATGAATTCCCCCATTAATATCAGCACTGACTTAATTCTTCAGTAATGAGGTACCGCATACTCTGAGTGCCCTAATATCTTTTCGAGCGACTTAATAACGTTTTAACATTGTGGGACGTTGTGTGGTATCTCAAATTCCACTCATGCAAGTTAACAACCTGCTAAAAAATAGCGAACGAGTGAAGAGTGAAGACTTCCCACACAGTGCATAATCAAACGTGGACCCTGTCCGAAACGACCGCTGTTGACATGTAGGCCTACGTAAGCTACTCGAGACAGGTGTCTGGTCTCGGTTGAGGGTGAAATGGCTTGATTCTGCTCGGTTCAGGGTGAACCGGGAAGGAATTTCCACCCTAGCGCCTTCATCTCCGGCGTCGTTTAGTGAAGAGCGGCTCCCCGTCTGAATGCTAATGAGCGGAGCCTCTTCAGAACTAGCGGCGCCCGCAGTGATTAGCATGTCGGTGAAGGAGGGGACAGTGAGTGAATCCCACAGTGTTGGGCGGCGGGGGGGGGGCAGAGCCACCTTGGTGAATGCCAATGTGCGGTGTTGCTGTGTGAAGGGAAAGTGACCGGACACACTGCCCTCGCGTCATGTGTGTGAGAACACGCTGACAGACTTGAGACTCTTTAATGATCTGATTTCAATGCAACGTAATTTAGATGGTGTTGCCATCCAACGGCTGTGTGGTATTACTGTAATGTGTATAAGTAAGAGTAATAATATTTCATCTCAATTCATGTACAACCTAAATCAAGAAATATCCACATTTGGTAGTGTTTAGCATTCTGATGTAAATGCAATTTTGCATGAATGATCTGAACGTGTGCGTTACAAAAATGCAACAAGGCCCTATTTATTTTGGCTCTGGCCAAATCAGTATTTATCTTACCAAGCAACGAGAAAGAGGATACAAATAGCATGTTGATTGTGTAGCAGATGAATAAAACATGGCTCTTATTGTGTGCCTTTGCACCGCACAGATGAAGGGCTACAGCCTGTTCTTTAGGCACAGGGTTCCCAAACAACAGGACCTCGATTCATATGTTAACCACACCAATTATTTGCATACCACCCCCCACCCCCACAATTATACAAGCTAATGAGAGGATTATGGGAAACGTATGCCGAAGCCAGCATGAGGAATGTCTATTGTGACCGCAGGGATGAGGCCTTCCCGACTTGTCCAGCTTTTCCAAACGTCAAATGTGCCTGATTTGATCCCTGATTCTTCCAGTTCATTAAAAGCACCAGCCACGTGAACACCTACTTCTGAACTTTGAAACCATACTTAATAGAACCGATGCCTAATACTGGCAAATGTTTATGAAGCGTTTTTTTTTTAACTTATTAATTGATTCAATCCTTTTGCTTCCATTAATGGTTAACGGTACCATTTTCCTTGTCTAAACACCCTCCGACCCCGGCCACATCTTCGACTTTCCAAACAGAGCCACGCCCCGGGCTTCCATCCTCATCATCGCCCTCTGATGCTGAACCTCTCGGCCAACCGGTCCAAACCAGTCCACCACCCCCCCCCTCTTCCCAATCGTTGAGTCTTCCAACTGTGTAACGATCCCACTTCCCGACAGGCTTCCAGCTCACGGACCCCCGTCCCGAACCAGAGGTGGTGGAACCACCTATCCCATCTCCCCCCTAAGGAAGCATCCCCCCCTCCCAACTCCCCCTTCCTCTCCCCTTCCTCTCTACAAGGGGTGCTAAGCCATTCTCATCACTACCTTCCACATATTCAATCTTCAGCAGGGGGCCGGGGGGGGGGTCACTTCTGTTGCACCGGGGGGCTCACAGAACACTGATTGTAGGCACCATCAATGCCACCGATTATAGCGGTTAATTAGGGGTTTTGTGGCCTAAAAAAACAACCCTGCCTGCTCTTTCATCACATTTGCCTGAGTGCCTTGCATTACTGATGCAAGCCGTGATCAGGGCTGCGATGTTACATCACCGTTGTCTCACATGGTGCTGAGTCGACCGATGCTGCAAGTTAAACGAAACGAAGGGGTAAAGTATTTCCCCTCCAACCGGGGAGTTTTCTTTTACTACGCGAGGAGGTTTCATTCTCACTCCCCGTCAACTCCTCCGTCTGTGCTGAGACACGCAACGCCCCTCACGTTCCGGGGTTCGTGTGTGTGTGTGTGTGTGTGTTGGTGTGGGTGTGTGTGTGTGTGTGTGTGTGTGTGTGTGTGAGTGTGTGAGTGTGTGTGCGCAGCACGCGTGCAGCACCTTTGACACGAGAATAAAACCAATTAGTTTAGGGATGGCGAAGTAGCTGGCCAAGGGAAAATGACAATGGGTTAATTGAAGAGGCTGGCTGAATGAGGGGCTGGACAGCTCTGTGCAGCTTTTACAGTCCAAGTGGAAATAAAATGACAATGGGTTTAATTGAAGAGGGCTGGCCTGAGAATGAGGGGCTGGACAGCTCTGTGCAGAGACTTAGCATTCAATGCTTTCTTTCAAAATAACGAGAGAGAGAGAGAGAGAGAGAGAGAGAGAGAGAGAGAGAGAGAGAGAGAGAGAGACGAGAGAGAGAGAGAGAGAGAGAAGAGAGAGAGAGAGAGAGGAGAGAGAGAGAGAGAGAGAGAGAGAGAGAGAGAGAGAGAGAGAGAGAGAGAGAGAGAGAGAGAGAGAGAGAGAGAGAGAGAGAGAGAGAGAGAGAGAGAGAGAGAGAGGCCAGTCAGTCCAGTGTAAGGTGGTCCGATATAGTACCGGACCGTAATTACTGTCACAGCTTCACACTCGGCCGCCAGGGAATGATTTGCACACATATTAGTTACAATAAGAAGATGTCAAGGTGTTGAACTCCACCAGTATGCCGTGGCATTTCAAGCACTGAACTAGGGCATGTTTATCTGCTGCGTCTCCCATGCAGAGGACATGTTTGGACCTGTAATTACGCCTGTTGATTTCTTTGCTAACTTCTGAAACGGGTAAACACTTTTATTGGATTAGTTGGATTGGTTTGTCTGAATTAAGTGGTTAAACTTTCCGCAAGTCGGCGTTGTAGCAAACCCCGATAAACAAGGACGTGGAAAGTAGAATAATAGATACAGCTGTTTTAATATACTGTGATGGAAATGGTTTGTTCATCGACTACTGCCACCCTTCAGGAAGCAATTGCGTTCTCCTCATCCGCACAAGTCATTGGAGTATTGAAGGAGCGAGTCACATGGTGCTCTGGCGGTCTGCTTACGATAAAGGATTAATGTTTGGTAACCTTGTCACCTTGTCATATTAATGTGAAGCATATTCTCTTTAGATGATCAAACCATCAACTTTCAACTGGTCTTCTGGGTTTAGTAAATGGCTACATTGGTAATATTGTTTTATTTTAGATTCCCCATCTACAACATTTAACTGGAAGGCATACATCATGCGCAGGCCGGGGGCCGGGGCCAGTCATGTTCCTCTGGCCCTCGAGGGACCCCCACTGAGAGGGGCTGAAGGGTTGGGGGGGGGCTGCCTCACTTCAAATACACTACTGCACCCCACTGCCTGGGGCATCATTATTAATAATACAGGCATCAAACACGCACACACACATGTGCGTGTATGTATGTGCACACACGCTCAAAGGCACACACAGGCATGCACACACACACACACATGCATGCGCACAAATACTCGCTCACGCACGCATGCATGCAAGCACACACGCATGTACCTACCCTCTTTTACTCTCAATTTCACTCTCTTGCACACACACACGCACATTCAGCGGCATTTGGTTGTGGGCGTGTGTGTCTGTGGCACAGACACACACGCTCCACACATCCACAGAAACACACTCTCACATCCACAGAAACGCACTCTCACATCCACACATCCACAGAAACGCACTCTCACATCCACACCCACTGACCAGCTGTGGAGTTGTGCTGAGTGGGACGGCAACACCTCATTAATTTCGGAAATGAATCCTGAATGAAGCCCTGGCTCGCTTCCAGATAAGAATCCCTTGGCTGTCGGGGATCCACCATAAAATGTATAATTAACACATTTATTCTCTCACCGTCACGCTCTGTCCTCTCCCTCCCGTACACTCGATGGTGCGCATTGTCCGACCCGTGCTACACTAAATGGTTTAACTTCACGCATTACAGCTGCCACAGCGTAATGAGTTATCTTGAATTGCTTTGGGAAAAAAATATCATCTTAATGGCCATATTTGACGTTTTGAAGAAACGGGGGGGGCGGGGGGTTTGTATACACGATTACAGTGAGTCCTCCTATATATTAAGGGACCAACAGTGATGCCAACGCGTCCGAAGGCGGCGGGATTGATCTGCGTGTGACCGCTTGGCACCCCCTGCTTGCAATCTAAAAATTAAATTGATGAAGTCGCCCCCACAGATCACGCCATGCCAAAGCCCCAGGACTTGAGCTGCCTGATGGGTTACACGGCGCGGGCTGATTGGCTGCCCCAGGCGGGTGCCCCCCCCGCGCCCCCGCCCCCGCCCAAGAGAGAACGCCATGGCCCAGGGGCAGTAGACATCACCCCCGGTCCACCTTCCTCTCAAGCTGCTGATGAATCACAGCTCACAGCAGGCAGGGGCTCACCAATATATACGGGGCCCCCCGACGGATGTCCGGGGACCAGTGGCTGCCTTGTTGCCCGCCTTGCTTACTTCCCTCCCCCCTCCTCCCCTTCCCTTCCCCGTCGCACCCTCCCCCAAGTTGACATTGAAGT
This sequence comes from Melanogrammus aeglefinus, assembly GCA_900291075.1. Classification (NCBI taxonomy): domain Eukaryota; kingdom Metazoa; phylum Chordata; class Actinopteri; order Gadiformes; family Gadidae; genus Melanogrammus; species Melanogrammus aeglefinus. Next base: position 189,754 of record OLKM01000023.1, on the reverse strand, counting down.
CCCATAGCCCCGATTAAAGGGCCCACCATGCCCAGCACACAGCACTGGTCCCAGTACAGCCCTGCTACGGCCCTCCTCCAACAGTCCAGAAGAGTGCGGACTACCGAAAGGGTCAAGGATCATGCTTTAACATGCTTTATTTAATACGGCATCAAGCAATTGTTATTATTCCAGCAATTACGTCGCTGTTCTGCTCGCGTGTGTTTTTAAGGGGAATTCACCCCAAGGTGTTCCAAGGAAGCTGTGACATTTTCATTCTGTACGCCAGTGTGTGGATGTCTGTCGTAAGATGTGCACTCAACGGCTAGATAAGGTCGCAATTTGCATGGCAGACAAATGGCACCTTGATTTGTGTTCCCCGTTATTATACAGCGGGCGGCGAACTTCCATGCGAGAAATGGTTGGTGTACAATTATTTGTTTGTTCTCTACAGGCTAGAAGCTTTTGCTGCCCGGCCAAATTGACCCATCAAAATGTACTTCCTGCTTCTAGTTCAGAAGTAGCACTTATTCTTTTTCATGGAAAAACATGTTTCATGTGTATATCACATCATCATCTCTTTTATAAGGTCAAGAATTTCACATATCACAAAGGAAGTGAAGCATCGCTTCTACACAGACACTCTTCCTTCTACGCCTCTCCCTTACTTGAGGGGTCATGATGTCCTCCTAGGCTGAAACCTGTCACTCCGAACTCCCCCCGATCACACCGG
>OLKM01000023.1:158593-179877 GCA_900291075.1 Melanogrammus aeglefinus | reverse complement strand
GCGTGTCTCCTCCTCTCTCTCTCTCTGTGTCTCTCTCCATTTAATATCATCATATCTGTGGTCTCTCTCCCTCTCTCTCTCTGTGTCTGTCTCTCTCTCTCTGTCTCTGTCTCTGTCTCTCTCTCTCTCTCTCTCTCCCTCTGTGTCTCTGTCTCCCTCTCTATCTCTCTCTCTGTCTCTCTCTCTCTTCACCCACTGTGTAATTGATTTATGCGCGGGGCAGACAGCAGGGCTCTGTAGTGTGTTCTGTATGATTAATTCTCCCGCTCTCCACCTGCCGCCGCGCTGCGCACTGCTTCCAGCTGCTCCGTACTGGATCAACGGCCCACCTCGTAACCTGGTGCTGGCTCCCAGAGAGACCGGGGTGCTCACCTGCCGAGCCAGCGGCACCCCCAAGCCCTCCATCGCCTGGTCCATGAACGGCATCCCTGTGGAGAGTAAGTGAACCCACCTGTTCACCACAACCTCCCCCTCTCCCTCCTACTCTCCTCCTGTCCCCCTCTCCCTCCTACTCTCCTCCTGTCCCCCTCTCCCTCCCTCTCCCCCTCTCCCTCCTCCTCTCCTCCTCTCCCTTTCTGCCTCTCCTCTACCCTCCCCTCTCCCCCTCTACTCCTCTCCTCCTCTCCCCCTCCTCTCCCCCTCTCTTCCTCCCGCTCTCCCCCTCCCCACCGAAAGAAAATGTCTTTGCTTGTCAGAGCGTCTGCCCTGACATTTATTTATACTAGTTATGTAGATATATTTTGGTGTATTTAGTAGTTATTTTCGTATTCTTGTTCGTATCAAATTTGTATCATTTTTACAACCCCATTTAATAATCTCTTTTACAATTATATGACTGTCCTGTATTTTTGCCTTTGACACCCACATTTTCTGTCTCAAGGATTCCTCGTACCTGACTTAACTAACATGAAACAACTCCCCCTTCTCCTCCTTCTTCCCCTATCTTCCCCTTCTCCCCCTTCTCCTCCTCCCTCCTCCTCCCTCCTCCTCGTCCGGCCAGACTCCATCGACGACGACCCCAGCCGGCGGGTGGAGGACGACTCGGTCATCTTCACCGAGGTGCAGCCGGGCGCCAGCGCCGTGTACCAGTGCAATGTGTCCAACGAGTACGGCTACCTGCTGGCCAACGCCTTCGTCAACGTGCTCTGTGAGTCAGGGCACCGGAACCACAGAGGGACCCATCCCCTCACAAACATACACTTCTCCCTCCCCGATCTCTGGCTCTGATGGCACTTAAAGAAACATATTACTTAGCTTTGTGTAGCGTCTTATCCTAGCTATCGTTGTTGTATTCGGGGACTGGGTTACTAAGCCATTTTAAATGCTTGGCACTTGTTTATATGATGGTCTCTACTGTACCAACAGCGATATATTGTTGTTTGTACTTATTGCACTTATTGTAAGTGTCTTTGGATGAAAGCGTCTGCTAAATGCCCTACAACGTAGACGCTTTTATCCAAAGATGCGATCAAGAGCATCATTTACATGTAGGGCCTACATGTAAATGATGCTCTTGATCGCATTGAGGTTGGGCGGGTCCGCACAGCTGGGTGCTGTCTGTAAAAGGCTTGTCTTCCCCCCCCCCCCCCCCCCCCCCCACCCCCAGCCGAGCCCCCCAGGGTGCTGACCCAGGCAGAGAAGGTGTACCAGGTGATCAGACACCACCGCGCCCTGATGGACTGCGCCTGCTTCGGCTCCCCCATCCCCAAGATCACGTGGTGAGTCATGCTGATATCAAACCACCTTAACACCAAAGAAACTTAATATCAAACAGCATCAAATACTGTCGCCCCGGCGGTATTGGATACGGTGGACGTGCCGTAAGTCGACAGACGCGTCGATGTTTGCTTGGGTGTGCTTTATTCAGACTAAATGATAATCCTCTTCCAAGTTTGAATGTGTATATTTAAAGGAACAGTACGTGTTATCTATTAGCATACATTTATGATTATTTATTTTGAGGAACTCTAATAACCATATCCAATCGTTCTTGATATTAATTAATAGCGTGCAGATTTACCTTCCTGTGCACTTAATAGAACTCTCTCGTTCCATTTAAAATTCGCTGCCTTCACATACTCCCACACTTGCCTATTATGTCCGTCAAGGGTCTCGTATTTGTCTTTATTTAGTTTTATCACATCCAATCTATTAATCTATTGTGTTAAGTCCCTCGCAAGACCTTATATGCAAGAACCGCCTGTCTCAGGCTAACTCCCATCACTGGTTCAGAGACCGGCCTGCTGGTCTCAGGCTAACTCCCATCACTGGTTCAGAGACCGGCCTGCTGGTCTCAGGCTAACTCCCATCACTGGTTCAGAGACCGGCCTGCTGGTCTCAGGCTAACTCCCTTCACTGGTTCAGAGACCGACCTACTGGTCTCAGGCTAACTCCCATCACTGGTTCAGAGACCGGCCGTCTGGTCTCAGGCTAACCTCCATCACTGGTTCACAGACTCAGACTCCTCTGTTCGGCTTGACTTTCAGGTTCAAAGACGGCAGCTCCAGCACCCTAGACGGGGAGCCGTACGTGATCCACGACAACGGGACCCTGGAGGTCCACGTGGCGCAGGCCCTCTACAGTGGGAAGTACACCTGCGTGGCCCGCAACTCCCTGGGCACCTACGAGAACCACGTCTACCTGGAGGTCAAAGGTGAGCTACACAGACTTGTCTGTCGAAGCACATAGCTTGTTTGTTAGCATGTAGCTCCCGATTAGCGTCCTACGGCAATCTTTGCCAACATATTACGAATGCACCACTATTCAGGTTATGCATTTCTAGTTGTATTAACTCTCGGTTGTTGGTTTTTTGTAGATATTTGCGAGTTTTCGGTTCTTTGTTATTTTGGTGCCTTCGGGGTAAACCTTGGATATGTTTTTGCCCTTTTCGGCCATATCTGTTTTGTTTTGAGCAGCTCTGAATGCCCTCTTGTCTCTACTAACACGCCCGTAGGCGTGTTGTACTCTGTGTCTGGTTTTCTGACGTTTGAGAAACACGATCAGCCTGTATTACAATTGAACCCTAGCAACGAAATGATCTTCTGAAATGTAATCCGTGGCGAATCATCTCCGACCCCCCCCTCCCCACCAGATCCGACCCGCATCATGAAACAGCCTGAGTACAAGGTGGTGCAGAGGGGCATGTCGGCGGTGTTTGAGTGCAAGGTGACCCACGACCCCTCGCTTCTCCCCATCATGACCTGGCTTAAAGACAACGACGAGCTGCCCGATGATGAAAGGTCGGCTACCTTCCTGTGCTTCCCCGAGCAAATGCTCTTCTGTTACAGCATCTTCAAACATACTTTATGTACGTTTGGTTTTAAAGAGCGCCTGACCGAACAGTGAAATGAAGCAGTTGGAACAAATAAATCGCTTATTGAACCGCTTGTTTCTGATTGGCTGGACTTGGGGCAGCTTCTCACTTTGTTTCAAACCCTTTCCTCATTTTCTTGGACATGCTTAATTACTTTTTACATTAATGTGGATGCACAGTTCCAAAGTCATCACAATCACAACGTTTATTATTGACTATAGCAGTATTTTTCTCTCAAACATATTTCATTTAATTAATTCACTTTATTAATCCCAGAATGGTAAATACAGGATAATGGATATATTCACTGTGCATCCAGAATTGATACGCAACAGATCTAAACGTCCTTCCGGTTCAAACAGGTTCATCGTGGACTCGGACACCCTGACCATCGCGGAGGTGACGGAGGGTGATGAGGGCGTCTACACCTGCATCATGAACACCACCCTGGACCACGACTCGGCCAGCGCTGAGCTCTCCGTCGTCGGTACGTACCCCGACCCTCGCCCGCCCCCAGCTAGGCCGGGAGGCTCTGTATTCCTATTCCTCCTCCAACAACTTCATGAATACTTTATTCCCTCCCAACAACTAACCTTCTCAGCCTCCGGTGAGCCGCTAAGTGTGTTTGTCCCCGTCTCGCTTACCGCCAGGATGTGTCTCTGAGCCTCATCAAGGTTAATTGCCTCCAGGCTCGGTCAAGGTTTCGGAGACTCTGAGCGGATCCGGTGGGGTGGGGTGGGGGTGGGGGGGATTATCGCCGTGGATGAATATATTTCATTGTTGTCTTCCTAGAAAAAGCGGTTGACTTTGACTAAACCCTTGTTCGCTTCCCACCCTTTGCACATTACGCCTTCCTGTGTGGCAGAGGCCGAGCCCACTCCTGCTGTTGTCTACGGTAAAGCGCCCCCCCGCGTCACGCGACGGGTATCCAGATGTGGCTGGGTGCCGGTTTTGGTTGTCTAGACCTGTTGGTGGTAGCATCGCACGGGATGGCATGGGATATGTATTGTAATGTCATGTGGCTGTGATCAAGTGTTGGGTATTGTGTTTTATTTTGCCATTTTTTGTCTTTGTTTCTGAACAGTGCAATTCATCATATTCATTGTAGTCTAACAAATGAATCCTCTCACGTCTGTTAGCAGACTAGCTCAAATCTGGGTCAATAGGGGAGTTTCACTTTCTTTTGCTTTTGTTTTGACCAAGCGTGTTTCTGAAGCAGGGCTGACAGCAAACACAAACTCGGACTGCACTAGAAAACGGTTCCCTCTAAGGCTAACAAGCTAAAACCTCCTGTCCGTACAACGACGTTCTTAGTGAAAGGGTGTGGGAAGGTTTCAAATCCACAGTGTCGACTGGCCCACGTAGAAGCACACTTATTAAAAAACCCTTCTGAAGGGTTAATCCTCTCCCCTAGAAGTCGTGGTATAACATAGTTATACTGCTGGATCCCAGATATGAGAGACTAAATTATGATATGATTGAGTTGGCTGGCTGTTATTTTTGAGCTGCGTTGGGAATGTGAAGAATGACGTTTTTTCAAACCCAGCATTTTACCATAATCGTCCCATCATATGAGATCATTTGAAAGTGATGATTCAGCTGATCTACCGAGCTCTCTGACTCACACCTCACCCCGGCATCGTCTCAGGGGACCGTTTTGGAGATGTTTTCATATGCATGTGATACTTTGAAGTAAATTATTACATTTCCGATTACCATACCGTTAAAAGTCTGACTTGGCCGTTCTGGGAGTTCCAAACGTATAAAGCATGCGCAGAAGTAATTACCCTGCACTCTGAGATGGTTGATGGCTCAACCACGGAGCACCGATCAAAGACGTTCCGAGTTAACTGACGTACCCACCCTCACCAGATTCCTCGCACTTTCCTTCTTTTCTTTTGCGGGTCCATCCGTGGCATTGCATGATACTCGTACTGCACCGTGTGTACGTGTGCTTGTGCTTTCTGGAAGCTCCGTCTGAATGTTTGGGCTAGCCGGCTAAAGGTTTTGGTTTGTTTGTATTTCCTCTCCAGAGCGCCCGGATCCGCCCACGGATCTGGAGCTCACAGACAAGAAGGAGCGGAGCGTGCAGCTCACCTGGACGCCAGGAGATGAGAACAACTCCCCCATCGAGAGTACGCCTCCCCTGTGTGTGTGTGTGTGTGTGTGTGTGTGTGTGTGTGTGTGTGTGTGTGTGTTGTGTGTGTGTGTGTGTGTGTGTGTGTGTGTGTGTGTGTGTGTGTGTGTGTGTGTGTGTGTGTGTGTGAGAGTGTGTGTGAAGTGTGCACGAGCGAGCGAGTGAGTGAGTGTGTGTGTGTTAGTCTGTCCCTAACGCTACGTTAATGATGATGGCGTAGGCGTGAGTGTTTTTCAGTAGGGCCCATAACTCACTCACTGAAGACTGTACTGTCATGTTTTGCATATATAGAACGTGGACAGAGTGTTTATTTTAATTTTGTTTGCTCACAGCTGAGCAAACAAACTAAAAGTGTTCAATTAGTCAGACTGAGTGACACCTACTTACAATGGGAGCACTCCGACGAGTGCTACGTAATCATGTTTGTGCAATAGCTCAAAGCGCTTTAGTTGTATCATATAAACACCTAAAAAACAGCATCTTCCTTTAGAGAGGATATTTAATCCAATACAATGCATATTTTCCAATCAGGGATTGAGAGAAATGTGGAGGAAATATGAAAGAAAACCAAGGAAATATATATAAGAATTAAGACACCCGGATGTTAAAACGGCGTGTCTTCTCTCGGGTTGTCAGAGTTCCTGATCCAGTACGAGGACTCCCTGCACCACCGCGGCCACTGGCACAACCTGACGGAGGCGGCCGGCACTCGGACCACCGCCAGCCTCCCGCTGTCCCCCTACGCCCACTACACCTTCAGGGTGCTGGCGCTGAACGCAGTGGGGCTCAGCCGTCCCAGCGCCCCCTCCAGGATGTACAAGACAGAGGCCGCATGTGAGTACGCTGCAGCCTTGCTCAGCTGCACACAATGCAACACACAGCCGCCGCTGTTGTTGGGGGACTGGTACTCATCCCTGCATCGCTGGCGCGCTTTAAAAAAGAAAGATGTATTCCACGCTTAAGATATCCGATGAGAAGTGAGACGTCTTTCGACGTTTTGGGTGAAATGTATTGAAAGATGTCTTTTGTGATAGAGTGCTCGCTGCGATGAGACCGGTGCTATTGAATGGGCTGTAAATATTTCATACCGTGGTGAAATATTGAACAGCTGAAATCCACCTGAAGGCTCATGTGCTACTGGGAGCCCCCTTAATAGACCTGTCTGTTCCTAAAAGCGCTCTTGTTGTGTGTCACTGGCTCACTTTCGCCCGACTGCTGCTGCTGCTGCTCTTAATATCTGGTCGGGTTTGTTTTGAACCGCTTTGCATTTCCGTTATCGATTGAATGCTTTCGGTTGTTCTCAACCCTGACTTGAAAGTCTCTCCGGCTGAAAGCGTCGGCTGATTGGCTAATGACTAAATGTGTACTACATTTTTATGCCGACAACAGGGAATCAAGTTACTGCTCCTCAGCAACACTCTGGGAGGAAAACTAGTGCTGAGTCATGTGTTTTCGTTTTTTCTTCCCAGCTCCCGACGAAAACCCAACTGGCGTACACGGATCTGGCACTGAACACAACAACCTGGTCATATCGTGGAAGGCAAGAAAAGCCCTTTGCAGACACTACTTTCTCCTCACTGTTTGATTGTTGACCATTGCGCACAGAAATCATAAAGAAACACCGAGTGGACACGTATGCCGTTGTCATGTGGTGGTTTTGGAAAACACTGAGGTGATGATTGGAACGATGGGATCCAGACATCAGTGGCTGACCGAAGTGGTCTGGTCTTGCACCATAGAGAAGTGTGGATTGGGGGGGGGACTTTATCGAAAGAAAAGCCTTGTGGAGTGTGTGGAGGTGTCCCTGAGCGGGTCCCCTAACCCTGACCGCTCTCAAACGAGCCGGCCGTCGCCTTGCGTGTTTGACGCCTCCATGAATGTTAATCAATAACCACTGGCCACTGGATTAAAAAGCGCATTATAAATGCAGTCCATTGACCATTTACATTCAGCTATAGGCCTCCCCATCTTGCCCTCGGAGAGCTCATTCTTAATTTAGTGGAAGCTCGAACGTGACATCCGTGTTCTCTGTGTCTTCTCTCCAGCCGCTGAAGGGGATCCAGGCCAATGGGCCCATGCTGACGTACAAGGTGATGTGGAGGCTGAAGGACGTGGACACGGACTGGACCTCCGTGGTCGTGGCCAACGTCTCCAAGTTCGTGGTGTCGGGAACGCCCACCTTCTCCCCCTACGAGCTGAAGGTGCAGGCCCTGAACAAGCACGGCAGCGGGCCCGAGCCTGCCGTGGCCCACGGGCACTCCGGAGAGGACTGTGAGTCCGCGTCGATACCGTTCAAGGATTCCTTAGTTTGAAAAAGATTAAATATTGGGTTGATTTGTGATACATACTTCATTATCTGTAAGTCCCTTCAAGTAAACTCACCGAACATATATCAGCTACAAATTCATTATGCATAAAACAAAATACTAAATAACATATTGTAATGCATTTGTGCGGGATGGAGGATGAGATGTCTATATTGACTGTAGACTTATTTTATCGATATATCCAGTCTGTTAATGCTATGGTCTGGTCCAGGATCTATAAGGATCTATCTATAGCTACAGCTATTCATATCTATATCTATATCTATATCGTTATCCAGTGGGTTGATGCTATGGTCTTGGCCATGATTTTATAGGACATATCTATACATCTAACTATTTGGTCTGTTAGCTATGGTCTGTTCAGGATATATGAGGACATTTCTATATCTACAGATCTATCTTTATTTCTAAATGTGTTGAGCTAATGCTGTGGTGTGAACGCCGTGTCCTCCAGTGCCAGTGGCGGCTCCAGACAACACCCAGGTCCTGGTGTTGAACAGCACCCTGGTAGAGGTGCACTGGGACCCCGTGTCCCTCAAGTCCATTCGGGGACACCTGAGGGGATACAAGGTGAGGGGCAATAACAAGACATGCACACACACAGGCACACACACACCCACAGACACACACACACAAACATACAAACACACACACACACACACACACTCTTGCATGCGCACCCCCCCCAGCTACGACACACACGCACGCGCGCGACACACACACACACACACACACACACCACACACACACACACACACACACACACACACCACACACACACACACACACACACACACACACACACACACACACACACACACACACACACACACACACACACACACACACACAGAGTACTTGGTAACCTCAAGAGGTTTCCCAACATAACTTTGAAGACTTGAATATAATTAGATATTCGAATTCGTTGACAGTGCTGTTTTGCTACCTGAGGACCGTGTAAAAATACATCGTCATGTGGATTTAATGTACATGAGCTGAACCAACCGTTCGGACCACCAGGTGTACTACTGGAGAGAGCTCAGCCTCCACAAGCACAACCCCCGCCACGTGGAGAAGCAGATCCTGGACTTTCAGCGGGAACCACACCCACGGCATGGTGCCCGGGCTGAAGCCCTCCAGCCACTACTCGCTCAACGTGCGCGTGTACAACGGCAAGGGAGAGGGCCCGCCTAGCCCCAGCCAGACGTTTGAGACCCCCGAAGGAGGTGGGTAGCGCTGGGGAGCCGTGCGGGTGGTGGGGGAGATGTCTGTGCGTATGGTTCCTTCGCGGTTGTTGTCATTGTTGTTGTTGTTGTTGTTGTTTTGGTTTCTAGGGCAATGTGAAACATTTATGTCTCGCTAGAATCTTTCTCTATACTTTTGAACGTTGTTGGATTTCTTCTGTTACATTTTGTCTCTCTTTCTGTCTTTCTTTGTTCCTGGTCTTTTCTATGCTTTGTCTTTCTTTCCTTCTCTCTTCTCCCCCTTTCAATCTTTTTCCGTCTCTGTTTTTACGATCTCTGTCTATAAATACCCACCCGTCTCTCTCATCCTAGCCCTTGCTGTCTCCTGTCAGCACTGCTGTCCTCCTCCATTGTGTGGGTGAGACAAGACAGCGTTGCGCAGTGAGACCGACGCAGTGCTCCTTGTTCTCCCCTGCAGTCCCCGGCATCCCGTCGTTCCTGACGGTGTCAGATCCGGGCCTGGACTCCCTGACCCTCGAGTGGGGTCCCCCCAAGGACCAGAACGGCCGGCTCACCGGCTACACCCTCACCTACCAGCCAGGTATGACATCACAACATCAGACCGGATTAGACCGGATTAATCTACTTCATAACGGGAGTCGAAGGTTTCATAAGCACAGCAATATTAATAATGGCACCGCGCTTAAATAGGACATCCGCATAACCGCCAAGCGTTGACTCCACATCTGAATTCATCAGCCTAGTATGTAGGTCTGGTGGTGTTCCGGGCGTCCCGTTGGGAATGTCTTAACCGCTCGCAATAAGAACCACGGGAAAAAACACGGGGAGCTTGTTTCCGTTAAACAGACGTAGGCGTTCCGTACGTGTACTCCTCCCCCCAGGTACGATGGTACATATTAACCCTGCGCCCTGTGCCACTTCCTCCACTCCAACCTCTCCCATTTACTAATTCCCCTCACCTGTGACGTTGATCCCCTTTCGTCTCATCACCCACCATCTAACCCCCACCTCGACCCCCACATCCGCCCCGTCTCGCTACTTCCCCGGCTACGGATCCCACTTTTCTTTTCTCGCCCATCCCATCACTACCATCACCCCAACTCCCCGCCTTTCGTTTCCACCCCTCCTGCTCCCCCATCTCCCCCACCCCCCCCTCCCCCGCCGCCCTCCTCTCGGGCCTGGTTCCCCCTGGCTCCTCCTGGTCCCTCCAGTCAATAGCTCCAACGAGCCAGGCCCAGCCAAGGAGCTGTCCCTGGGCCCCAACGAGACCAACGTCACCCTGCCCCACCTCAAGTACAGCACGCGCTACAAGTTCTATTTGAGCGCCAAAACAGCCAAGGGGGCTGGACCCGCCATCCCACAGGAGGCTGTCACGATCATGGACGAAGGTAAGCCTGGTGACCCCCCCCCCCCCCTACAGTGGATGATCCCCACCGAAATACTTGAGATAAAGTATGTATATTCCGGAGATTCATATTCCGGGAGATACCGTTGCTAGATCGGATTTGAAGGATCCCACAAAATCCACGGAGACTGTCGGTCGCGTTCTCCGTGGATGGTTTGTCGTGGGACCCTTTCTTCACAATGTCTTATCTTGTACGTGCTTCATAATGTACATCGTGCACATTGACGTGCCCCTGGCGTGTGATCTTATACAATGTGCATTTATTTTTTGCACAGCACGACATAACACATGACTCTGCACACGTCAAATCTGCTGACCCAGTTTATCATGATTCACTGCACACGTCACAAAGATTGGACTCAAACACTGTGAAATGAAGCAACGCTTGAATATGATTCCGCCTCTACAGCCCTTACCGACTTCCAATTAAACAACTTTAATACAAAAAACGACAACTCCATACTCTACTGTTGCCTGACATGTGTCTCTCTGACCCATTTCTCTACACAAGCGTTTATGCCTCACCAGATAGATGACAACCCAGGTACCGACGGTAGCCATTATGAATGTGCATGCCCTCCTCAGCCAACCCCAGCCCCACCATCTGTCTCCGCATCGCTTCATGCAGACCTTTTGATAATGAGGCAACACATTGATGAAGCAACGGAGAGGGTGTCTCAGATGTGTGATGGGGGCAGCGGGGGTAGTGTTTGGGCTAAAGGGGGGGTTCGACTCCCAGCCGAAAGGTACTTGGTTCGATCCCCCCAGCGTCCACAGCCCAGCCTGTGTAGGCATCCTTCAACGACATGCTACCTGCTTCTCGTATGAACGACATGTATCTGAATTCACTGTGAATTCACATTCGAATACTCGTCATTAATATGAGTAGCAGGTGCAAGTCATTCACATGAGAAGCCGGCATCTGAATTCGCAGTGAATTTAGATACCTGCTCCACCTATGAATGACAGGTATCTGAGTACAAAAACATGTCATTCATATGAGGATCAGGTGCATGTCATTAATATGAAAAGCAGGCGTCTGAATTCATTGTGAATTCAGATGCAAGTCATTAACTTTGACGGGCAGGTATCCAAATTCACCATAAGCCGCTTCTGCTAAAGCCTTTTTTGCCAAATGACCACATAGCATTTTGATGATAACACTTTATTATCGACCACACACTTTAATGCTGTATCTTGTAAGACTTCCCGCTCTCTCCCTCTCCCTCTGTGTGAGGTCTGCTGCTCAGTGATGCTGCTGATCAATGCATGGCCGGAGATGTTTGGCTTGGCATGCCAGTGAACACACTTCAAGCTTATGTATAACCTCCACTGTGCTGCGCGCTATATCCACCTGGCTGCTGTTTATGCGTGTCTGCGTCTTTGCTCTGTCTCTGTTTTTGTGTGCTCGTTTGTACGTGTGCGCGCGTGTGTGTGTGTGGTTGTGCGTGTGTGTGTGTGTGTGTGTGTGCCTTGAGGTCTTTACCGTTTCTCTGTGTTGTTTCAGGAATTATCCAAGCCTCTCATCCCATTGCACCGTCTCCTCCCCGCCTCCCCATCCGCAAGGGTACAGACGTTAATACGAACCGAGCCGTTGTGTCTTGTCCACCCCGTTAGCTTCTCGAAGGGCTTGGGTGACATGTCGTGGTCATTTTGATAGATTTGATCTCTGCATGGATCTCCTTCAAGGTTTATGAAGAATTCCCTGCAAATGCGACCAAGCTTAATTTGGTTACCAGCTGTAGCTGTTCTTTGCAGAGTTATCTTTTGGCGTAGGGAATACCGCATGAGCAAGGTTACATTTCAGAATTTCAGGAGCGTTTACAGTGTGCAGTGCTATTTTGTATTGCCATCACATCGTGGGGCCTGGCCCATTATCCATGAGCAGCTTCCTAGACAGTGATGGATACGGTATGACAACGTGTTGAGTGATGCTGGCCTGTACTGAGGCTGCTGTCTGTCCTCGGATCGTCTGTCATGATGGCTTCACCGTTTGTAAAGCTATTGGCCAACTCTCCCTCGCAGCTATAGGTGCACTACATTTTGATTGAACTACAACATTTATTGCCTGATGGAGGTACATTGTCAATTGTATTTATTTTATATTTCAAATCTTTCTTGCGGTATATATTCGAATACCTCTGTCAAGGAAGACGGCATTTGGTCATTCTAAATGCAGCTTTGTGAAGAACCTCCACTGCATTTATATCATCATACAATACCATCATAACATTGCTGAAGTTCTGAAATGTGGCTCAAATGCACGAAGGTGCACGAAAAACAATCGTCCTTATTGTAACTCCAAAGACGTCGTTGCTATTTAATAGACGATACTTTTAAAACTGCCGATTTCTAACCGTTTTTAGAAGAGCTGTGAGGTTCATAGATCTAACCAAGGTGTCGTCTCTGTGGCATGTGATCGATTGACCTTGAGGGAGGTTGAGAGTGAGCTTTGTTGTGCCTTTCTCCCCCCCTCTTTATGTGCACAGTGGCGTCTGTTGGCCCCGTCGTTTGGGAACGTTAGCTCCGTGCCGGGCCTGGAAGGCCCTGTGATCAGTTGGGAATACTCGGGCCCGGAGAGAAAAGTGTATCTAGAATACGTGTTGAAAAACAGTAAGCAACTCCATTCCACTTGAGCGGCTGGTTCTACCGAGCGGGGAAGAGACTCCTACTCCTATCTTTTTTGGCGTGCGCAGGTGTAGAACAAATTGGTCGTGTTGACGTTGGCTCAACGCGGGCCCTCGGGCTGGCAGCCAGATTGTTAATTGCTAATTTTCCGCTATTACCTCAAACGGAACACTAAACAGGTAAAGCAGCACACACATTTGTTAGGGTGTTGCAATTGATTTTAATAAAGTTATTTTTGTGAATCCCACCTGCGGTGAAGTAAAGAAAAAATAAACAATTAATAACTGGTAGTATGGTTCTCTCACCCCGATTTGATATTTGAGATTGCTCGTGGACATAATCACAGTTAACATAACACCAAACAGTGCAACTCCATAGTTAACATTTAGATCATCACAGATATTCCATCAAGGCAAGTCACATCCTCCACACGTATAGTTACGCCAGATTGAAAATATCATACCTAACTCATTAGGAACTCCATGAAAAACACAAACACCAACACACCAAAGCAACCATAAAACACAGCTAGCCTCGACTGCAGTCGTACACAACATGTCCTCATCCAACACCCTGTCACCACCGCCACCACCACCACCCGACACCACCCTCCCGTCCGCCCGCTGCACGCTCACCCCGGGACGGCGAACCGAAAAACACCTGCCTCCTCCGTCCTGCAGGTGGAGGCGAGGAGCAGGAGGAGGACGAGAAGGTGGTGTGGCAGAAAGAGTCTGTGAACCACTCCGAGAGCGTGGTTCTGAGGGGCCTGAAGGAAGGCCTGGTCTATAGGGTGCGGGTGGTGGCTGAGGGTCTGGACGACCAGCCCCCACACCGCTCCGAGGAGTTTGTAGTCACGGTGCCAGGTGAGCCCTGCCCTGCCCGTCCCTGGAGGTCAATGACCCCTGACCCCAGGCTCTGCCTCGTAGCCTCTGGGCCTGGCCCCGCCCCCTGCCAGATGAACAGAATGAGGTCGTGCGTTGTTGTGTTCTCCGTTTTGTTTGGTCGTGGGGTTGTTTTTTGTCTGTTGTTGTTGTTTGTGTTTTTTTGTGAACCGGAGTGTCTCAGTTGGATATACTTTCAGACCTTGTGTTTCTGGCATGTTCCGTAGTGGTTGTAGACACAGTGTGTAGTGGAGTGTATGTTCCCGTTGCGTGGTGACCACCAGGATGATCTGTGTGGGTGCGGGATGGATCGCCTTCTCATGTAGACCCGTGAACGTTTTTAATATAGACCTACGTCATTTCACTTCTTCAATTTACCGTAGCTGTAACGAACCGTGTCTACTCGTGTGAATGGTGTGTATGTGCCTGTGTGTTTGTGTGTGTGTGTGTGTGTGTGTGTGTGTGTGTGTGTGTGTGTGTGTGTGTGTGTGTGTTGTGTGTGTGTGTGTGTGTGTGTGTGTGTGTGTGTGTGTGTGTGTGTGTGTGTGTGTGTGTGTGTGTGTGTGCGCGTCATGGTGTGTGAGTGCACGCCTGTAGGACTGGAACCTTACTCAAACCTCTAATAAAATCTGCTATTCACAGCAATTGCAGTACCACCCTGCACTGTCTTAACACCCCGATCTAACATCAACATGTTCCGCCTGGACGTATTGTTAACACAACGCCCTCGTACAAATACTAAACCTTTCACATGGCAACCGTACGTGCGCCACACATTTTAACATAGCGTAACGTAGCTGAGGAGGACATTGTTCGCCAGCCCTCAGAAGCCACCTATTGACCCCCTATTCCTTTCCAGTGGAAGCACGCGCGAGGTGCCCAGGTTCTGACGCTCTCTCTCCCCTCTGAGCAGCTATGACCAGCAGGCAGGTGGACATCGCCACGCAGGGCTGGTTCATCGGCCTCATGTGCGCCATCGCCTTGCTCATCCTCATCCTCCTCATCATCTGCTTCATCCAGAGGAACAAGGGAGGAAAATACCCTGGTGGGTCACGCCAGAGGTCACGCGCAGAATTTATGCACACACCAATCGCCAAACACGCGCACCTACATACCACACACACACATGAGCACACACACGCATGGGCAATGTACATAATGTACAAACACATGTATACATGTACACATGTATATGCAAATATATTATGCACACACACACGCAAACAAAAGGACACACAGGAACTTATGCAAACACACTCACATGCAGGCAGACATACACGCACACACACACACACACACACACACACGCACACACACACCACACACACACACACACAACACACACACACACACACACACACACACCACACACACACACACACAACACACACACACACACACACACACACACACACACACACACACACACATACATACATACATACATACATACATACATACATACATACATACATACATACATACATACATACATACATGCACACACATACAAGCACACACACACACACACAAAAAAACACACCTTCACAATATTGCATCCACAATCAGACATTCCAGCCTCCCCTTGCTCATGGGTTATGTTTAGAACTGTCCTGGTTTCTCCCCCTCCAGTGAAAGAAAAGGAGGACGCTCACACAGACCCCGAGTTCCAGCCCATGAAGGATGACGACTGTACCTTCGGAGAATACAGGTGAGGAACACAGCCACCTGGAGGCCTCCCCCAAGGCCGTTCCCCTGCCACCCCCCCCCCCCCCCCCCCCCCACCCCTACCGTTTACAACCCACAAACTCCCGACGAACTAAAGGTCAACGCCTCAACGGGACAAGATGGCGCCCTGCTGTGAGCAAGCGACTTCAGTAAAGCACAAGTTGATCGTCCTTCCCCCTGCTTTCAGGACCGTTTATACATGGGGGGCGATGTGTTACGCAACCTGGAAGGACACTGTTATATTTCGGCATTTCAGTGAAGCACAACGCTCCCGTGGCTAAAGATTCTTCCTTTGGCTAAAGAAATAGGGTACATTTGAGGGACATTTTGCAATCTTTTAGCAAATAAGCTTAACTTGTTTACCACCCAAAGCATTAAAACCACGTACAGTTAATAAGCTAACAGTTTATGTACAGTATACAAGATTATACAGGGGTTGATCAGGTTATTGCTACCCAAGGCACGACCCTCATCCTAGAAATAACGTCAGTATTATTCCAACCTCTAACTAACTGCAACGATTTAACTATGCTTGCAAGCATTCTGTTTTTAAATGCTGCTTCTCCGATCGCAAGATAAAACAAATGCACTTTACTTATTGTATAACCGTTTCAACCTTTTTTTCTATTTGTCAAATTTCTAAAATGTTCTTTCTTTTATATTTGATATTACTTTTTGTATGATATATGCATAAATCGGACCATCTATGGATTCAGCGCTGTGGTAGATACAACAAAGTGTGTTCATGTGACATGCATGGAGTAAAAAAAAATGTATGTGTTATCAAATGTTGCTATGGGCAATAGTGTGTTAAAAGTAATGAGTATATCATGGATATATATAAATATGTAAATCAGTATAAAGGATTGAGATATATATGGATCAGTGTTTGGCATGTGGGAGAGACCATTGTGAGCATCCTAGCTTTATGCTTTTTGTCATGTGTAGACCAATCTTCCAGTCATTCTGAAAAATCATTTATTTCAAGAGCATAAAAGAGGGACTTCTAGTCATACACACACACGTTCACAGACCCATACGCATACGCAAAGACACATACACATACGCACGTGTGCACACACACACACACACACACATACACACGCACGCTCACAGACACAAACACACACACATGCAAATACACGCAAACACACACACACACACACACACACACACACACACACACACACACACACACACACACACACACACACACACACACACACACACACACACACACACACACACACACACACACACACACACACACACACACACACACTCATACACACACCGGCCCCTCGATCATCAATTCACGCATCATGAGATTACCAATAAATCACAAGGCAACGTGCTCCAGTATTTTAGTGCCTTTGTGAAAGAACGTATACAGTACGTGCAATCTATGCCATGTCCTCAAGGTCCTTCGGATCCGAACGGTAATAGTACAGACATAACTCAACTGAGACGGAGAGAGAGAGAGAGGGAGAGGGAGAGAGGGCCATTCTCCAATGACCACAGGTAGTAGTAGTAGTAAACTGCTTGCTGGATGTATCATTCCACCATCAGTTTATTTTGTTTTTGTTCTGTGGATTCACACACAATATAGAATAGGAGGCATTTGTTTGTGAATTATTTGGGACTGACACAGGGAGCTGTTTAAGCCCTTTGTATGCCCCCACAGAAGAGCTTGTTATATACTGTAAATCTCTTTCTGATGACTTTGTTTGTTCCTTTGGACACTGTGAGTGTGTGTGTGAGTGTTTGCTTGTGCTTGTGCTTGTGGGTATCTTGTGTGTGTGTGTGTGTGTGTGTGAGAGAGAGAGAGAGAGTGGGTGTAGTAGTCGAGAGAAGAGAAGAGAGAGGGAGAGAGAGTGAGAGAGTGAGAGTTAGAGAGAGATAGTGGAGTGTGCAGTGAGAGAGTGAGAGAGAGAGAGAGAGAGAGAGAGAGAGAGAGAGTGGGTGTAGTAGTCTCAGTAAAGAGAAGGTAAGGGTAAAGGTAGTCCTGATGACTTGCAGTAAATCCCTCGTGGACCTTGACATTTTTCCCATTTGAGTCTGAGATTGGATCATAAAGCCTTCGTAATCATGCCATGTGCCGTATATATAGTTCAAAATCGGATTGGGTGGGTTTTTACTTCTCTTTGGATCGAACGTGAAATACTCATTCCTGGGAACTGTTCATATACAGTAAATATATGTGTTGACATCGCTTAGATCAGGGGTGTTGTGTCATGTTTACGCTGGCTTTATGATTGAAGGCTGTCGTCCATCTTGTTATTAATCAAATCACCTCATGTATGCTATCTAACCGTTGTTCGAAGAACACTGTTCTTTGTGAATATTCTTTCTTGTTTGTGATTTATCATGCTTGGGGAAGGTGGGGGTGAAGGCTGAAACTTTGCATAGATGTATTTTTCATATTTTTGGTTTTTGTTTTTCACTGCAACCTTTGTGTGTGGGGGAAATGCTAGTGTCACCCAACCACATCCTTCCACTCCATCTTTGGTTTCAGAGGGAATGTAAACACAGGACGGTGGCTTGAGTTATATTCCCTGTCTGCCTGATGGAAACCAATTCATAGCAGCCATTCTTTTCTTTTTTTAGCTGTGGAGCAAAACCAATTGAATTCTTTCTATTTCTTTCTATTATCTATTCTTAGTATCTTAGGATAATATTTTGAACACATTGACAGAATCGAGATTACGTAAAATATGCTGTTATCAGGAATATTTCAGAATGATTTGCAACAAATTTTACCTACCTATCTATCTATCTCTAGCTAGCTATCATTACATGAATAAAAAATGCTCCAGTCTAAAAAAAAAAAAAAAAAAACTAACCGAAATGCAACGTTGCGGTGTCCTCGCCGCGTCTCTCACCTCACCCACCCCCCCCCCCACCATCCCCTGTAACGCCTGCATGTGGTTCTCTCCCTCAGCGACAGCGAGGACCAAAAACCGCTAAAGGGCAGCCGCACGCCGTCTAGCGGCCGGACGGTAAAGCGAGGCGACAGTGACGACAGTTTAGTTGACTACAGCGAGGGCGGCGGCGACGGGCAGTTCAACGAGGACGGATCCTTTATCGGCCAGTATAGCGGCAAGAGCATCGGCCGGGACACCGTCCAGGGCGAGGGTCCGGAGAGCTCCGAGGCCCCGTCCCCTATCACCACCGCCATGAACTCCCTCAACTCCTTTGTTTAGCGCCCCCTGGTGGACCGGCCCTGTGAACGGCAGAGTTGCGACCGACCCATCCCATCCACCCCTGCACAACACTGTCCCACTGGCACTGCATGGCTGCTTCATCAATGACATGCCCATTGCTTCTGTACTGTAGTGGCGCTTTGTGACCTGTCGATGCCCACAAGATGGCCGCCGCCCCGGTTGTGTGGAATGACTTTGTGTTGTTTCGTTGTAAACTGAAAAGAGGGGTTTAGGTGAAACAATGTGCAAAATTGTTGTGTTCTTTTTAGAATCAGGTTTTCTTCTAGTTATTCCTGATTTATTTGTTTGTGCTTTTGTCTCTTGGGAGATTTATTTTTCTGTTTAATTGGATTCTAAAACCACTGAATATTTTGTCATTTTCTTATTTAGAAACCCAAAGGCATGAATACTTATCTATTTATGCAGTGGATGCTAAGAAGACATCTGCCTCCAAATGATCATAACGCATTATTCTTCCCCAAGACAAAATAAGAAGTGGCATCTCTCTTTTTAGTTGCACCGTAAATGCAGCATCCATCCAAAAACCCATTTAATTGGAAAGTCTGAAATGGAGTCTTTGGTAACCAACCGCTGAGAGCGATTGTCTTCAACGGAGTGTTCCTGTGTCTGCCACACACATCCTCCACCTCCATTACTCTGTTGAATGCTTCACCTGTGACCATGTGACCAAGGTCACTGCAACGCTGCATGGCTTGTCATCATTCACACCCGTTGACCTCGTGACCTCTTGCCTCGTGACCCCCCCCATCTGACCTAGATATAGAATGAGGTTCACCTCACATGACCTCGGCCCCGAGTGCCATGTCAGTCTTATTACGCATACAAGGCTGAATCTACGGCCACTGCAGGTCAGGGCAGCACTCCCAGTATAGGCACTGTTATGATCCCTTCCTGTAAAAAAACACATCACTGATTACATGGGCAAGTCAGGATGCAAACCCCAGTGTGTTCGCTTGAGAGTGTGTGTGTGTGTGTGTGTGTCGTGTGTGTGTGTGGTGTGTGCGTGTGTGTGTGTGTGTGTGTGTGTGTGTGGTGTGTTGTGTGTTGTGTGTGTGTGTGTGTGTGTGGTGTGTGTGTGTGTGTGTGTGTGTGTGTGTGTGTGTGTGTGTGTGTGTGTGTGTGTGTGTGTGAGAGAGAGTCGCTCACCCTGCAGAGAAGATTGCTTTTCCTTCTGCAGAAGCGAACCCTTAAAAAAGACGAGAGCGTGTCAATGACCTTCCCGGTCGAGACGCCTAACGATGCCTTGGTGAACAAGAAGCCGAGGGAACGGCCCTCCTGATCAGGGCTGTGTCATTATGTTAAGGAATATTGTCAAAAGTGTCGCGCAGTGAATTTCCCTTTGACTCCACTCCACAAGTTTTATGATTGTATTTCTGCAGTGTATACGGGCGCGACTGTTTAACCATGAGTGCGTGTGTGTGTGCGTGCGTGTGTGTGTGTGTGTGGTGTGCATGCTCACGTGTGTGTGTGTGTGTGTGTGTGTGTGTGTGTGTGTGTGTGTGTGTGTGTGTGTGTGTGTGTGTGTGTGTGTGTGTGTGTGTGTGTGTGTGTGTGTGTGTGTGGTGTCGAGGCTATCGTTTATAGAGTTAATTTTCCAGGAGAACCGTTTACTTATTAACTTACCCTGAGGACCGACGGATGCCGACAAGATTTGTGTTCACTTAACTTGCATCAAGTTTTTACGTTTTGTCTTTCGTGTATTTTCTTTTTTCTTTCTTTTTCGTTTTTTTTACAGACGCGTAGAACCTTTGGTTGAATGTGTAAATAGAGCCTAAATGACTGTACAGTGACACGCGCTTCTACCGCGGACCCAGAGGCAGGATTGTGCATGGAAATGATTTATTTTGTTAATAGGACTGTATCCAACCTCTAGAGAATTTATGCATACTTTTGTTTCTCTTTTTTTTTTTGCTGTGCATAGTGTATATTGTACTGTAACTAACTATAAAGAAGGTTTGCATATGTTTATATTCCTATGATATGCTAATAGGACATGAGCGATTTCTGTTATCTCAGTATAATACGAGTTTGGGTGTATTCACGATAACCCATACATGTACATTATTCCTATATTCTGATTATGTTGAGCAGTATTACTAGCTACTGCCAAAATTCATATTCTCCTTTTGGTGATTGCAAAGACTGCAAAAAGGCTTTGTATTTTATAAACTTTGGTTTGTACTAACAATGAATTTCTTTCTCTCTCTCTCTCTCTCTCTCTCTCTCTCTCTCTCTCTCTCTCTCTCTCTCTCTCTCTCTCTCTCTCCTCTCTCTCTCTTCTCTCTCTCTCTCTCTCTCTCTCTCTCTCTCTCTCTCTCTCTCTCTCTCTCTCTCTCTCTCTCTCTACTCTCTCTCTCACACTCTCTAGCTCTCTATTTAAGTTTATTCACATAGTGCAAGAATGACATTCACAAAACGGAATATATGATGAATAAA
>OLKM01000023.1:128593-153593 GCA_900291075.1 Melanogrammus aeglefinus | reverse complement strand
ATGGTATTATTAGTTGTGCATTGGACGTGCAAAATCTGACATCCATTCGTGCAAAACGTGGTGTTGGATGAATTGTGGGGAAGGTATGCCTTGGGACATTGCAATCAATGACCGATATATCTCGTACTCTGAGCCGGTGGAAACGGATGGTATACCTCTTGCAGGTTGTCGCCTAATATCAAATCGGGGGTTTAAGTTATATCTTAAAGTCTTGCTAGATTGTAACCGCGTCTATCTTTACGACACAGCAAGAAACTGAGCCGCCAGATGCAGCCTTTCCTTGCTATTAGGCTACCCATTGATATTGTGCAGTCCGTCGAGTCGTTTAACACTTGCCTTTCCTGTGATTAAAACGCCACAAATTGACTGTTATTATCTGGGAGAGCTATGAAGTGCTGATAGGGAAGGCAGATAAGTGCGAAAACACACTGATCCTGTAGGATATTGGGCGCGTCCAGAGTCTCACAACACTAAAAGAAGAGACTTGTGCTGGGAGTGACTGATTAGCAGAAAGCCACAGAGACAAGGGAAGACTGTTCGAAACAGAGGCATCTGGAATGGTTGATAACTTTTGCCTTGTTCATATGTTTAAGCATAGGTTCATGGCAGCCACATTTTTTAGGAGGTATATTTTATATCCATTTATGTTTGCCTGTGTTGGTTTTTTAAACCAACACTGATGTGGTTTGGCTGTGTGTACCACGATGTCTTAAAATATATTAGGTTCGCGAGATAACAGTATAAGAGAAACAACACAAAATGCTAAATATGTACCATTGTATCATTCTGGATTTCTTAAGAGTAAGCCTATCATCACTGGATAGCACATGTCAGAGTAATCTCCCGGCTGCCTGCTGGGTGGTGTGTTGGGTGAATCCTAGAATACACTTGAACGTATCCGCTGGACCCTGGTCGTCATAATAATGTCCCATCACTCCTGTGTCCTGCTGCGATGCTGGAATGTCACAGGTCCAGCTATAGGCTAGGCTTCACGGTGAAAGTGCAGAGCAATTCGATTGGGTAATCTCTGTGGCTCTCGCAAAATTCAACAAGTTGGATTTCTTTTGACAATGTAAGTTCTGTTCAATGCAATTCCTATTCCAGCCTTAAGTGTTGAAGAGGCTATTTTAAGGTTCTCCTTCCTCCAAGACTTGGCTGGCTTGCCCCAAGTGACTCAGAGAACATATCTTCCCTCACAAACTTGTGGGCAACAACAAGAAAAACAGTATTAGCTCTTCAAAGAGTGCCTGTGCAACCTCGACTTTCAGATGTTCAGCCGATGTTATCCTCGAAGTAGAACTAAGTTGTCCCCACCCCTCCCCCCTCCCTCCACCATCAGATATGTTTAATAAAGAGGTCTATGTGATTTGGGCAGGACACTCAGTCTAACCTTTTGGGCTGATGGCCATTTTAGATTAAGGCATTTCACTGTTGTTTTAAGGAGATAAGATTGTCTTTGGAGATGTCCTCAAAAGCCTCTGGCAGCCTGCTTGGGCATAGATTAAAAAGGGAGCGATAAGGTCTTGGAGTTCTTTTGAACAAAGGGACACATATCGATTGGTGTGATATGGTGATCTGCAGGAGTGCAACATCATCTCCGTCAGGTGGAGCAAGAGGAGATGGGGTTAGATCCACCAAGCTAGTTTACTTTAAGTGGCACAATTAACTGAGCCAAACTCAAATGATGTCACACACAGGCACACACACACACACACACACACACACACACACACACACACACACACACACACACACACACACACACACACACACACACACACACACACACACACACACACACACACACACACACACACACACACACACACACACACACACACACACACACACACACACACACACACACACGTGTTCTTCAGCCTAGTCGATGCGATCCGAGAACTGCAAACTCCCTTTTTTCTGCTGGTGCTGGATTGTTCAGCATTTCACGCCCAGCTGATCAATAGGGAGATCATGTAATGGTACGGCAGTAAGGCAGGGCAAGACGTGGCAGGGGGACCACACAGCCCTCTCCTCTGTTCATGCTTGAGGAGGCGAATAGACCACAGTGCTTCCAATCTCAGTCTGTCTGTGTGCACACAGACCCAAACACACGCACACACACACACACACACACACACACACACACACACACGCAGACATAGACACAGACAAACTCTCGCACAGACACCCATACGCATACAAATACAAGCACGCATTCAAACACATTCACACACAGGCCAAGTCTGTCTAGCATCGATTCCCTCACTGTCAGCAAGCTTCTGCTGTCTCTAGAGATTTATGGGAAAACAGGTAGCATGCGAAGGGGGGAAATGTGTTGGTCAGGCAGTTTATTTTTCCCACACATAGTTTCCATTTCAAATGCTTTCTGTTATTGCCCCACTCTAACATTTTACCACACACCTTATGTGCTTTTGATAATATGATGATTCATGATATTCATCCTAACTTCTCTCTCAGGAAACAGTTAAGACATCTGCTTAGCTAATGCAATCACACAGCTGGCAAAGATAGTGGGTAACTAACCGGTACCCGCCTGACTTTGTCAACAGCCCATTGGTCGATGAAGGCTTTAGTTGCTGGGGCTGGCGTTCTAGTTTCTCCTTAGCAACTTGCTATGTTGCAGCGATGTTTGTAATCAGCAGGCAGGCACCGCAGTTAGACAGATGTGGGCTTTGGGGTTTAAACCTAGAGTTGTTTGGCTAGGAATCAAAACTCCCTGACCCCTCGATAATTCGATAATTATTTGGTCATTGTTGGGGTTTGTGTGTGTATGTGTATGTGGCTGTGAATATGTCTATGTGGCTGTGGCCTGTGTCTAGGTGGCTGTGTCTGTGACTGTGTAGGTGTCTGTGTCTGTCTTTTGAATGTGTCTGTGGCTGTGCAAATGCTCTCCAGTCTTGAGTTTGAGACTAGTTTGATTCATATTAAAACAAGCATTCAAGACCTATTTTTAGCATTCCTCGTCTTCGTAGGAGATATTTTTATCCATATTTCCGATCTTTACTAACACATCAAATTCCATTTTGGTATTTTTTTCTGTTTACTACGTATTTGTTTACGACTCTTAAATGCCCTGTTGCTGTGCTGTCATTAAACCTTTTTCAAATGTTGTCAAAGTCCCTTTCCTAGACATAGTGGCTTGTCTGTTTGCTGAATGCCGATAAAGTGCTGAGCCATACTCCTCTTAAGGTATTTATCTGACAAAGTGATGTCTCGTTCAAAATCACATTACTGCTGTTCCATTGAGATAATGTGTCTCACCGCAGGGAACAGTACCAAGAGCTAAATGGCCAAGTATCTCCGTCCAACACACGGCGCGTAAAACAACACGCCATTAGTCCATTCTCAGAGGGTCTCGGCTACCAATACTGGTTAACGGAGGTTTAAATAACAACTAGAGAAGAATTTGTTGATACAGAAAATGGGGGGAGTAAAAGTGTCTTCAATCAAGTTTATTTGAGTTGAGTAGTCAGTTTTATGGTCTTAATGTGATGTTTGGCACAATAGCAATAGACGGGGGACGATGCTTGTTAATTGTATATTAGCACTTGCATTGTTTGGCTGTGACCTTCATGTTGCATATGCCGTACATGCTCTCTGTAAAATGTAACCCAAAAGTGGGTTAAATCTGACAGGCCTTAAAAATCATCTCCTCAGCTTTGTCTTTTAGGATTTCTCGGAGGTAATTTTAGGCTTCATAATACAACGGCAATCTTTTGGGATTTGCACACTTAATTTAGAAAGAGATTACATTTGTGCCCTTTGCCTTCAGATTTGAGTTAAGGGCATGATTGCCCTCTGCTCGTATTGCTTCCAATATAATTCATCTTTCTGTACTGCCTGCCACCACGCTAACGTTTGTGAAGGAAACTGTTAATTCACAACCACCACCATCCTTAACAGATATGACCTTAGCCAGCATGTATTTAATTTCTACAAGAATTATTGCAAATAATAGGCCTACATCAAACAGTGCCTAATCGGGAATAAATATCAGGGCAAATGGTTCACAGTTTTCTTACTAATTAAACTGCCATTTGTGAGAATCTTAATGTGAATGTTGTTAATTAGCCGATGTCTCATTGCGTCAAAGATCACCCTCCCCTGGGTATTAGCTTAGCATGTTATTAGCACAGATAGCGTGTTACACACACTAGAAGGGGTTCCTCACAAGGGAACTTTGTGCCATCTGTTTGTGACCTCGGAGAGAGTGCAGTGCCTTGTAGACAGGGTGTCTGATGTGGGTGTGGGCTACTTTGCGTGTGAGGATGTAACCACAGCTTTGTAGTGTAGAAAAAAAAATCGGTGCTTTACACAAGTAGCCCACAGCATTTTCTGATCCACCAGACACTCTGCAAAACCCGCTTTCTTGTTTTTTGAAGGCCGTTGGATAAGAAGCTGAGAATTTGGGCAAGTTAGCTAAGTGCTTAACTCAAATCTGTTCCTTAATACTTGTAGCATAATCAAAATGATATATCTCCGGTTATAAGTAATAGTACATGATGGTTGTCCATTGATTACATTACTTACAACCAACTCCTCTCGCAGTTTGGTTGTCTCTGGATCATTAAAGTGTGTGTTTAAAACCAAGTGTGGCCCAGGTCTTGCTCTCCTCTCTAATATTATATTCAGCCATAATTAAGTGGAGGATGCATGGCAGTCTAGTAAACGTTGATGACTCATATCTTTTAGCAAGCGGATCATTCAGGGAATTCTGTAGCACAACACTCTGCTTACGATAGGTTCAAAGACCTGTTTTATTTACTGTATTTAGATACTTTTTGTAGATATTGGCATTCTATACTATGTTCAAATATGATGCTATACTAGACTACTCTATTCTACAAAACAATACTGTATCATACTGTATTATATTAAATGAAACATTGTACTGTAGTAATAACAAATCGTATAACATCGTGTCAGTCAGTCATGATTTCCTGTGGATGGAGGATTTCTACTCCGCCCCGAAAAGTGCCAAAGGTACACCCAGGGCAGTAATGCATTTCTTTGAGCATGGGGAATTTGGGTACTGGTGGCCTAAACCCCTCCTCTAGGCTGACCCCTAGCAGAGAGACTCACTAATGCATGGCTTCAAG
This sequence comes from Melanogrammus aeglefinus, assembly GCA_900291075.1. Classification (NCBI taxonomy): domain Eukaryota; kingdom Metazoa; phylum Chordata; class Actinopteri; order Gadiformes; family Gadidae; genus Melanogrammus; species Melanogrammus aeglefinus. Next base: position 148,470 of record OLKM01000023.1, on the reverse strand, counting down.
GTCGGCACACGGTATTCCGGGATCCTGCTGGAAAATCTGGAGGAATTCCAACCGCAGCGTCCATTGGCCAAAGCCACTTCCGCACCGATGGATTGCTCTGTGAATGCCCGTCTGAAATCCCACCTTTGCCTACACGGCAGCGCCAGCAGCCCTCTGTCTTCCACCGCGATGCCAAAAAAACAAGCCTGACGTGACACGGTGGAAAGTGTCCAATTAGAGAAACGTATCTCCTCCCTCGAGACACTCTGGAGGGCTTTTGAACAATCCCTGTTTCTCTGGCACATGTACGTCTATGGCACTCGCAAACAGACAACTTCACCGGTAGAAACTGCAGAGCTGCGTCAGCCCTCCTTGACCCTTTAGCGCAGCCCTGCTAGCTTGTGATATCCTTCCTTTCCAAAGTTGTTGGAAACATCCGCTTATGTAATTCTTTTCGACCCTCTATCAAATACAAATCAGTTTTGCCCGGTATGTTTTTCAAAAGAGGGGTGGATTATCATATATTTCTAAATGTGAATGTATGGATGTCCTGCACATTGTCGACGAATCAACAGGTTCTCGAAAGCACAATGAATTTAAGGAGTGCTGTTGCTCTTGTTGTTTTTTCATGTCCAATTCAGCATAGATGGTTTATAAATACCTTGTTGTGAAGTCGAAAAAAGATTGTGTCGCTGTGTGTGCCTGTGTATATGTGTGTGCATGCATGCTGGTGTGCGTTCGTGTGTGTGTGGGTGGGTGCTGTTGTGTGTTTGTGTGTGTGTGTGTGTTGTGTGTGTGTTTGTGTAATGTGTGTTGTCTGTTGTGTTTTGTGTATGTGTGCCTGTTGTAAGTGTGTGTGTGTCTGCTTGCTGGTTCGGTGTGTCTGCACGCACGTACGTGCAAACAGACAAAGACAGACAGAGAGAGGGCATGGAAGCAGAAAAGAGAAAGCAAAGAAAGTGAAAGAGCAAGTAAAGAGCAGCGAGGAGGGAGATGGAATAGAAAGACAGCGAGCAAGAAAGATGGCTAACGAGCATTAAGCGGAGGACAAAATGCTTGGAGCCTGGCGCTCATTCTTGTCTGCAGCGTTACCAGAAATAAAGGCGGTTGCTGTGTTGCTGGATAGTGCTGAACCCTCCCGGGCAGCGAAGCCTCCGCCGTCCCAGTTTGCCAGCGTGTATGGCGGGCAGCCTGGCCCGGGCTCCTACACCCCCCACAACCCCCCTCCTCCGTCAGATTCTGAAGAGCCCCATTGACGTGGGCGGTATTAGCATTCAATGGAGGTGGAGGATGTTGAGCAGGTCAGGGTTTGTGTTCCACACTACCTAACTTGTTCTTCGCTACAGAGGTATCAAATGTGTCCCTCGCCGGTTGCGTAACACGATGGGAATAAGTGAAAAGAGACGAGGGGAGCTCCCAGCTAGCCAGGGTTCTCCCTTTGTGTACATCGCTTTGAGCTGCCAGAAAGCCATGGGTCACTCACGGCAACGGCCCCGCTTTGGCTGGATCCTGTCACATCTGGCCCACAAACGCAGTGATGTAACCGCTCGTGTCCTGTTTATTTGATGTTTTCGGTTGTTCTCTGACAGCTACTGGAATTATACGCTTCTTGACAACTCTGTGTATGGCCACAGTGTCTTTGAAGTAGCTGAGACGGCCCTGGAGAGTTTAGGTAATAGTTGTGTGTATTATGCGAGGGTCTGGTGCTTCTGTGAATGCGTTTTCATTAGTTTACATTTTGGCTGCAACAGCTCAAAACCTTCAGATATAAAGCTGTGGTGTTTGGTCATGATGAAGCTGCTGACATAATCCCTGGACATTCTAAATATTGATTAAAGGTGCAATTGGGAGAGAGAGAGGGGATTTGTGTGTGTGTGTGTGTGTGTGTGTGTGTGTGTGTGTGTGTGTGTGTGTGTGTGTGTGTGTGTGTGTGTGTGTGTGTGTGTGTGTGTGTGTGTGTGTGTGTGTGTGTGTGTGTGTGTGTGTGTGTGTTCCATCTCAACTGGGCAAATTAATAACTTGCATGAACATTTGAGTGCCCATTAGGTTGAGATAAAAAGATGCCATTTCCCATCAGTGCAAGAAAAAATGCCCACAAAAGCAATGGAGATGGACATGGCGAAGACTACGGTTCTGCGAAGTGAGGTACATCGCTTCACCAGATGGGAGCGCTGTACTGGACGCACACGACACCGTCACGATAGGACCAATGTGAACCATAACCGTGTGTTCCATTCACAGCTGCCTGATTGGTTAAGGTTCCTTCATTCCTTTTAATTACACATTCCAAAGGTTAATGTCATTGTTGGCATTATTCTATCCTATTATCTGCTAACGCAGCCTAACTAAACAATGCAGGTCTTTCAGTTTGTTACCCCTGGAACGAAATACACTACAGCTGTTCAGTCTGGGTCATCTCCCCCATCCTTTACCGTCCGGTACCCCCCCCCACCGTGCCACATTGACTGTTATCTGCAACACACAGTTCCCACACACACACACACACACATATATATATATATATATATATATATATATACAACACAAAACACATCAAAAAAACACACACATATACACACATACATGCACACGCACACATATACCTAAACATACACACAGTGCAAGGCAAGGCCACACATCTTTCTCAGAAGTAGTTTCTTAGAAGAGACCAATCATCTCATATTGCACGCACACACACAGACACACACACACACACACAAACATTAAAAGACAGGATGACTCACTGCAAACTCAATACCGCAGGCAAATAATATACAGACATCAGATAACAAAAAAAAAACCCTTGAAGGTAATGTAAAAAATGTATTCACACATAGAATGAAACAAGGCGATAACAACCTTAGAGATCTGCGAGGGCTGGTTAAGTGCAGAAGTGTCTGTTTGATGAATGACATGCATACATGTTTTCTGTATGGTTTCTGCTTGAGGGGAGCGTTAGCATATCTAAACCCAACACTAAACGTAAAGCTGTGTAGACAGTTTTTCCGGAAACCGTTTCTGTACTGTACTTAGTTGGAACACGCACTGGGACACGTCCACGTAACTGGGGATTGAACAACCACATGTTTAAACAAAGACCATGTTATCCTCATGCCAGAGATTTCTCCCGGTGGTCTTAGCAGGATGACAACACCAAACAGTTTGCTAGTTTATGACTAGTATCCAATCGTACTGATATTATTGTTTACTATTATATTAGTATTGCTAGTATGGTAGCCTATTGTTTGCTTGATTAATGTTTACTGAAACATTATTGTTTGGTGGTCTAGTAGCCTATGGTTTGCTAAGATACTATTGTTTGCTAGTTATTTTCTTACATGGATACTGTGTATACTGTGGTCAGCTACCACAGCATTAATGCTACCGCTACTATTTTCTCACCTATGTAAGGGATAATGTACAGCGAGCATTTTCCTGCTTATTACACGGCTACTTACTAAAGAAAGCAATCATTTCGCACATGATATAGCATCATGAAAATATTTATTAATAAAAAAATAATTGTATTGCTTCCACTTATAGAAAATAGTCTGTTCAATATGCTGGGTGGAAATACTGTCCATAGCAAAGGTCTGTTATTCAAAGCAATAGTATGTTATTCAAAGCAGTGCGTTATTCAGATTTAAAAACCTCTTTCCGATGCCTTCGACCGACCTATCAGGATCTGGTATTCATCGAAGCTGTGAAACGTTTGCTAATGAACTTCAGAGTTCTGTGAGTCACAGAATATAACCAACATCTCCACAGAACTATGGGTCAATCAACAGCCCACAATGGCACATGTCAGAATGGAAAACGTGCTGTCTTAACGCCAGAGATGACTTCCTTTCATCTGGACGCCATGACACCGTTCACACACAATCTTTTGGTCTAATTAAAAAAAAGATAAGCTTTGATTATACCGGGAAATCCGTCTCATTGTGTCTTTACAAAATGAGGGGGATTTCAGTCACAAACACAGTGTCAATTCCATGAGCGTGCGTGTGTGTGTGTTTTTACATGATTATTATTCATCTACTTCGGCTCAGCTGGGTTGTTTACTTTGGCACCTGGTTGATGCCAGGAGCCGCGGCTCCACCGTGTGACTTGGCTGCCAGGCGGGCGATGATGACTCAAGTCTTTGGCCGGGCGGCATGGCCTCATTGGCAGGCGCCACTCACGCTGTTTGTCCGAGCAGCGGCCTGGGTACGTCCATGTGCTCCTCGGCGGTAAACACACACGGTTTGAGAACGATAAGAGAGTCCATGTCCCGGTGAATTAGAGTCGCGTGGATGTACCGGCGATCGAGGTCCAAGAGTATAGGTGGAAGAGCAATGCTGTCTGGGGAAAATCCTGAATGTTGCATTATTTTCAATCTCTGTTCAAGTCATTGAGACGGGGTGGTGGGACAAGATGAGTTCATGGCAACACAGCGGTCATTAAATATAGAGAGCCGGTGTTGTGATTTTTGCTTTTAATGTGTTTTATGAGAGCATACATGACCTATTGTCTATAAGGCCATTCAATCCAAACAGAGAGAATTATCATGATACAAACAGATAAATACAGTATATAAACAGAAAATTCCTAATGAAGTCTTCTCAGGCGGCAATATTCTGGGGTTATTAATTTTGTAGTAAACCAAAATAAAAAAGAACATTGGAGGAGAAGGATTATGTCTTGTGTTGATTTAAAATAAATGCGTTATTTGCAGGACTTATTGAGCGTGACGCGTAATGAATATGTGAGGAGATGTGCGTGTGTATCAGCAACAACATCAATTCAAATGTGTTTCCCATTAGGATTCCTGTGCTAAACCAATGCTTGGACTGGCGGCCATATTCCAGACAAACAGCTACGGTTTCCAACGCTTATCAAAGACAGACAACATTCTCCTCTAATGGCCCCACCAAGGTCTGTTTGTCATCAATTTTTCCGGAATGTTCCGAAAACATTTCCCTAAACTTGTGAGCAGTGTTCCCCTACGATGTGGAAAATGTACAAACTGACAATTCTCTTATTTCGCCAGTTTCGTTTTCATGGACAACAGACTGGTTTTTGTTGTCCTTGAGCACAGTGTAGTCGTGTGTCTCGGCGCGGCCATGCTGGCAAAGCGATGGGAGAGTGGGTGAGGCCGTCTGAAGGAGAAACAGATCAAGCAAATTAAATTATGAAATTCTCAAGGCTTCAGCACACTCGCTCTGGGACGTTAATCAACCCCTCTGTCGTTTACTGACCAGGCAGGGTAGGCCTGACCCCTGTAATAGGGTTTCCTCTGATTTATGCAGGCCTATTACTACTCATGGGATGAATGAAGTAGAAAACAGAGACAGAATCATACATCTTTTCAGATGCAGCCACGAAGATTTAACGAATAAAATCAAAACAACACTGTTTAGTTTGTAATCCAATTCGACTGGACATAATGATAGCGAATGTATAGGAGTACTGTATTTTGGGGTGTTGATGATTTTTGGCTCAAATTGAGTACATTTGAATTTTAGGGATGTAGAGATAGAGAACAGATTGGCATGTCTCCATTTCATCATGGCTCTTTAAAACCACAAAACTCAATCCCATAGTCAATACAGTGTAATGGATACTGTCTCTCAGTATCCCCTTTCCTAAATACTAATAAAAATCAATCATTGATCCACAAAGCAGTTAAGGATGGGAAAGAAAGAATAGCTTTTACAGAGGTCATTTATATAACCGTCAAGGATTTGTTCATGTTCGTTGTTTCCACTTTTCATTGTCCACCATTCTCACAAAGCTCGTCTCTTGAGAAGTGTCTTTGGTTTGTGAATATAACTGACTTACACTGGCCTAGTCTGCCTTCCTATTATCTACTTATGAGGGTCAGTGGTTATGCTTCCGCCATTTTATGCCGATGAAAAGGTCCAGTCAAGTATAGAGGCTAGAGAAAACGCACTTCAGCTAACTAGCACTTATCCCGTGACTGTTCGCGTACAGTCCACACACACACACACACACACACACACAACACAACACACACACACACACACACACACACACACACACACACACACACACACACACACACACACACACACACACACACACACACACACACACACACACACACACACACACACACACACACACACACACACACACACAGACACAGTGTGTCACAAACAAGTTAATCTGGAGTCACTTTGTTTCTATGACACAGCAGCTGAAGAGAAAGAGAAATTGTTCAGTGTGTGGGACCAATAAGTGTTGAGTATAACAGAGTAAGGGCCAGCCAGAGATTATGGTCATTAAAAGGCTTCTGTGAGCTCAACAATTGTATAATCAATGGTACTCAATGTAGAAAATTTGATTTGGTTGTGGTCTGTGTAGTTTATAATATATATCTATACCAACCATATATCTATACTGTATACCGGTTATAAAGATGTTAATAGGGTTAGCAATGCCATACGATGATACACCTTGCCATTTGACACTTTGCTAAGTAGTCTACTATACTTGACCGTACTATATTATACTACACTATACTATGCTAGGCTATACATGCCGTGCTACGCTATCCTAGCATATAGGGTATGCTATCCTATACTACATTAGACTATTATATGCAAAAATATACTACACTATACTACACTACTATGCTAGGATATACATACCGTGTTACGCTATACTAGCAAATAGGATATGCTATCCTATACTACATCAGACTATACAATGCTATGCTATACTTCACTATGCGTCACTACCCTATACTAAAGACATTATTGACCTTCCTGGGGAAAATGCAATAGCTATGGCAGTTTGTGGTTGTGCTCTGTATCGTATCACCATCGTGATGTTTAGTTGATCACAGAATAGCAGAGAGGAGTGCTCCGTTCTGTTTTAAGTTTATATAAAAAGCCTGGTGTTAGGTTTCATAGTCCTTGTGAGGTGTGTGTTTTAGTGTGCTTGTGTGTGTGTGTGTGTGTGTGTGTGTGTGTGTGTGTGTGTGTGTGTGTGTGTGTGTGTGTGTGTGTGTGTGTGTGTGTGTGTGTGTGTGTGTGTGTGTGTGTGTGTGTGTGACGTGTGTATGTGGGTGTGCGTCTGTGAGTGTTGGGGGGGACGGGACTGTGATGGTTTATGGGATGGGCGTGATAAATCTGTGGTACAAAAACAAGATAAAAGGAAGGAAATGCTACAAAAGTGAATTTAAGAATGATGAAATATAATTGCATGGATTAAATAGGACAGAGTCAACGTACATGTGTGTGTGTGTGTGTGTGTGTGTGTGTGTGTGTGTGTGTGTGTGTGTGTGTGTGTGTGTGTGTGTGTGTGTGTGTGTGTGTGTGTGTGTGTGTGTGTGTGTGTGTGTGTGTGTGTGTGTGTGTGTGTGTGTGTGTGTGTGTGAAGGAGAAAGTAACCAAGATGGACAGAAGAAAGGAAAGAAGAGAAAGCAAGCGTGTCAACATAACGGTGAATGACAAAAACATGGCATCAGGGTCCATGCTTGGTGACCCTGTTTGCTAATTAGGTGTCAAACCCATTTTTCCACCCGGGAAAGAAAGATTGTATCGACGAGCTATAATTGCCAGAAGGCTGAAGTGAACATTCATCACACCCCTATTAACATACTTAGGCTTTTTGATCTTAACGCTTTGTGTGCGTGTGTGCGTGTGTGTGTGTGTGTGTGTGTGTGTGTGTGTGTGTGTGTGTGTGTTGTGTGTGTGTGTGTGTGTGTGTGTGTGTGTGTGTGTGTGTGTGTTGTGTGTGTGTTGTGTGTGTGGTGTGTGTGTGTGTGTGTGTGTGTGTGTGTGTGTGTGTGTGTGTGTGTGTGTGTGTGTGTTTGAGTTTAAAATCCAAATGATCAGTTTGATAGATTGGACACTAGAGCTTGGCCTAATGGATCTAAATAGCCATTTAGTACCGTGGGCTCTAATGTAGCTGGAGCAAACACACAGTAGGTCTGTATCCGATCCAATTAGACTCAATATAAATAATCTTAAACTGCTTTCTCAGTTAGCAAAGCTGTAACAGTTGTAACGTCGTGACCACGGAGCAGAATGCTTCCTAACACCAGGGCTCAGATGGTAGTGGATCCTCTCATCAGCTCACCACATCTTTACCAAGTCTTTTTCCTGACCGATTTCCACTTGCCTCTCTGCGTTTAGCCCACACCCCCCACTTTGACAATATTTGCGATTTGTTCAGCGTCCCATGAACATTGGCCTATTTAACGCAGGCCTCCAACGCCCCTTCCTCAAGACACAGCGCGCCTGCCCCCCTGCGCTGAGGACAGCCCCCTGACCCCCCCCCCCCCCCCCCCCCCAGCTCGGCCAGCTCGTCCCATGGAGAAGGTGCCACTCTAAGTGGACTGGCCCTTAAGGACCTCCCGTCTGATGCAATGTGTTGTGGCTGCATTGTGTTGGCCTCTCGTTGCGGTCATTCATGCTCTCTTCGCGGGTCGTATACGCTATTGTGTCTCTGCTCCAAAGTGAAAAAAAAGAGCAAGTCATTGTCCTCCACAAACACACATCCATCATCGGTCAATGCGATGATATTGCCGTGACCTATATGTGAAGACTTGAGGTCAATGGGGGGGGGGGGAGGAACATGCGAGTGGTCTTTTGACCGTTGACAGAGTACAGATTGACACATTATGCCCAGACCTAGCCCATGGCAATGCCAGCTTGTGAGATATCTTGGCATCTCATTCCCCGTGGGGATGAAATAATCCTGAAATAATAATCATCTTCGCTGTTCCTTTTTCTGTGAAGCAGACTTGCCCTCTGGGAGGAAAATGGCCCACATGGAGATGTAACGGCAATATCAATGCAGGTCTTCACACACACACACACACACACACACACACACACACACACACACACACACACACACACACACACACACACACACACACACACACACACACACACACACACACACACACACACACACACACACACACACACACACACACACACACACACACCATTAGGCGTTCAATCTCACTTTCATTAAATCCCTGTGTCGGTCAGAGGTTTATTCTAATTGGTCCTTGTCTTGAGGGTGCCAGGACACATCATACTGAACCAAACGGGAACAGGCAGAAGAGGGGGAGACAGGACAGTTAAGAGAACTGGAAAGGACAGGAGGACAAGACAATACAGGGGAAGAAGACACTGGACTGGAGGTGCAAGAACGGTTGGACGGACAGAACCCGCAGTGACGACGGAGCAGTGGATGAGAGGGCAGGAGAAGACGGAAGAGCCTGATTGGCCGGTTGAGGCTGGCTGCATTCCTTGCAGGACTCTGGGGCTTCTCCCCCCTCTGGTGAGTCTTAGTGGGGACCAAGCGATCAATACGGTCCCAACCTGCTGCTGCTGTGGCGCCAGGCCCAAAGCAGGAAGTGGATATCGCTTCTCCGCGCACCATCCATTATGGATGAGAGGAGGAAACCAAGTGGAGAGAGGAGAGGATAGCGGGGCTATTACCAGACCAAGCCAATCGTAGATTGCACGTTGGTCTGGGGAAGCTGCTGTCCTTTTCTTCAGCACAAAAGGTGTGATCAACGGGCCTAGTTCAAATGACTCTGTACGCGGTGGGCTGCTTGCCGTCGCTTCCCTGTCGTCAAGTTTGTTAAACCAGCCAATAGCGCGAGGGGAAAAGCCCGCTTGGTGATTGGCTCCCGCAAAAACGTATCGGAAGCAGAAAGAAATGTGCTGCTCTTCCCCAGACCCTTGTGCGGGGCGAACTCAATTCGCCGGAAGAATGGGCGGGGCTACCACGGCTAAGGAGAGGGGGGAGGGGTGGGGGGGCTTAAAGGGGGATGGGTTGGGGTGGGGGGGGGGATCCAAGGAAAGGAGAAGGGATCAGAAGACCTGGAGTAAGAGTGTCCAGGAGCGTTGAGGAGGTGGGGGAGGAGGAGATTAGATGAGATTAGATCAGCCAGGAGGCGGAGAGGAGCAAGGATTGCAGAAGATTGCAGAACCGTCAGCCTGGTGGCGTTGTGATGCTAGGTTCTGCAGGCTTCCAAAGTTCAGTCAGCAGGGTCAGGGCGGGGGGGGGTCGTTCAGTGCTGTCTTCCAGAGGAGGGGAGGACGCAATCCGCACAGCTATTTAGAATTCAAACAGCTGCTTTTTCCTCAGCCTCGGTTTTTCCTTCTCCTTCTCCTCCGGCTCCCTCATGTAACATTTCGCCTTTCAAAACATCTCTCTCTTCATGTTTCTATTCTTAATTCCCTCTATTCCATTTTCTCTGTCACACACACTCCATCTCTATCACTCTTTTCTCTTTCTCTCCCTGCCTCTCAACCTCTCTCTCTCTGCCTTCTCTCTAACGCTATTTTTTTCTCTCCCTCGCCATGGTTGGCTGGTTGTCTCAATTTCCCCTTCTCACCCAATGCCTCCCTTATATCTTTATGTCTCTGACTGTACCCCCCCCCCCCCCTCCCTCACCCTGCTCTGCTCTGCCTCATCCGTTACCCCTTCAGTAAGCAGCCCCATTCCTCCTCTCTCTCTCCTTCCATCGTTCTCTCGCTCTTCTCATCTTTAATCACTTCCTCCACACCAGAGCGCTTTGTGAGGTCACAGCTGGGAGATCGTGCCGTTCCAAGGCTTGATGTTGGTGTGTGTGTGTGTGTGTGTGTGTGTGTGTGTGTGTGTGTGTGTGTGTGTGTGTGTGTGTGTGTGTGTGTGTGTGTGTGTGTGTGTGTGGGGGTGTGGGGGTGTGTGTGTGTGTGTGTGGTAGGTGGGGAGTGGGGTATCATGAGAAGCTGTGGAACTGGTATAGTGCTGATGTCACCTGACAGCCAGCAGGTTTCTCTCTGGTGGGCATGTGTGTGCGTGGGTGGGTGGGAGCGTACCTGTGTGTATGTGTGTGCTTGTGTGGGTCTGTGAGTGTGTGTGTGAGTGACAGGTGGCCTTACTGTCTTCCTGTGTATTCATTTGTAATTAAGATGGCAATGTCAGATTTGAGTAGGAATATAAACATTGGCAAGTTATACATATATATATTGTAGGGATATTGATGTTAGGGAATGGAAGTTTCCTGTTCCAGTTGTGTGAATACTTATATTCAATCTTTTTTGTGTTTGTTTGTTTGTTTGTGTGTATGAGTTTGTGTGTGTGTGTGTGTTTCGCTGCAGATAACTCTGCAGAATAGATGCTCATTATACTTTTCTTACTGCGCCGCTACCTCACTCAACCCTGCAATGCTACTGTACACAATGCGCTGAACACAAAAGCACACACATTGTGTGTGTGCGCGTGCAAGTCTGCGAGCGTGCGAGCGTATGTGAGCACAGAAAGCTTTTCCTCTCGAGGCAATACACTATATATTCCACTCACAGTACAATCACCTCATAAAATATGCATCGTACCTCATTTCCATGCACGTTCCTATACTGGACAACAAGTGTGTGTGTAATGGATGGGTTTTCTAAGACTCCTTCTCAGTCTAGTTTACCTTACTGGGCTGAAGAGTAGTATGAAGCAACATCTCATTAAATGCACTTCTGCCCCACATAGGCATTGTTCCTTCATGTGTTTTGCATTCGCAAGGTGCAAAGATTATAAAAAGAAGGGCTGGAAATGTCACTTGCGTGTTTGTTTGTGTGTGTGTGTGCGTGTGTGTGTCTCGCCACCGCACCGGAGTTTGAGACGTGGTCCCTTTGACCTCGGTCTAGCATGTTAGCTTGCGCGTGCTTGTGTCAGGGTATTAGCGTATTAGCGGTAGCAGCATGGAAGCCCCAGTCCCCGGGGTGTCTAGGGTGTCTCTCTCTGGAGAAAGACCACTGTACAAGGGAAGGAAGAAGTATTTTGGTTAGTAGGCCAGTAACAGAACTCCCCTAGGAGACTGGGCTCATCAGGCGAATGAAGCAAGTGAATATTAACTAGGATGACCTTGTTGTTGGTCTCCTGATTACCTGAAGGTGAAACGGCAAACTGAAGGCGCATGCATTAGTTGTCTATGGCTGCATTATTCAGTTCATTATAATGCCTTTATTTACTTGTTTACAACCAGATGCTAATCCAATTAGCAGCTCTCTCTCTCTTTCTTTCTCTCTCTCTCTCTCTCTCTCTCTCTCTCTCTCTCTCTCTCTCTCTCTCTCTCTCTCTCTCTCTCTCTCTCTCTCTCTCTCCTCTTCTCTCTCTCTCTCTCTCTCTCTCTCTCTCTCTCTCTCTCTCTCTCTCTCTCTCTCTCTCTCTCTCTCTCTCTCTCTCTCTCTCTCTTCTCTCTCTCTCTCCCTCCTCTCTCTCTCTCTTTCTCTCTCTCTCTCTCTCTCTCTCTCTCTCTCTCTCTCTCTCTCTCTCTCAGTAATGCCCCCTAGGGCCCTGTGGCTCTAGCAGGGCCCTGTTCTCCTCCAGCGGCCCACACCGTTGCTCTGAGACAGCCAATACCTCTTAGCACCACTTCATTTCACATTGAGGCCATTTTGGGATAATAGAAAAGTTGGGATCTAGCTGCCAGCTGGCAGGTCTGGCTAGTCTTTCTTTTTTTGGGGGTACACAAAGTGGTCCAGCTGATGTTCAGGAGGTTTGTTATTAACTGTAATGTGATTTGTGCTCGCCTTAGAAATGAATCAAAGTCACTTGCTGGTTATTGATGGCCTCAATCTTATAACAGCCGTGTCAAAGCATCTCTGTTGCATATTAACAGTAAATTAACAGCATAAACAGTAACTACAAGACATATAACCCCATCAATTTAGCTGTGTTGATAGGATTTATCCACGCACGCACACACGCACGGGACGCATGCACACAGGCACACACAAACACACACACAGCACACACACACACACACACACACACACACACACACACACACACACACACACACACACACACACACACACACACACACACACGCACACACGTTGTGTGTTTGTTTAACCCGGTTCGATGAATCGTGTCAGCAATCTTTAAATTACTTTTTAAACAATCCAATTTCTCAGATTGGCATCGATTTCTTCTTCTGTTCTGTTCTGTCTGGCTGGCATATTAATCCACTGTGCTTATTTAAATGCAAGCCTAAGATTAGTTTTTCTTGCTCAGACAGCACCATGGTCATCTTGCAGGTACACTGGAGTGAGAGTCTGAGTGGTGTTGATACACAGCATACCCTTGGCTCCTCAGGGTGGAATACACACAGAGAGTGTGCGAGGGGGGAAATTATCGTTGTTTGTCCCCACTGGGACAGCGGGGTTGTGCTGAGTCAGCTACCCTCCCTGCTAAACGCAAGAGCAGCCCAGATTCATCATGCCAGAGACATGCCCTGCACTCCAACACCCCTGTCTTTCCCTGATGTTTTCTAGACATTATTTCCTTCGCTTCTGACAAAATTTGCATCACTTTTGATGAGCTCTAAAAAACAGTGTTTAATGGATTGTGGCATGCCTGTCTCGAAAGAAAAAGAGAATGGTCCCCCCCTTCACGACATTTAAACAATTTAGAGTCGTTTTAGATCAAACCCTCCACATGATGGAACAGGGAAATTGTTCTCACAGCTTCAGGAACTAGGATGACCCAAAGAAATCCTGACCTACTTCATGTCTTTCACAGCCTCAAAGTGGGACGTTCTGCACCTGCATATTCATGTGCCTGTGTCCGTGGAGACAAGCACGTGCGTTGCTTTTACACATGGAACATCTGCATTATTTTCCACAAAGTGTCCCCCTTGTGTAGCCCTTCTAGCATGCTTACCTTCATTTGGATACGGTGTAGTAGTTAGTGGTGTTTGACCCTCATTCTCAAAGACCCTTGGTTCTGATTCCGGATGGCCACAGGCTAACCCCTCCCTTCATCTAACCCCCATTCATCTTACCGCCTTTATCTTATCGCCTTCATCGAACCCCCTTCATCTAACCCCCTTCATCTAACCTCCTTCGTCTAACCTCCTTCGTCTAACCTCCTTCGTCTAACCTCCTTCATCTAACCTCCTTCATCCAACCTGGCATCCTTCGTCAAGATGCTCACCCCCTTGCTCATTAACAACATTGCTTTATAATCATCGCTCGGGATAGAAGCATCTGCTTAAACAACTCGATAGTCTTACACATGAACCGCGTTCTGAAGCATGTTGTGTCCAGGGTAAGTGGGACACACGTCCCCCGGCAAGGCTGATGGAAGCCTCCGAGGCAGCAGCATGGTAGAAAGTCTGCGAGATTAAACTGCATGAAATCCAATAACCGGAATCAATCACAGGCTTTGTTTTTGCTCTCCCGGTGAGGTGGGGGGGCCCCATTCCTCTTTTCTTTGTGGGCTGATTAGGGCTGTTTGTTTACCATATTTTCAAGCGGGTGTGGATGTGTGCCCACTGATTCACAGACATCATAATGAAGGATGGATTCGCAAATTGGCATCATTGGCCAATTTGCGGTTGTAATATTTGATTTGCGGTGCTCTGCATGCGTCCTCAGGAACGCCCTTTCGCGGCTAGCCTCCGTCATCCAAGGCCCTTGTGAGGTTCTGATCTTGTTTTTATGATTGAGGTTGTTAATAGAGCACGGCTAAGGCTATGTAGGACCCTTGTAACAGAGGTACTGGGCTGTGCAGAAGGGCTGATGAGTCTATCTAGAGGTGTCTGTATTCCTTGCATGCTCCCTGCTGTTCGTGTTTGTGTGTGTGTGTGTGTGTGTGTGTGTGTGTGTGTGTGTGTGTGTGTGTGTGTGTGTGTGTGTGTGTGTGTGTGTGTGTGTGTGTGTGTGTGTGTGTGTGTGTGTGCGTACAAGTGCGGGCATGGGTTCAAGTGTGTGTGTGTGTGTGTGTGTGTGTGTGTGTGTGTGTGTGTGTGTGTGTGAGTGTGGGTGTGGGTGTGTGAGTGGGAGAAGGGGAGTGGTGGGACTGCTTAAGGGATTAGAGCCGGGCCTGGTTGGCGTTTGGGAGTAGAAGACCCCTCAGTGGAGAGCTCTCACCACGGGGGGGTCTCCTTTAGCTGCGCCCTATTTGCATGGCTCCCCTCTTCTGAACAGAGAATGAGGCTTTTCTCTTTTTTCTCCCTCCCTCCCTCCCTCCCTCCCTCCCTCCCTCCATCCCTCCCTCCCCTCCCTCCCTCCCTCCCTCCCCTCCCTCCCTCTTCCATCCCTCCTCCCTCCCTCCCTCCCTCTCCTCCCCTCCCTCCCTCCCTCCCTCCCCTCACTCCCTCCCTCCCTCCCTGCCCTCCCTCCCTCCCTCCCTCCCTCCCTCCCTGCCCTCCCTCCCTCCTCCCTCCCTCCCTCTCTCCATTTCTCTCCCCCTCCCTCCCCCTCCCCTGTCCTGTGCACCTTAGGGGAGAGTGCTGCCATCCAGGGACTCGGTTCAGTTGTTACACAGACAATAGGAGTGCAGGATTTAGGACAGTTGGCAGGCTGGGCCCATCGGACAGGATAGGGATATGTGTGTGTGGCTAAGTAGCTCATCTCTTCTGCCCGCTGACACGCCAGACGCTCACAGAGAGGTAAGCACCTCGGTGACCACTCGTTCTGATCTAAGGCTGGACGGTCGGGCCGGAACGCCCTGTCGTTGTTGTTTATGTTGTTGTGCTTATGAAAGGGATGGTACGGTATACCAGTAGGCTCTGGGAAGGATTAAGTTAAATGACTCGGCAAATTGTTTGAAATCTCTTTGCTTCGGTGCAATGACATTCTTTCGAAAAAAAACAACAAAATGTTGAAATTTCTGCTGCTACTTTTCTTCTCGTTTTGTTCAGTCCTTTCATTTTCAGTACTTTTTCGTTTTCACTCACTGAAAGGGAAATTTGTTTTCATTTCAGAAGCAATAGCGAGGTACACCAGCATCCCTTAAGTGACCATAAAAGCACCACATCAGTTTTTTCCGTTTGCCGTTTTGGAGTTTGTGTTAGGTAGCCTATTCAGTGGCATAATGAAAATCCTCCTCTTAGTGGTGTAAAATGCAATTAGGCAGGATATTTGCGGCTCGTATTTGGTTGACATCAGAAGAACATTCCCATTGCCGCGGTAATCTTTAATCTAAAGTGTTATCCCATTTATTTAATCCAATGAAGGGGTAGTGAATTAGACTCTCCTAAGACTAATCTTTCTAATGTGTGTCAGATATTTACTGCCTCCCTAAAGGATTGTGTGCACTGTCTGTGCCCTTTGGCCAGTGACCTCTTGTTTCCTTGTCTCAAAATAGTGCAGATACTTTATTTACCGTCCCCTGGATAAACAATTGTTTTCTAGGATTCTCTGCGTTAGTCCCTGACACAGACGCGGGGATACCGACGTATCACTCTGTCAGTTGGTAATTACTGTTATCTGGGATTGATTGTCACACAGAGCTGTCAACTGTATTGGTGTGTGTACACTGAGATATGGAGGCCGCCACGAGCAGTCCTGTCAACCGCAGCTGGGCTGATATCTCCATGGGCCAGATGTGCTATGAAGTAATTGAGTGGGTTTCTAATCGAGAATACAGTTCTCTCCTCTTGACCTTTGCCAACTGCTCACCATGTACCGTATCGACCAGGCGTCGTAGAGTACCGCGTAATCTAGTGCCCAATGTGAAGCGCTATATAGCACAGGTCGTTGTATGTTGTGACCTTGTTAAACGTAAAGCAACACAACTGGCTCCACGGGCGACCTTGCGGACCATGGACAACATCCTAACTTCCTGCCCCTCCCCCGTCAAAGCAAAGCCCCGCCCCTTTTGCATCTGATTAACCCCTTCAGCACCTTGCATAACAACCTGTGAACACACAATGTTGAACGCTACCCGATAACAGTCGCTCATTCTCCACCGTTTTCTAATACTCTATCACGATACTCAATGGTAAAAGGTTTATAAAGCCTGTTTTTTTTTTCATTGTGAGCAGTGATTATTATGTGCAAAGGTGGGGTTGCAACCCTTTGACCGCCGTGACCCCCATTTCACAGAATGGAGATGCAAGCGTGGAAGGAAAATCCATTATGGACATTCAGTATAGACATCAGTCAAGAGAAAAGGTCATCTGGATAGGGAATTCAATTGCTTTATGCTGCTGTGCTGCCATTACAGTAATGGAGGGGCTTCCCATAACTCAGCCCCTCCTATTGCCTCCATGGAGACGGCAATTAGTGAACAGGTTAATGGTAAGCTGTAAGCATCCGTTGGCCGTTTCCGTTGTCTGCCCCCTCTCCTTCCTGTCCATGCAGTCCTCAAGACGAGCATGGTCCTCAACTTTTTTTTTTTTTCTACGTTTCAAGGTAAAAGCATTCTGCTAATGGATGGAGTGGGGCGCAGTTGGAAACATTGATGCTTTTTCCAATTCTATTTACTTGTACACTAACAGAATTTCCTATCGTGTATTATAGGTAGTGTGTATTTAATTCCCGCACACTTTGTACTAAAATCGCATCGGATGATATTGATACGCGGGGTCACGCAGGGCCACTGAATCTGGGCTGTCCCTAAGGACAATGTGTTGACCTGGAAGGTTGAGATAAATGGCTTACATTATAAAGGCTGAGTAAGAGCGAGGGAGGGAGGGAGAGTCAGACGGAGGGAGAGGATAAAATAGAGTAGGTGAGATCACTCGTCACTGCATGGATTTGGATTTGGCTCTCCATTTTGGGCGTCTCAATTACCTCATTATAACAGTATCGTCTGAACCTGTTCTCTTCGGATGTAAGGGTTGATGGTAATCATTGTAATTAGCCCTATTCTCTGCTAAAAGTATTTCTGCACTTTGAACATCTAATCTGTTGCCATTGGCACGATAGTTCATATTCACCTGAGCCGAAAAAGAAACTGCTTCACTAATAAGCATGGTTAGCTGAATTCAAATTCAAAAGGTCCTGCTTAAACAGCTAAATGGTATTTTAATGGTATTTCCTAACAGCTGTACGCAGATGTGACAAGCATCTAAAACGCCAAAAAAAAGGATTCGTGTTCGTGTTCAAGGTCTCTCTCTTTCTCCCACTCACACTTCCCCGGCGGGTGTCAGTGTTCCTCTGATTGAGCACTTCCCTACGAAATAGCCTTTCAGACACCTCCGATATGACCGTGTGGCTGGCAAGTGGAAATGGACGAAACGTCTGCCTGCGCCGTGGACAAATGCCCACTATTGATTTGTCAAATAAACAACCTCTTTTTGGTGGGTGTTGTGATGGAACACATTCTGCCTAGCAACAGGGGGTCGTCTTCTCCTCGCGGAGAAGGGCGTCTTCTCCTCGCGGAGAGGTGTCTTCTCCTCGCGGAGAGTGTCTTCTCCTCGCGGAGAGTGTCTTCTCCTCGCGGAGAGTGTCTTCTCCTCGCGGAGAGTGTCTTATCCTCGCGGAGAGTGTCTCCATCGGTCACGCTTGTGACCAGAGCCCACTGGGTCGGTTGTATTAGCTGTGTGTGTGTGTGTGTGCGCGTGTCTTTCAAGCGTATACCACCTCATTCTATACCCTTTGTTGTGATGTGATTTATTAGGAGTCCTAGCTTGGCTTGGATCTGTCTATCCCAGGGCCTGGTGTCTTTTCTCCCTCCCTGTGAAATATTAGTTTGTCAAGCCTTTGAAGGGGGGAGGCTGCACTGCCTCATTTAGGGAAACAATTTTTACATAAATAATTCATGGTGTAGTTTGTGATATGGATCACAACGGGTTTGGAGCGCAGTGTTGGCGATTCAGCATACATACACAATGTCTTGTTTTCATACTGCTGTTATTGCTCTTGACAATGTATAGTGCAAGACAAGGAAGGGATAGACCTAATTTAGACAAGGTGTATACTTAATGCAAGACAAAGTGCATACAAAAAAGGTATACAGCCTGCAGATGATCTGGCATATAATCTCTCCCCACACGTGACATAATGCATACAGTGTGTGCAATATCTCTGCTACATACAATGTGTTGCCTTGTCCTTCAAGCCAGGCTGGTTATAAATCTAATTATGGAGGCAGAATAGATGTGGTTTGACAACCGACGAGTTTCACAAAAAGGCTCCCTTTAAACCGTTCTTCTTTCTCTCTTTTTCTAATTTCTTTCCATCTCTATTTCGTTCTCTCTCTGCCTCTGACAGCCTTCCAGCTCTCCCCTTCGTTAGCCATTCTGTGTGCTTCTACATGTGCAGAACAAGTGTAGAACTGATTGAGACTTGATTGCAGCCAGCCCCGTACTCAGTCCACTGTCTCTAAGCAACGCTCCATCCAACCACTACACTGATTAAGAGACCACGCCAAGCCAGCATTAACCCCATCTTGGCTCCCACCAGCTGGATTAATTTGTAAAGCTGATGTTAATTTGACTGAGCTGGGTGATTGTGAGGGAATCTCTGTGTGCAAGGCTGTACGCTGTGCATGCGTGTGTGTGCGTGTGTGTGTGTGTGTGTGTGTGTGTGTGTGTGTGTGTGTGTGTGTGTGTGTGTGTGTGTGTGTGTGTGTGTGTGTGTGTGTGTGTGTGTGTGTGTGTGTGTGTGTGTGTGTGGGGTCTATGTTTGTGTGTGTGTGTGTGGGAGGGGGGATCTGTGTCTGTGTGCTCGTGTGTGTGTGTGTGTGGGGGGTGGGGTGTGTGTGTTTGTGTTGTGCTCGTGTGTGTGGGGGGTCTGTGTGCGCGCTCATGTGTGTATTTGAGGAGATGGAGGATATTCCCGCCCACTTGTTTGTGAAGTCTCCCCACTCTGATGACTACCCCGTTCCCCCTCATCCTCGCCCTGTGTCCACTGACCCTCCACCCGACCCCAGCCCACCCTGCCCTGCCTCCACCACTGGCCCTGACCCCCACTGATAAGCATTAGAGATGCTGCACTGGGAGACTGCCATCAAAGAGGACACTGGGAGGGACAGCTGTGGATTACGTTTAGACTCTCCTGTCCCCCATTGTCAAATGGTTTTGTGTCGAGGTGATTATGTTCCTAGGTGTTCTGGGGGTGACGGTGCAGTTGAGGCCCACGTACTGCCCGCATCACACTGCCCCCCTCTCTCCCCTCCCTCACACACACACGCACGCACGCACGCAC
>OLKM01000023.1:102306-128568 GCA_900291075.1 Melanogrammus aeglefinus | reverse complement strand
ACTAGTATAACAGAACCAGTATAACAGAACCAGTGGGACAGAACCAGTTGGTATCAGAACCAGTGGGACAGAACCAGTTGGTATCAGAACCAGTGGGACAGAACTAGTATAACAGAACCAGTGGGACAGAACCATGGGACAGAACCCGTGGTTATCAAGACCAGAGGGGCAGAACCAGTATCTGAGCCAGGGCCGACGTTAGACCCGAGGCACTTACATACCTAGATACAAACCAAGGTACACACCAAGATACACACCAAGGCACACACAAAGATACACACCAAGGTACACACCAAGGCACACACAAAGATACACACCAAGATACAAACTTACATTCATAGAATTTTGCATTGGAACGACAAAAAGCATTAAGAAAGAGAGGACCTGTACGTACATGTCAGAGTGAGAGGGAGAGAGGGTGAGTGAGGGGGAGGGAGAGGGAGTAAGGGGGAGTGTGAGAGAGCTGGTGCTGAACAGAGAGCTCCATTCACACACATGAAGCGAGTTGAGGCCAGGTCCTACCTGTGTGTGTGCCTGTGTGTGCGCCCATGTCTAACCTCTGCAGCCCATAATAGTTGTGTCTTCAGAGACATCGCTGTGGCGATGATGGTGTCAGAGTTCAAGGGGATGGTAGATCCTATTACCCATAATCCCCCAGGGGAAAGTGAACAGCATCGCATCAATTTTATTACACAGGCACACATAAAGACACACACACACACACACACACGCACACATATAAAAACACACACTTGCAAACACACGCACACGCATAAAGACACACACACACACACATGAAGACACACACACCCACACATATATATAATGTCACACACAAACACACACACACACACACACAGCCTTTATGTAAAATGAAAACAGTCTAGGCTGAGGTTTGGCATCTCAGTAGGAGGCTTAAGATGAGAGAGAGAGAGAGAGCGAGAAGGAGAAGAAAAGGGAAAGAGGAGGAGGAGGAGGAGGAGGAAGGTGCAGCCAAATTCTAATCCAGCAAGCAGATGAACAAGCCTTGCAGATGGAGAAACGGCAGAAGCTGGAGCATAAAATAAAAAAAAAAAAGAGCAACAGAGAGAAGAGCAGTAATAGCAGCTCCTAATAGACCCTGACAACATCCCGCCTCTGATTCATGGCGGAGCAGAGGGGAGGAGAGGAGAGGCGGGGGAGAAAATGTCCCTGTTTGAGGGCTGTCACAGCTGCACACGATGATTTATGGTGGGGACCGGAGAACACACCCCCCCCCCCCCCTCCCCACGCGCTGAGAGAGGTAAGGTGGGGCTATTAATACTGATTATAAGCATGTCTGGCCCGCTGCCCTCTCTCTGTCTGTTGAGTGTTACTTAGCTTCGATTCAGGACTCAAGATGCTATGATTCTTAATGCCAGAGCGTTGTGTCTGCGTCCACATATCATCTCTGCCCTTAATCTCCTAAGTGCATTTATTAGCGTCATCCATGATTCATGGAGGAGCCAGGACAACACTTGTCAATATGGCCATCCGCGGCACACGGGATCGACAGAGAGAGTGGGAGAGGGAAAATGTCTGAATAAACAGAGGGAGAGAGTGACAGACAGACAGACTGACAGAGAGAGAGAGAGAGATACATGTCGAGTCCAGAGAGAGAGAGAGAGAGAGAGAGAGAGAGAGAGAGAGAGAGAGAGAGAGAGAGAGAGAGAGAGAGAGAGAGAGAGAGAGAGAGAGAGAGAGAGAGAGAGAGAGAGAGAGAGAGAGAGAGAGAGAGAGAGAGAGAGAGAGAGAGAGAGAGAGAGAGAGAGAGAGAGAGAGAGAGAGAGAGAGAGAGAGAGAGAGAGAGAGAGGTGTCCCCTCTGCTTTGTCATAGTTTGATGAATGTGTTTTAAAGGATGGCTGGAGCCACACCACAATTGCGGGCTTGTTCCACGTTAAAATGAATGTTTGCTCAGTTATATTCACGGCAACAAAGACCCCCCACCACCCGCCCCCCTCCAGCACTTGTACTGTTCCTTTGGAGAGGTGTTGCTAGGATACGGGGGCAAAGACGTGGAAGACGAAAGCCGATGTCTTGCCTTCCTCCAGCTGCAGACATTTTGTCCGACTTATTTTGTGTGTGTGTGTGTGTGTGTGTGTGTGTGTGTGTGTGTGTGTGTGTGTGTGTGTGTGTGTGTGTGTGTGTGTGTGTGTGTGTGTGTGTGCTGTGTGTGTGTGTGTGTGTGTGTGAGGGAGCTGTGATTTACCGAAAATGCATGTCTTCGTTTGTATAAGTTTGCCATTTTGGAGACACTTTTAGCTTAACAACGAAGCGTGAATTCAGATACAGCTCATTATAGAGACATAGAGGATTATAGCACGCTGCTCAAGAAAGCCTGCAGATAGGCTTTGCAGATGGGACCCAGTAGTACTTTTCATACTTGGAGGCTAACCCTATAGCTGCTAGGACAGTAATCTGCCCCTATCATTGTCTCATTCTCTGCAATCCTCAACTCTCTCTGACTGCCTTCCAACTGAACGCTTCGTGGCTGAGCTCCACCGATCAATATTGTCTCCCTAATGTTCAATTACACTACACCAGCAGATATCAGGCCAGCAAGGCAGGGGAATGAATGAATGAATGAGCGGCCAGGTGTGGATTGATACCTAGTGCCGGGGGCGCTGTCACACGCACTTGACATCATATTTATTTCACGGCCCGGCTCTTGGCCACAACAAATATGGAGACACACCAGGGTCTAACTGCAAAAGTAATCATCATTTATGGATTGAACAGAAGTTAACCAAAAATCATGGTGCAACAAAAGTCGAATGGTGTCTGCAGAGGGAGCGAGCCATGGGCAGACTGACAAGCCTCATATCTGCAGCCAGCTGATTGTACAGCTCCACCCGCCAGCGACCAACTGAGAGGAGAGAGAGACAGGGAGGGGCCAAGCAACCACACAAAGACAGCCAGAGGGGCCGTCACAATAGAACGCTGAAGAATAAGTCCAGCCTCCAGGGCTCCGGTTCCATTGGTGCCGTTAATGCTTCTTCATAATAGCTAACTACTTTTAACGGCACCGACAAGCCCAAACCCAAGTGGAATCTAGATTGAAAAAGTGTGTAGTTTAAAACTTGTGCAGCTTTTACTTCTTCGCCACCCACAGAGTTTGTTATGTACGATTATTCAAAGACCTCATGTTATTTCCCATAGACCCTCGGAGGCGGGACTTATTCTTCAGAGGTCCATGTAGCCGGCTAAGAGTATTTATGACCGCTAGCCAAACACAGACGCTAGTTCTACCCATTTCCTTTTACACGGGTTGGAGGGAATGGGAGCAAAAACAACCAGCATTAGGGACAAATCATTACGCCTTAGACCAAGCGAGTCCTAATTGAGTTGTTATGGACTTTCTCGTAAAATATTGAGTTGAATCTAATGTCCTAATGCGGTTTTACTGACAAATGATGCACTCAGCGTGATATATGAAGCAATGTTTACACAAACTACATCGGACGTCATTGTTTGCATGCAATTTAAACAGTTTTCAACTATTAATATTCTCAATTGAACAGGGACGTTTAACAGGGCAGTAAGACTGTCATCAGTATTAGCCTTCCTCTGTACAGTATAACGCCAGCTCGCTGCCTCCCCGGGCCTCCAGAGGACATGAGCGCGTGCTAATGTCCAGGTTTACCCACACAGCTGCTGCTTGTCATAGCGCCGGGCCTGGCGTCAGGCTGTTAGCTGCTGGCTGCTAGCTATTAGCTGGTTGTCGTGTTATGCTAACACGCCTGGTGGGAAGGGAGACTGATGTGCTGCACTAGAGACAGTCGGTGACAGACATCATCACTTGTGGTAGCGAGGGCCATCCGTCCGTCCTGTCAATCATTCGTCTATCTTGCACCTTGCTGGAGCGAAGGCCTCCAGACTGGGTGAGGGCTTGGAGGCATCAGGCCTGTTTTGCATCACGGACTGTGTGTTGCCGATTGATACCGGATGTCTTTTTGTTTTGTTTTTTGTAGCGTGAACTGTGTCATTATTGATGAGTGTGTGGTGTATCCCTGACATGCCGAGTCATGACAAGTCTTGTGAGGTATCCTTCTCCTCCAGTGCGATGAATGTTGAATTTTGAATGTCGAACGTTGAAAGTTGAATGCGTGTGTCAACGTAACGCAGGTCTCTGTGGGTGGATGCAATGGAGATTATTCTGCTCAGTTCAGAGGACGTTGAAGACTCAGTCGCAGAAGTTACAGCGACAAGTCGATTTGCCATTCAAGCGGAATACTACATCAGGTACAGCCAGACTCAAGACAGGAGCGCACGACAACTTGCAGTAATTAGACCAGCTTTCACCCTTGTCGCTTACCCTGATCCTCAGACTACAGATTCATCATCATTTATGAATATGAGTCTTGAGTCTACATTTTTTGTATAAAACATACATAAATGTATTATGTAATAAGTATAGATGGATCGACAGACAGACAAGCAGGCAGATAAGATAGACACTGACTGACTGACTGACTGACTGACTGACTGACTGACTGACTGACTGACTGACTGACTGACTGACTGACTGACTGACTGACTGACTGACTGACTGACTGACTGACTGACTGACTGACTGACTGACTGACTGACTGACATGCAGGCAGGGAGAAAGACAGACAGGCAGGGAGAAGGACTGAGTAGTGTGCCCCCTTGAAGGACTGCTGCAGAGAGATGAAAGGCTCTTTGGACAGAATCATGAGGAAGACCACAATGACTGGTCGGTTGGTTGGCTCCTCAGATACAATACTGCTCTCTGTTCATCACAAGAACACACCCTTCTATTTGGACCTAGGATCCTTTATCCTCTGGGCATAATCAACTCTCCACGAGTCACAGTCACATCGGAATTGCAAATGAAAAAGATTAGATCTCGTATGACAAATACAAATCATCTTTTGTCAGGTTCAAATGGCGAACACGCTCTGTGTTGATGTTTTACCATTTGGTCATTTAGCAAACACTTTAATCCAAAGCCATTTACAGTGACTTCAGGTACGTGAAATTAAGGAGGGTTAGGCATCTTGCTTAAGGCTGCTTACTGGTACACTTGGGATTGAACCCAGCACAGTTTGCCTGGGGTCAGACACCCTAGCCTAGCCACTACATTATCCTGCCACTCTCTAATATCTCTCTCTCTCTCTCTCTCTGTCTGTCTGTCTGTCTGTCTGTCTGTCTGTCTGTCTGTCTGTCTGTCTGTCTGTCTGTCTGTCTGTCTGTCTGTCTGTCTGTCTGTCTGTCTGTCTGTCTGTCTGTTCTGTCTGTCTGTCTGTCTGTCTGTCTGTCCTGTCTGTCTGTCTGTCTGTCCTGTCTGTCTGTCCTGTCTGTCTGTCTGTCTGTCTGTCTGTCTGTCTGTCTGTCTGTCTGTCTGTCTCTCTCTCTGTCTCTCCTCTCTCTCTCTCTCTTCTCTCTCTCTCTCTCTCTCTCTCTCTCTCTCTCTCTCTCTCTCTCTCTTCTCTCTCTCTCTCTCTCTCTCTCTCTCTCTCTCTCTCTCTCTCTCTCTCTCTCTCTCTCTCTCTCTCTCTCTCTCTCTCTCTCTCTCTCTCTCTCTCTCTCTCTCTCTCTCCAGGAGAAGCAGCCAATCCAGCTCATGTCCCACCTGCTGTAGCTTTCCAGCCGTCATCTCAGTGAGCAGGCTCCAACCAGTAGCAGAGCCATGCTGCAGCTCTACCTGCTGCTGCTGCACCTGCTGCTCTCCTCAGCGTCCACAGGTCAGTAGGCCTCCTCACCTCCCCCCTCAGCTTCCTGTCTGGAAGGCATACTGCTTCCTGTTCCTATTCAAAGAAGTTCAGCTATATTCCGGACTCTTGAGACCTCAAATTCTGGACCAATGACGTAATTGGTCCAACATCTGTGATTCAGTGATTTATTTAACTTTTTATGTAGCAGTACTCTCTTATATTATTACTAACCAAGCACGATGCCTCGTCTTTAATTGTCAAACGTATGCAAGACACAAAAACATTTGACAAAAACACAAGCAAGAAAGCAATAAAATGCTTCTAATTTTATACTGTGCGAGTTAAGAACAAGAACTACCCAAAATAACATGACATATTATTTTGCCCTTAGCGTCTAGTTTTGTCTCTTTGATTCTGACGTCACTGGCCTCTTGAGTGCTTGGTGTCTTATGTTTAGATTTGCAACCAAATACATCGACTGTGGGTGGATTCACAGCACTGACACCCTTATTTCATCTCTTGTTAAAAAAGACAAGGATGAGATGGGATGGTATGGTTTAGCTACGTATGAGGAAGATCAGGATACAGTAGAAAGGTGATTTACTTGCAAGCAGAAAAATAAATTGTTGCCAGCTGAAGTGAGGCCTTTTGTAAAACTGACACGCAGTTAGTAGCCTGCTGAATAAATTATATTAATAGTAATTTGCCTACCTTCACTAAAGGCTTTTACATCACATTATGTTAAGATATAAGTGCCCCACTTAAAATGATTTACAAGGCCACATAAAAAGAAAAATGCATTTACTAACAAAAAAACATACCTCCTTTATAAAAGTGGCACTCAAATGTTTCGTCAACGTTTCATTCCAAAAACGTCTACACCACAGCAGCTGCTCAAGTACAAATAAATAAATTCTTTACAGAGTAAGTTGATGTTTTTCGGTTATATTTCATATTTGACTCCAGCACAGCGGGCTCAGATTTGATATGCGAGTGTGAAAGCAGCTATGATACGAGCAGAGCAGAGGAGACAGAAAACAGCAGGGGGGGGGGAAGTACCTGTCTAAAGAAAACTACTCCCCCTCTGTGTGTCTACTCACTATAATAAACACATCACATCGCACAGCATTCAGCCCGAACTTTCCTTTGAGTGACGTCACCAACTATAAACCTCCTTCAACATCTCCTCCCACAATGAAACAGAGAGTTTGGAAAGTAATATGGAATGTTGTGTGGTTGTTAAGTCCTACTTTATCTTACATTAGCATAATAATAATACAAAAAAACTTTATAATTGAATAATGATAATAATAATAATAATAATAATAATAATAATAATAATAATAATAATAATAATAATAATAATAATACAGGCATATAAATCGAAAATACGGATGAAATCAGACTTGTACACACACATAATTCCTTCGTATAGTTTGTTCAACGTGTGTGTGGGCTTTAATGTGCGCCTCTGTGCGGTGGTTTCTACTGTTAGTGCAGGCAGACAACAGCCATCCATACTAAATAGGTCATGTCCCTGGCTCGGCCAAATCGTCCTGACATCTCTCTTGAAGGGTCCACAAGCTAGCTCATGTGACACTATATACATAAGTCATACAAAAATAATCTAAACTCACATGGCACAGACCCGGCATATTTACCATCCTTGAGACTGTTATTCGGCTTTAATATTAACACAGCTGTGTCTATATAATGCAACGATAATATGTCCTGCATTGATGATGTGATGGATTTACTGGATGTGTTGTGTTAACTTAAAGGTCTAACTAATAGTGATGTTTATAAAATGTCCCCGGGCTTCATGCTTTATGTCTTGAATCTTTACTTATCTTTATAAGTCAGCCACCTCACACAGCCTCACATGTATAGGAGATTCCTTTGCATATCAGTTGGCTCCAACACCATGAGTTCGGGAAACGTTGTCCTAAAGTGACTGTACAACCCACCAGCCGCCGGCACCCTTAATTAAAATCAAACTCAATTAAACACATTCCGGGATGTTCCTCACACAACAGGCCTGGTAATCAGCCAACGTTTGAATCTTGTGATGACTGCAGTCATCACCACAGCGAGAGGCCAGTCACAAAGTCAAAACCAAGGACCCTCACTAGCCGTGTTTGTTGTCAGCGTTAGCAGGCAATCTGGAGTGTGTTTTTCCACTCAGTGGGTCTTCAGCTGAAGGCTGCCTGTCAGCGTCCAGCTGCTTTAACCTTCACTCTGCTGATTTATGTTTTGTACGAGTCACAGATACATCAAGGAAATGTCTTTGGTATGTTAATATTAAGAACGGGTCTTCCAACTGAAATGTGTGTTGTTTTTTTTTAAATCAACACGTTCTTCGTTGCAGAACGCATTTGGAGTAGCAAACTATCTGGGGTCTAGATTTGATTGTTTCCTAAAGGGATGGAAGTGAAAATATCTGGAGGCAGTATCAGCAAATGATAATGTTTGCCGCATCTGTGTGAGGTCATTACATGGCAGTTATAATAGTTTTGCTTTTTGCTTTTGTAACGCTGCCTATACTTCATCACTATGAAGCACTCTGACTTCAAGTGGTGTTGAAAGCGTTTTTTTTAAATGCGCACGCCTACAGAAACACTTTATGGCTGCACATGAGAGCTGAATGAAATATTAAAGGCTGACACACATGTCTCCACCGCCACACTTGCTCATTTGACTCTCCCCTTGAACCCTGTTTCAGATGCAGCCATGTTTGGGGAGCCTACCGACTTCTATGGAGGTAAGAACAGCGGCCTGCCATGCGGCTTTTATTGTGTAATACCATCTTTCAAACTAAGAATCCTAGAAAACAGGGCTCCCTTTGAGTAAGTAAGTAAGTAAGTCAATAAGTAATAAGCAGATGGCAATTTGCAATTAACATGACTCTGCTCCCCAAGTAAAGCACACATATAGTACGCACGTAAGCATGCATGCACCCTGGAACGTGCACATACATGCACACAAGTTTAAATTCCCTGTGCAGGCGGTGGACACATGCAGCTTTGATGCGTGGATGTGTGTAGCCGGCACTAGACGAGTGGAATGAGCCACATTGACTTTGACCTCGGAGGTAAAGCGAAGAGAAGTTCAAGTGAGCTTTCATCCTTCCGACAGGGAATAACAGAGCGGCATATTCAATTATGAATGCCTTGATCCCGCCACTGCGGTGTACGCTGCCGATTCTCCCTATTTTGATTAAAAAAGGAATACTGGCTTGGTGTTGGTTTAAGAGGCGCTCTCGTCTTAACCGAAAAAGGTCAAAAGTTCATAATTGAATACGTGTTCAATGTTGCTGTTAGTCGCTTCATTAACTCTGTGTCTCTTAACCATAAACAAAATGGTATCTGAATGAACTTGTGTTAGGCAAAAACTAAACAGATTGATGTCTGTGATGCCTCGGAAATACGCAGGTCGGAATATTCATTTTTTTTCCTCAATGACATCAAATGTGGAGAATTTGTTCTGTATTCACAAAGTTCTTCTTTCTTGGTGTTTTTGGACCTGTGTACTTGTTTGCCACACTATTTTTCCTTTGGGGCAGAATCTTATTGCAGATTCCTTTAGCAGCTGTTAAAATGGAGATGCTTAGAGGCTTTCTAATGATAATCCCTGATCACACCTTCTGGGTTATCCTTCCTTTATTTGCCCCTATGGATCCAGACACAACTTCATTGGTTTTCACTGGAGCATGTCCGTCGCTTTATGGTTGAATTTCACACGGTGAGTTAGCTGCTCAGCCAATGTTGATTCGTCCAAAGAATGTGCTAGCCATGGGCCTATCTGAGTAATGATAATGGGATATACGATTCCTTCATTCGGTCTTAACTACAGTGTAATTCCAGGCTGAATGCCTCCCTGGCTAGCGACAAACCACCACCAATCCATCTCCCTTGTCCCCTCTTCTCCCAAACAGTATCCCAAATGACTCTCCTCTACCATGGGTCAGTGACCCAGGAAAGGTACTCCGCTGCTCCCCAAAGGAAGCACGCATGCTGTGTTTACTCCGTTGGGGTTCTGCATTTCATGTCAGGCAGCAGAGGAGAAGCCATCAAGATGGGTTAAGAGTGTCTGGAGCCTCCCTGGCAGATCTTTGGCCATCAGCTTCTCACTCTTGCCTCCCCCTAAGGAGTGGTAGGAGTGCAGCGGTATGTACTCTGTGTCTAGCTGTCGGCTCTACTTAGAGCTGACCCTCACAGATGGACTGCACACCCCTTTCCTCACGGCCTGCAGGAGATGGAGGGTGCGAGGAAAAGGAGCGTAATGAAAAGATGTCTCGGGGACGTTTGTTGATATCTCGCCGATACGTTTCACTGATTGCTCTCTCTTCATGTTCATCCGAATGCCGCTAGTCTAGCCCTTTAATCTATGGATGATGCCCACCGCTGTGTGTGTGGACGGCATTAGTCTTTGGATGGACATTGCAGTAATTACCTCATGGATTATTGAGTTCTCAGGACCTATATGTGGGTATCACGGAGGGAAGATGGATGAAAGCTATTTCTGTGTGACTGTGTGATTCATTATACATGACTCATTTCCGCTGGAATGAGAAATGCTATGTGATAGGGGTAGGTAAACACCCAAAGTCCTGCTAAACCCAACAGCTCTCCGGGCCGCCCTTTAGGCGAACCCCAAACGCTGTTGGTGTGCTTCAATACGGTCCAGAGTCGCTCCTGACCAATCCGATTTCAGGCTTCCTGTATTTTTTGTTATGAACGACGTCAAACCAAGTGAAAGGCACTCACACAACACAGTGCTCGGCTTTCGCCACACGCCCTGGGAAGTTTGAGATGTCTTCGCCAATAATGGCCGGCCAACGCTTTTCTGAATGAGCACATTGTGCATCCTGCCGCTGTTCTGTTCGTTTAACGTTGAGCGCTGGGAGTGCAGGGAGTGCAGTGTCCCCCGCTGCTACCATGAGCTTGTCTTCATGGCACACTTCCTCTAATTAACACAGGCCACGACAAGGCCAGGGTTCACCAGCTGCTTGTGTCCAGTGTGTGTTCATTGTAGTGTGCAGTGCCTGCATTATAATGGGCCCCATTCACATGGCAGCCATCTTGGTTCTAAATGTGGAATCAGCGTTAGTACCAACTAGACTTTAGAACTGAGATAGGACCAAGATGGCCGCTTAAATGAATAAGGCCCATGGCATGGAAAGTGTGTGTGTGTGTGTGTGTGTGTGTGTGTGTGTGTGTGTGTGTGTGTGTGTGTGTGTGTGTTGTGTGTGTGTGTGTGTGTGGTGTGTGTGTTGTGTGTGGCTGTCTGTGTGTGTGTGTGTGTGTGTCTGTTTCTGTGTGTGTGTCTGCTGTGATTGTTTTCTTGAAGGGGAAAATCAAGGGGAAGGCAGGCTGACAGCGAGGGGTAAATTGAGGAAGTGGGCATGGTGCTTTGTCACATATTGTGATGCTGTGTCTAGGACAGCGTGTTGATAGGACTGGACGTCAGGCAGGGGACATCATAGCTGTCTCCCTTAGCCTGCATAGGCTGCAGAAGACTCAGTCATCTACTGTTTAATGACTTAAGGATGACAGCATAGCGTGAGGTGCCAAACTACTGAATAGTCTTTTTATTCTTCGGTAATTGCTCTTTATTCTGCCCAGAGCCATGTTGCGCTTGGTTGTTTTTCAGTAAACTAAGGTTATTACAGTAATCCGCAAGCCCACATAAACCCCATCTAAGCACACTCTTTTTGTTTATCACCGCTACGGGCTGTTTTTTGTATTTATAATATATAATATATTAAATTATAACACATCATTTCTCACAAGCATCACAACTACTGTCACAGTCATCCCTGAACTTCCTCCCACACTTTGGTTACCAAACCACCAAATTGTGATCCCGAAAAAACGAAACGAGAGCAGAGATACATCCGAGGATAAATCGGAGGTAAACCTCCATTTGCAGTTCCCCTATTAGGAAGAGCATTAGCTCTGAGATAGCCTGTGCCTTCTGGTGGCGTAGCCACGCAGTGCATGAGAACATGTCTGCTTCGCCGCAGATGGCCCTGTTAGAGGCTGATTGTGGCTGACAGCCTTCATAGCGACACCGTCCACATCCCACCGTAGCCTGTCTGTAAATATTCTGTTTGGCTGTTTCCCAAGCCAAGGGCGTTTCAGAACCATATTTCATGCAATATTTAATATTTACGTTTGTTCGTAGTGAAGCAGAGCTGTTCAATATTGTATGTTGGAACCGATTGATTCCGTATTTGTTTAGTTATTTTGGCTTGTGAGACAGTGAGGATGTTTAAACTGATAAGACTGACCTGCTCTGACTCTGGGTTCTCGGAGATGATCATTTTGGTGCGCGGGCTTCCCATCCTACTGTACATATGTTCTCCGTCCCACTGGGATACGTGCCAATTTGCATGTGTAAACATGCCACAGAGGCAACCGCCTTAAAACCGCCCAGCTGTTGAGCAAAGTTGTGCTGAGCTAGCATTTGTCAGTAAGATTTGTTGGCTTACGTTTTTATATATACCCTCTGTCATAGTAATTATACGCTGAAAGCAATCCGTCCTGGCTTGAGGCCACCCTGAATTGAAAAACAAGAAGGTTGGTTTCCAGCCATGCTTCACCATTAAAAGGTGACCCGTTGTAAGCCGTGTACGCACGTCGTATCACAAGTCATACTGTCTTCCAACAGCTAAAATGCTGTAGGTAGCTAAGTAATGCTGCGATGAATAATTGATCAGAATTGATGACGGCACAGATTGGCTGCTCCCGGATGGAAAAGTCCAGAGTGGTATCATAGTAGTGGTGCAGGCTGATGTGTTTTCTGATCACATGTGAGGCCCTGTCCTCCCGTCAGGCCTCTATGCTGAATAGCGGGCTGTGTTTAACACTGAAGTTGGGCCAGAGAAGGGCATCTTTATCCCTCCAGTTGGCCCTGGGGACAAAGGCTTTTTCTTTCAATTAGTCTTTGTGTGTGCCCTGTGTGGTTGTATCAATCAGTCAGTGCGTCTGTCTTTCTGCCTGTCCACTGGTCCGTTAGATAAGTCTGGCCGTGTAAATGATTGCTTGCCCCCGTTGGAGATCGCTACAGTGCAATCCACAGTTAAGTGGTGCCAGTAGAACAGAGAAAGAGGGGGAGAGGGGTGGATGCTGGAAGTTGGTGGTGGTGGTGGTGGTGGTGGTGGTGGTCAAGGGAGCGGGGAGAAGGAGAAGCACATACAGATTGAGTTCAATGAACAACTGGGCCCTGGGGACATGGCCTGAAGTGCCATTGAACCCAAAATCGTGTTCAGATTCCAGCTGAATAAGGGAGTTAATTTACTCTTTAAGAGAGGCACATGGAGCCGGGGAAAAGGGTGACTCGAGTCAATTCTGAGGGATTGACTGTTTGTCTTGTGTGCTTTTATAATAGTGATTTGAGAGAGAGAGAGAGAGAGAGAGAGAGAGAGAGAGAGAGAGAGAGAGAGAGAGAGAGGGAGAGAGGGAGGGAGGGAGAGGAGGGAGGGATGGAGGGAGGAGGGAGGGAGAGAGAGAGAGAGAGAGAGAGAGGAGAGAGAGAGAGAGAGAGAGAGAGAGAGAGAGAGAGAGAGAGAGACACACACCAGGGGAAGGTGGTTCGGTGCGCGGGGACCCACTCACACAGAGCAAGAGGTCTGTGTGGCTGGGAGGCAGGCAGTGAGCGGGGTCTGTTGCCCTGCTCCACTGCTCCCCATAGCCATCTGTCTCATGGCTCCGCACCAGAGAGAGAGAGAGAGAGAGAGAGAGAGAGAGAGAGAGAGAGAGAGAGAGAGAGAGAGAGAGAGAGAGAGAGAGAGAGAGAGAGAGAGAGAGAGAGAGAGAGAGAGAGAGAGAGAGAGAGAGAGAGAGGAGAGAGAGAGAGATAGAGTAAGAGAGAGAGAGAGAGAGAGAGAGAGAGAGAGAGAGAGAGAGAGAGAGAGAGCCTGTGGAGAGCCTCCACCAGCAGTCCTATCCCCGGGTCAAACCACCTACCCACCACCCACGCCTGCCTGCCCTGCCACCGGTCCCTGGTCCCTCCCCCTGGTCCCCCGTCCCCCCCACACACACACACACACACACACACAAACACACAAACACAAAAACACACAGTGCGGTCTCTAGCTCCACCACGTGTCACTCCTCTGGGGGTTTTAGCTCATACTCCTCCACAGCACTACCCCTCTTTAGTAGCTGTTCTCAGTTTGTTTTTATGTCCTCCCGTTTATATTGCGTTCCTTGTCCTCCGGGACTTTGCGTTCTTGGATTTCCTGTTATCGAGCTATTTGGTGTGCTATCTCTGTTTTTCCTGTACTCCCCTCCCCCTCAGCGCGAGGACGTGACGACTCTCTTAACGGGAGTGGCAGAGAGAGACCCTCAAAACGCTGTTGTGTCGTGCGGTGGGAAGGAGAGAGTTCCGGTTTCACAGCCAGGCTGACAAGAGAGCCACAGCGGTATCTCATTGGCTCAGTGTTGATGAGTCAGGGGGATACGTTGGTCTTGCATAAGGTGTCAGTTCCAGCGTGTCATAACCAACTCAATATGTATGTTTTAATCCTTGTCTTCTTTGTTTCATTTCCCCTCGCTGTTGGTTGAATAGGAGTGTGTGTGTGTGTTGTAGCGGATATATGTGAATCACAGCTCAGCCTGTCAAGGTGATACTTTCAAAACTATGAGTGACGTAGGGGAGTGGGGGGGGGGGGGGTTCAGTCCAATACAGAGGCAACCCTCCTGGGTTTCAGCCATCAGGTGTGTGTGTGTCATTATCACACACACACACACACACACACACACACACACACACACACACACACACACACACACACACACACACACACACACACACACACACACACACACACACAACACACAACACATACACACACACACACCCACCCATGCACACACACACACACACACACACACACACACACACACACACACACACACACACACACACACACACACACACACACACACACACACACACACACACACACACACACACACACACACACACACACACACACACACACAGCGGGTTCACCTAGTCGCCCAATCACATACACGCCTACTTGATCTGAGGGAATAATCAGAGTTGGAGTACATTTCTGCTCATTGCTTATTCATAGCCATGTCATTGTGTTTATGGCTTATTCATGGATCCACTTGTGATCTGTCTGTTTTAATGAGTAACCGGGGATAATTGTGTGTGTGTGTGTGTGTGTGTGTGTGTGTGTGTGTGTGTGTGTGTGTGTGTGTGTGTGTGTGTGTGTGTGTGTGTGTGTGTGTGTGTGTGTGTGTGTGTACTAACACCCGCCATTTTTTGGAACAGCTTGTTTGCTTGATTTCTCTGTTGGGAGGGAGAAGCGATGCTAATGATCAGGAAAACACGCATTGGTGTTTTGCAAGCTGCTGGTGAGAACACACACCCATCCACAGAGCAAATGTTATAGGGCGGGGGGGGGTCTATATATTAATCGTTTGATTGATGCTTGCATCTTTATGTATATTATCTACATAATCTTGGTTTGGTATGGCTGGAAGTGGGTGGAGCCTTCAGTGTGTGTCTGCGTGTGCACTTCGATGTCAAACCAGTGCTGTGATGAACTAGAAGTGGTGTCTTTAGAGAGTCTCTAGTCTATGTCCAGCTCTTAGCTACCGTTTCAAAACGGTAGTTTAGTTTTGTTTGGTTTTTTTTCTTTATTTAAATATGTAAAAGATAAATACAAGTATAGCACTTTGAGAGTGGTCCCAATGAAAGGCACATTATCCCTTGAATGTATAATTATCATTATCATTAATACTCATCCTGTGCCCTGCAATCCTCGCGGCCCATTAACACCCCGAACACATCTCCACATTAACATATTTATTCATGCTTTATTTATTTATTTCTCCGTCCTACTGACCCAGAACGGCCCGTCAGGCATGGGGATTTCATTTTGTTGGTCTTTTTTTTCCCCTGGCTGACGGTTCTTTCGCGGTTCTGTCTTACGGTTCTGTCTCATGGTTCCGTCTCTCGGATCCGTCTCTCGGGTCCGTCTCTCGGTTCGGTTTCAGTTCTGTCTCTGTTCCATCTCTCGGTTCCGTCTGGGTTCTATCGCTCGGTCTCTATCTCGGTTCCGTCCTTCTTGTTCTCGCTCACGGTTCTGTCACGGTTCTACGCATGTTTCGGTCTCAAGGTTCTCCTTCTTGGTTCTCGCTCACGGCTCTGTTTGGTTCCACCCCCAGCAGAAGGCTACGGGCCGGTGTTCGAGGAGCAGCCGGTGAACACCATCTACCCCGAGGAGTCCCCCGAGGCGCGGATCACCATGCACTGCCGGGCCCGGGCGCGCCCCTCCGCCACCTACAGGTAACAGACCCCCCCCCCACTTCACGTCCACACACCCGTTAATTCAGTTGAATGCAGGTTTTTTTTCCCTGAATACAACTACAATATCACCGGTTGTGAACTTGTCCGAGCTGAGTAATTGCTTAAAACAGACTTAGTACTTTTGCGTCCACTGCGTGTGACATTTGCTATTGTGTGTGCGAGCCAAGCACAACCTCCACCCCCCCCCCCCAACATAATTGTACCCCCACAACTGAAGCCAATAGCCACACCCCCCCGCCCCCACCCCCAGAGCTGTAAGGAGAGAGAGCGCAAAGGAAAAGCAGGAGGGCAGAATATTATAGAATATACTTATTTTTCTTGAATGTCTCGTCGCTTTCTGCCCCAACCCGCCTCTCATTTCTCTGCCATTGAGAAGTGTGGAGGGTCATGCGTCTGTGATTTGCAGGCAAGATGGATTCCCAGAACCAATCACAGAAGAAATGCCCCGATGGGTCAGGAATCCGCTCGGAGCGCTCGGAAATCTATAATGTTCTCCTGCAGAGGCCGGCCCAGTCACCTCCAAGTATTTTTCCTCACCGCGCATTTCACTCACTAATTGCTGACGAATGGCTATGCCATTGCTCTTTATATCTTACTTGAATAGTAGCGCTCAAATCTGAGCCTACATCGCCTTAAAGAGCAGGTAGTGGTTAGGCAATCATACTCAAGGATGCCTGCAGGTGGACTTTGTGCTCTGAGAATCAACCTTGATAGACCACCAAATTGTAAATGGGTTTTTGGAGTGCTGTGTTTGCGTGCAAGCAGAGTGGAATCTATATGTTTTTCGAGCTTCAAAGCCCCAACCCCTTTTTACACACAGTCAGCTCCTATGCGTTTTGCCCCGTTCAGACTGGACTAGTTCTGCCTTCAGGGATCCCGTGTAATTAAGAGCGCTCGGGCGGTGTATTAGAGATGTACATGTTCATTAAACACACCTGAGCTACTGCGTTTATTCATGTTCATCCATTTTTATAATCCTCTGACTTTTGGCTCTCTTGGTGTATTTCGTCATAGATTCCCGGGCGGTTTATTAAATTGGGTTGAATCGCGGCCCAAAAGTCTGTCAGAAAGATCAATCGCAACCTCTGCCGCACTCAACAGGGAATGGGCTAGCGAATGTGTGTGTGTGTGTGTGAAACTGAAAATGAAGTAAGTCCACTTGAGGGAGAAACGAAAACATTCATCCATCTTGCTGGAGAGGGCATGAGACAGCATTTCAAACAGCATCGATCGACATATCGGCATATCAGCCAACATATCAGCCAGAAATATGGTAGGTAAATTTCGGCAAACACATTTGTGAAATCATAAACACAAACAAATTTTCACGGGATTATAATTAGACTCAACCCAAATCAAATCCCATGTTCCTGTTGCAAGACTGACTCATATTCATAACATCATGTGCGGTAGGTATTCTGTTTCCTCCCAGCTACGAACAGGTTAAAAGAGCCTCAATATCACACGCCAAGCCCGACCAAAACACAAGCGTCAACAGGACATGGGCACGGCGGCCATACTCACAGACCTGCCAGATGCTCCTCCGTCTCATTCCGCTGCTGTAAATTAGAAAGCATTTTGTGCCACTCCATTTCAATTTAGATGCAAATGTATGTAAATGAGGCTGACCCCTTGTCATTCGAATTGGTTACGGTGCCACCGAATTAAATTGCGGGTGGGGGGGGGGGGGGGGGGGGCGTCTGATCATAGTTGGTGTGGGGCCTGTTGACAGGACGCATTAGTCATGTCTATTCTGACCAGCGGTGTCAACACTTCTAAATGTGCTTTACCCACCCCCCCGACCAAGATTAGATTAAGATGGGTTCCTTCGGCCCTGTCATTGAGCATTCAAGGAAGATATCTTTCTCTGGATTCCCTGGCAGTTTAGTTTGACACTCGATTGCTGAAAGGTGTTCAGTGTTGCGTTATGGCTGAGCGCTGATGAAAGTCCCAGCGCTCTGAGCTTATTCTTCATACAGGTGAAGACAGGCCCTTTGAAAATCAATCGTTTTTTTCTTTGTAGGTTAAATGTGTCGGAACGGCCTGATAGTCATACTAAAAGGTGTGATTAGTTACTGCTGGAACTTCTGATTTGCTGCCCAAGTACCCTTAGGCTAGACAATTCAAAACCTGGCACATTTCCTGAGCATGGCAGGAACTCCAAAACCAAATGTCTTGCAGAGGGAATCAAACACTTAATTTAGAAGTGCACACACCAGGGACTGTAAACACTTCATTAACCTGTTTATTTATCTCCTGTCGTTCAAAGTAATTGTCGTCACGACGTCTCAGTGAAAGACGGATGTATTGGATTTCATTGGATTTCACCAGATGGATGCTGGACGGAGTGGACATCGACGTCGGGGCGGATGACCACTACAGCGTGGTGGGAGGTAACCTGGTCATCAGAAACCCTGCCCGGGACAAGCACCTGGGGAAGTACTCGTGCATCGCCACCAACGAGTACGGCACCGTCATCAGTCAACAGGCCTCGGTGCAGTTTGGATGTGAGTGATCTGGTGGGGATCCCTCTCCACCCTCCCTCTCCCTCCCTCCGTCTTCCCCATCCCTTTGTCTTCACCTCCCTCTCTCTCCCTCCTTCCAAATCACTCTCTCCCTCTCCTTCTATCTTCCCCATCCCCCTCTGTCCAACTCCCTCTCCCTCCCTTCACCTTCCCAATCCCTCTCTCCTACTTTCTCCATCTTCCCCCCCTCCCTCTCCCCATATATTCCCCCATCCCTCCCCTCCGCTCCATCCCGTGTCAGCTCCGTCCTCCTCTACTCTCCATCTTCTCCTCCAACCCTCCTTCCCTCAATCATCCTCTCACTCCGTCTGTCTTCCCCCTTCCTCTCTCCATCCCTCACTCCTTCCTATGTCACCTCCTCTGCACTCCCTCATTATTCCAAAGCCCTCCCTGCCGCTGTCCTTATTCACCTCCGATCCTTTCCTCCAGCCTCCCCTTCCTCCCTCCCTTTCTACCTCCTCATCTCCATCATGTTCTCTTGCATCATGCATGACTCTTTTTTTTTTCTTAAAGGGATTTGGCCCATATTGCTTCCACATCCTCCATGAATATTCACAGCGCTGGTAGCCATTGTGGGGATGTGGCATAGTTTCGGAAGCTTGTTTTGCACAGGGTCCAACTTCATTAAAGCCTATGGTAAAAAAAAAGAAAAAAATGCTAAAATGTTATGACCCTCGAGTCCAGGGGATGGAGGGGCTTAGCATAAAGCGGACTCAAACGATACAGACGCTGGGGTTTCACAATTAAACAAAGAATTGTTGAAAAACAAAGAAAACAAAGAGTGATTACGAAAAATAGGGAGGAAGAATGAGGAAAATAATACAACACAAGGTGACAATAGTGTGGCTTGCTTTGCAACCACAAGCATGAAGTTGCATGAAGTTGGTCAGAGATAATAAACACAACAAGACTTACCTTCAAACAACATATCTTTCTAATTGCTTCACCTCCATGGCCCTTGCTCGACAAACACAAGACACAAATTGGGCCCCCAATGAAAGGCCCCTCACGTCTTATGAGCTTCCCACAGAAATGACCGAAACTTGAGTAAACCTTTAAAACAAAAAACAAATAATGGCCACGAGTGGCAACAAACCACAGATGGTTAGGAGAGCAAAGGTAAGCTCAAAGGCTTTAGTGAGAGAGCACGAGAGACCGTACATGTAGAACCGATGAGGTTTCCAAGCAGGCAGCTTGGCTCTCATTGGTTAGCGTCCACCAATGGAAACAGACTCCAGAACAGCCATATTTGTAGTTCTACAAATACAGGACAGTGAGAGGAAAACAAACCAAAAATCCACAAATGCATAGCAACATAACAGAACTATTTAATAGTTCTGTTAGACTATTTAATTCATATCAACTAGGAGATGGAGATGTTCCTATGTGACTTATGAATGTGTGGTGATACTGAATTCTGAGGACTTCTCTCTCTCTCTCTCTCTCCAGATCTGGATTTCTTCTCCTCAGAGGAGAGAGAGGCGGTGTATGTGAAGGAGGGACAGGGAGCTGTTCTGCTGTGTGCTCCACCTCCTCACTTTCCAGGTATGGGTCATATAACTGCACTCTGCTGGCTTCCTTGTGTGTTTCCAAGCATTGAGAAGACAGCCCTTACCATTTTGTTGTCCTATAAAAGCCAATCAAACCATGCCCTCTACTGGCTCAATGCTGAACTGCCACATGTAAAGGACAAAAACCTGTTACATAACTGGATAGGACATCAAATATTTATGTGTGTGCTTCTCGAATTTGTTGTTTTACCTGAGATGTGTTGTTCTTAAGCATGGGAGGGGAATACATTTTTTTATGTCATCTTTGTTTTTAAAATATGTGTGTATGCAGCATATGTTTATGTGTGTATGTTACGACGCCTCCCGTGGTGTCCAGGGGGAAGAGACGGGGGGCAACAATTAATATTAAACCGGTTGTTTAAAGAACGAAAGGGAGTAGCAGGATTTAAACCAATATACCAGTTATTGACGGATGGAAACAAACAATAACACTATCCCTCCACTGAGGGAGCAATGCCACGACGAAGAGCACCACGTAGCTCTGACTCGCGACCGACAGCGACCCCCAACTCTGTTCTCCTCTCTGGCCCACCCGTCTGCTTTCATCCCTGCAGCTTCACAGCAATCCACCTGATTGCTGAGGGGCTGCAGGTGTGTCTGACCAGTCTGATGGGGAGGGTGGTGCCTGGAACAGCACACAAGACACACGCGTAACAGTGTATATTGATATTCTCAATGTTTTATTATATTTAAATAATGATATTTAAGAAATAATAATCCACAGCAGCATACAAGTTTGGGTTTCATATATCAAAAAATGACTTGTTATATATCCAACGTGAGCGGTATCTCACTACACAGTATCAGAGCTGTAGTAAAGCACTCTGGACTGTATTATTAAATTAGGGATACTACACACACAGAGTATAATTTAATATTTAATACCCTTCAGACAGCAGATCCATGACATAAAATCCCCCAAACTGAAACCATGGTTACCTATCGCTGGTATTTCTCCACCTTCTGCTCATCCACCTACGAATATCCTCTGGATATTTTCTTTAAGACCATCTGTATTATTAAAAAGGTCAGGACTCTGAATAACGCAAAACTGGCTCAGAATGCCGAATGGAGAAAGTACAAAACCCTCATTCACGTGTATTTAAAATGATTCATAAACCGTTCCCATCTTGCATTCATGTGTATTTAAAATGATTTGAAACCCTTCCTATCTCTCATTCACATGCAATAAAAAATTATTCACCAAAAAAATAAAAATAAAACGTGCACCGGCCCTCCTGAGCCTCGCACTCTGTCCGTTCGCCGTGATTGACAGCTTCCCGTCGTTTGTCCCCCCCCCTCCCCCCTCTAGCCGAGCTGTCCTTCAGATGGATGCTGAACGAGTTCCCCTTCTTCATCCCGCTGGACAAGCGGCGCTTCGTGTCCCAGACCACGGGCAACCTGTACATCTCCAAGGTGGACCACTCGGACACGGGCAACTACTCCTGCTTCGTGTCCAGCCCCTCCATCTCCAAGAGCGTCTTCTCCAAGTTCATCCCTCTGGTGCCACTTTCTGAACGTAAATACGACTCTTTTGTTTGGGATTTCTTTAAGTGCTCCACAAAACCCCTCATTATGGGATGCATTTTGAACTTGCTAGTCAAACCACCCCCTCTCCCCACCCTCATCCCTTTGTGTTGTTGTTTTCTTTTAATATTTAAGTATGCTAAATGGTGTTGGTGTGTTCCCCTGAACACTAAGTCTTACTCTGGGTCAATTGTAGAAATTGGTTTGTAGGTGATGCTATTATGAGTAGATCAATAGATGAAAGTGGTTAAATGTTCACAATGGATGTTAGCGTGCCTGTTTGTGTGTTCCGACTTCTAATCGAGTTCTCTACAAGACAACAGGGACGGCGAATCAATAAGGGTTAGATAGATACATTGACTATATTAAGTGCCTTTCAGTATCGGCCTTTGATTGGTTTATGATAGAGGTTTAGAGTGGGAAGTGGTTTAGCCCACTTTGATGACTGCTTAAGATCCGATTTATTGAAGGAATTTACTGGAAACATAATGTTGGACAAGGAAACACTCTGACTTTGACAAAAACAAGCACTTACGCTTACATAAAACATACACTGTTACCCATTCCCATATTCGTCTTCAAAACCAGGGGTTTGAATGGACAGACTACCAATTCATCAACTACAAATTGTTGGTTTGTTTTCTTAGAATAATAACATAATAACATGTCTATGTTGGGCTTTAGCAGAATAAACCCAATAGGACAGATTTGTCACAATAATTGCAGGTTGTAGTTTGGATCTTTTGTATTTGCCTCACTGATTTTCCCTCCAAAAATATATGTTTCTATCCACAGAAACCATAAATGAAATCCTCTATTAACAAGTGGGATTTAAAACAACAGGGTTGTGCATTTGATCCATTTATATAGTTCCATTCACATAATAAGATATAGAAAATTCATCCTTTTTAAGAAAAACTCACTTTGGAAATGTTCAAGAACTGAAAGGCCAGGATTGTGTTTTAAACGTAGCAAGACCCGAACACAGCAAAGCTCAAATTTACAGCGAGATCCGAAACTGAGCTCTCCCTGCATCCTGGTCTTCACACCGGAGGTACATTGAATCCCACGTGGAAGGTGTCAAGAACGGAGGCAGAACAAAATCGACCCTGCGCCGGATAAAAGGGCTCGGCACTCGAGATGCGCCCAGCCTGCGGTGTGGAAGTGATCAGTGACTCATGATGCGCATGTTGAAAGCGGATGCGCTTTATACTTTAGTTTTGCTGTGGCGAGGCACTCAAGATGTCGAAAATATGCGTGGCTAAATGACTCAAAAGTAAAGGGACACAAAGATGCCACACAAAATGAACAGAAGAAAAGTTAGTGAAAAACCAACACTGCCTAATGTTGATAATTGGCGATCAGGAGTCACCTGGCCTCTGGTTCGAGTCCTATGGAGCCGACCTAACATAGTTCAATGGATGTTTATCTCCCATATTTATAGATATAAAAGATGATATGATATACTTCTTATTGTCATAATTACCTGTATTCATTTATTTTACCTCCTTGTATCAACACCTTGCTGTACTACATAGTGAAAATAGGGTTTTCACTTAGGCCACAGGGATATGATAATATGGTTATAATAGTAATAGTGATACTATGTCTATAATATTGTTTTCCCTCCACACTTTTGGACTTGATTTCGGTTTGCTAGCTCATAACAAAGATAGAGTTGAGTCTTACTTTATGCTGGCCTATTAGCCCCCTTTGCCGCAGAGGGAACCAAATCATATTCTGGTG
Source organism: Melanogrammus aeglefinus (assembly GCA_900291075.1). Taxonomy (NCBI): domain Eukaryota; kingdom Metazoa; phylum Chordata; class Actinopteri; order Gadiformes; family Gadidae; genus Melanogrammus; species Melanogrammus aeglefinus. The sequence continues at coordinate 105,152 of OLKM01000023.1, read as the reverse complement.
GTAAGCTAAGCTTTCAGGGAAAATCCCTTGTGAAATAACCTTTGAGGATTCAAATTAGTTTGTTTTATTTCAAGTGCGGGTGAAAAAACCAGGACACAGCTGTTTCCATGCTGTTATCGGGGAGCTAACCACATATTCTATGACTTGATTTTGATTTGTTATGTTTTTGTTATGTTTTGTTTATTCAGGAGCCCGCCAAGCAGAGCGTGCACCACCTGTTGCAAGCATTTCCTAAATTAGTTTTGCAGAGGGTACAATGCATGGATGCATGGAACAATTCACAGACAAATATTTCATTAATAATTGGGTCTAATGTGCAGTAAAACACATGGTTCTGTACAATCACATTATCAGGCAAGGAAAGGGTCATTTTATCAGCAAGGAATCACAGCCATTGTAGTGGAGTCAGGAATGGAGTCTGGCATCAGAATAAAGTCTCTCTGGTACATTCAAGTGGTTTAAGTACTGCAGTGTGCACTCACCAGACAGGAGAGCTAGCCCCTGGCTAAACGCATCTCTGCAGTGCCATTGTGTGATCGTGGGAGTGAACCGTGTCTTTGCAGGCGTGCGTGTCCATCTATATTCAGCTCCTTCCTGTGTGTGTCGTGTCTCTGGTTGTGTTTTTTTGCATCAGCGTGGAAAGATTTCTCATAAAGACTGACCTCAGCGCAGACAAGCTCTCTTGATAAACTACGCGTTGCATCGTTAAAAGCTTTTCCCATTTCTTGTTATGTCACTTTAATCAGTGTTTCCTGTCTTTATGATTCTCATGCTGTGTTAATTTCAACAAACCCCACCTGAGATCTAAAGAATATTATGTCCCTGACTCCGTCACCACCACTGACCGTCCAGGTGAGTCACCTCACATCTGTTCACGGCTGTTTTGCTCTCTCTTCCAGGTCCAATCAGGAAGTACCCCGCCGACATCAACGTTAAGTTCCCAGACACCACGGCCCTGCTGGGACAGAACATCACCTTGGAGTGCTTTGCGTTGGGGAAGTACGTACCGCTGCCAGGGCTGGGGATGTGTAGGTCTGAGCTCACTCCGACGACTTTGGACTCAGTATTGAGTCATTTGGCGGAAACTTCAATCTGAAGAGATGAACAGGGGATTTGCAAGGATACATGTTATTCAAGAGCAGGTGGAGGCTCTGGGGTCTGCGGGTGGAGAGCAGACATAGCAGTTCGAACCGAGAACATTTCTGCCAAGGAACAGCTTAACCACCTGCACACTATCCTGGCCCTGTAACGGAACTAAGAAACTTTCATCACGTATGCGTCAGACAGGGGATTCAGTTACCATAGATACGGACGAGCACGCCCTACTGCCAGGCACACACACACACATACACAGGAGTTAGCGATGAAAGTGGGGGGGGGGGGGAGGAAGGCTGTTGGATTAGAGAGGAAGCTGTGACGAGTCAGCGATGACAAAGTCTTATCTCCCCCTTCCCCCGTCTCCCCCGTCTCCCCTCTCAGTCCCATTCCAGAAATCCGCTGGAAGAAGGAGAACGACGACCTGCCCCCGAGCCACGAGGTGAGCATGATGGGGGCCCACCTCCACCTGTTCAACGTGCAGTTTGAGGACGCTGGGAGCTACACCTGCGAGGCCCGCAACTCCAAGGGGAAGGACCACCACACCGCCCGCATCTCCGTGGAAGGTGGGGTGGAACTGCTCCAATTCTGCTGCTGTGACTCCCAGGCTTACCTGTAAATCGCTTTGGATGAAAGCCGAGTGTAACGCGTGTGTGTGTGTGCGTGGGTGGTTGTGCGCGTGCGTGCGTTTGTGTGTGGAGGAAATGTTATGTTTGTAGACCTTTCACAAAGTTCCCTAGCCAATTAAAGACACTTTTTTTTATCGGTCCGTTTTGTTTTACCTCCGCAGGATTATTTACTTTATTTAATTGTAATTTCCGATGATCTGTAGGCTCCATTCGCAAGATCAGATATCGTTCAGCCATCGCTTGAAATTCTGTTTGTTTTTCCGCACAAACACACACATTCACACATGCACGCACGCACGCACTCACACACACCCACACACACACATTCACACACACACACACACACACACACACACAGTCACACACACACACACACACACACACACACACACACACACACACACACACACACACACACACACACACACACACACACACACACACACACACACACACACACACACACACACACACACACACACACACACACACACACACACACACACACACACATTCACCTATTAGACTTGACACGCTGTGTGTTGCAGCGTTCCCTGAATGGCAGGAGCACATCAACAGCACGGAGAGGGACATCCACAGCGACTATACCATGTCCTGTGTGGCGAGCGGCAAACCCAGGCCTCACGTCCGCTGGCTGAAGAACGGCCATCCGGTCAGTTCAGCTCCCCTAACCCTAATGTCGTAGGATCCCCTCGTCTGCATAACCACACTCTTTGCCGGGTCCTTGAATTGTAATCATATTTTTAATGTGATTTTGTTTGTTTTTTTTACTTGAAAATGTAGGAACTGAGAACATAATATTTGTAGATCTGATGTATCGTCTATGTATTTAGACAAACCACACGGGTGTTTCTTCAGGTCAAATTTGTGTAATAAATTCAAAAAAGAGGTACAGCATGCGTCAATGAATATAATCGTATCGACTTCCAAGCCATGTTTAAATGATGAGCCCCACAAGAGGGATCATCCAATGGGGATCTGCCAACCGTGGGGGTTGTCCAATCAGATCTCTGCCCCGCCCAGTTACCGGTCAGACCTCTGCGTGACTTTACAGTACAACGCTGTACACGGCTGACAGGCTGTTGGCAACAAAGGGCTCCC
>OLKM01000023.1:54806-99806 GCA_900291075.1 Melanogrammus aeglefinus | reverse complement strand
AGTGTTTTTTTTAACCAAAACAACAGTTCAGGGTGACCAAGCTCTTCTGAAAAGTAGATCAATCTTTAGTTGAACCAACAGTGGAGTGTCTGTGGCATAGTCTGTATTAAAGGTCTGGGGGATTTACCATTGGCTATTTTGTGGTGTTGACACAGCAGATGTCCTTCAGCAAAATGTCCTACCCAAACCTTCTCCTGAATACATTTAATTTGCAGCAAATCAGTGATTGAAGTGCTGTGACCTGAGTTGAAGAGCCCTCTGGAGGTCATTCAGCCACACAGGCTCAAGGGTGTCTGTTGTCCTTACTGACAAACCCAAGGATAGAAACACACTGACATGCCAAGCTCGGGCTTGGACAAACTCAGCCCCATACACGCAGGCCTGCACACGCGCAAACACACACACATACACACACACAACCGTACGACACACACACACACACACACACACACACACACACACACACACACACACACACACACACACACACACACACACACACACACACACACACACACACACACACACACACACACACACACACACACACACACACACAGACACAGACATGTGTGTGCACACTTGCCATCACCCACTCACTCACTAACTCACTCAGTCACTGACTGACTGTCAGACACATGTGCAAACACATGTATGAATTGAATGCACACACACACACACACACACACACACACACACACACACACACACACACACACACACACACACACACACACACACACACACACACACACACACACACACACACACACACACACACACACACACACACACAAAGACACAACACACAAGAGCTTCAGAGATATTTTCAGAGAAGGGGGCTCAGGCAGAATAATTACCAAGCAACATTTGGCCCCCTACTGCTCTAAGGGGCTGCTGTCTGTCTGGAAGAGACCCTGGCAGAACTCATCACTGAGTGTGTTTGTCACCTGATCAGAATAACTAAATAGATGGTAATGAAGGAGACACGACTGGCTGTGATCTGTGGTTTGACTCGTGGTTTGTTAATGCTCTTTTATTTAAAACTACTGATGGAAATTTTTATATCTTTTGCTTTTGGAGAGAGGCGTTAAACGGCACTCACACATTTGTTGTTTGACCTTATCACTGTGTGCTGAATATTTCATATCATAAGGCGGAATACTCCTTCTCTTTGTGTGTTCTGGGTGTGTTGTAGGGCTGAATGATTTTGGGAAATAATTGAATTGCGATTATTTTGACCAATATTGTGATTGCGATTTAATTTGCGATTTTTATAATTTATTAAGTTCCTTACGTTGTGTATTATTCACAAAAATATAAAATGAATCATTCTTTAGTATAATCAACACAACATTGGAAGCAGTCAACATAAAAACTGCTCTTTCCTTTAGGCCAGGCCCATGTGTTGAGATTCATTTATATTATGAACTTCTTTATTTAACTATTGAATTGTAAAATAAAAATAAATGAATCGTACTGATTTCCAGTCAGAAATGGTAACAAATCACTTCTTTTTTTTTCAGAATGCAAATCTCCTTTGCAATTTGCATACCACGTTCTATTACTCCGTGATATTTATTTGAATTTGATTAATCGTTCAGCCCTAGTGTGTTGTGTTGCTTGGTTAATGATTGCGGTTCTCTGGTCCCCAGGCTGAGGATCTGGGAGGACGGGACCCTGGAGATACTGAACGTGTCGCCGGACGACCAGGGGAGTTACACCTGCTTCGCTGAGAACGACCAGGGCAAGGACAACAGCACTGGATCCCTCACCGTCACAGGTCAGCTGTCAGTCAAAGCAATCAGGCGTTTCATGCTTTGTTGGGGCCATGGACTGCTGCTACTGAAGCTTGGTTAGGCAATTTGGAGAGGCACGCCGGAGTAGGCTAGATTTTGATTTTGAAGTATTCAACTGAAAGAATCCCGTTCCTCCCTTCAGGCCCTGGGCCTTGTAGGAAGGCCCCCCCAATCACTAGACTAGCTGGCTAGACAATATGTCTGGCTAATCTTGTGGGAGACTCCACTCGTGCACAATGAGTGCATGGGCAGAGTGTGTGCAGGTAGCCGGGTAGATAGAGACAGGTAGGCAATGCAATCATTTTATTCGGGCTGAATGAAATGATTTCACAGGCTTATCTGCGGGCCTGCGATAGCAACAGATACCGGATTTTATTTTTTTGAGCACTCAAGCTATTGATTGCTGTCTGGATGTGAATAGACTTTCAACGAGGACGACCAAAAAAATACCTCCAAAATAAATTGCCTACCCTAGCTTTACGTCTGACTCATACACTCATCAAGCTGATAACATTCAGTTTTATCGTAACATATTTTGTCTGTTTTTTTTGTTGCTACATTTTGTTATTACGGTATTTATTATTTATTTGTGTTATTTACTTTTTTTATTCTGATTTAGGTCAGATCGAAAATGCACCAGCAGCAAATAATTCTCACATCCCCGCTATTGCTAACATAGCTAGCAGATAAAAAAAATGGTCTTGGTTCTCGCTTCCTGCTACCGTGTGAGCTACTAGCATTGGCTTAGCTTCCAATGTCAATGCCTGCGACGCCATAGCGTCCCGACCTTCACCTGTCAACGATAGCTGAGTTATGAGAGCAGTGTCATTCACTAAACAGGGTTAGCACAATTGGCAAAGTCGACAATTTCATCCTTGTGCCAGAATCTTTAGATTAAACATGGACATTACTTACACCTTGGGTAATAGAAGATGACAGAATGTTTAAGGGATTGAGGTTTTAAGTGTGAAATGCTGTCATGTTTTGCTATTCAGATTTATGTATCTTGTTGGACCGCAGCGTCTTGGAACGGAACTGGATTTATGGCTCCACTCTGCCCTCCTCTGGCCATAAGTGCACATTACATGTGCCCACATCCTCCTATCCATGCTATTAAAGCCTACACAGACACAGCGCAATAACCATTTTCTCTTCCATTTGGAAATACTTGCAGTGTATTTATCTTCCAACCCCTCCCCCCTCTCTGGTTGCTGTGTGTGTGTCCGCAGACCAAACCAAGATCACCTTGGCTCCCTCCAACGCTGACGTCACGGTGGGGGAGGGCACACGCATGCAGTGCGCCGCGTCCCACGACACCTCATTGGAGATCGCCTTCGTCTGGTCGCTGAATGGCCGAGTCATCGACCTATCGGAGGACAGCCGGCATTTTGAACGCACCTCGGTGAGCTGTCACTGTGGTCAGGCGTTTTAGGTGGGGGTTTTATATTAGTTCTTACAATGGACTGTGAAGGATTTTCACTTGACAGTTTACTTTGACCCCGACCACAGAATAACGTGGAACAACGCTGCAGCTTGGGTCTGAGGGCCTTCCAGGTCAAATTATACAATTATGAATATTTGTGGTTGTGTCTGTGGTCATTTTGGATGGGAAATGGGAAAAGCAGAGATCTTTAGATAATCATTTTAACATAAAATAACATGCCAAGCTTAGAATAGAAATGTGGACAACGGACAAAGCTAATAAAACCATTGGATGATATTGTTTAGTTTTTTTTGTACATTCTTCTAATGGCCAACCATTAGCTTTTCTGCTTTACCACTTTATCCAATGGTCAAATACCATCATACATCACACCATGTCATAATTTCGACCAATGAGTTATCCTTTGGGTCATGAGAAGGCACCTTAGTTGGGAGATACTGTACGGGTGAGCTAGGACGTCATGTTGCAGTGCACGATGATATAGATCATAAACCAGCTGATTAGGTAACAAAAGACTGTCCAACGAATCCATGAGAGTAAGACCTTGGTTTGGCTGCCTTCAACATGCCCTGCTTCCTTCGGTATTACATCTGATTACAAGACATCTCCTTAAAAGACGTATCCCTAGACCATAGACCATGAGCCCTAGACCATAGAAATATATTTTTTCCAGTCGCGGTCTCTTTGCAGGGTCCACATCCGAATTGAATGGGCCTGATTCCCGCTGTATCTTGTACGTCCTTGCACTTAAAAATAGTACCTAGCATTATGTAGCACCTTATCCTAGCTATCTTTGTTATGTACTGGGAATGGGTTAACCTAGCGATTGTTATTACTTTGCACTTGGTTCTATGAACATCCTTACTGTTTCGACTTTGTTAAATTGTTGCTTCTCGTTCTTCGGACGAACGTACTTATTGTAAGTCACTTCGGATAGAAGTGTCTGCTAAATGCCCTACATGTAAATGTTAAATGGTTGAATCTGATTTCAGACTTCCATATGTTTGGTGGCTGAGACTGATCTGCGTTGTTCTTTTTATAGAACGGCAGCTCCAACGGGGGGCTGCTCATCAAGGACACGCAGCTGAAGCATGCTGGGAGATACACGTGCATGGCCGAGACCACCGTGGACAACGTCACCGCCTCGGCCCAGCTGGTCGTCAGGGGTGAGTCATCCATTTGGGCACACATACACAAACACATGCACACACACACACACACACACACACACACACACACACACACACACACACACACACACACACACACACACACACACACACACACACACACACACTACACCTACACACACACACACCTACACCTACTACACACCTACACCTACAACACACACACACCCACCACACCTAACACATACCACACACACACACACACACACACACACCTACACACACACTACACCTACACCCATCACACACACACACACACACACACACACTACACCACACTACACCACACACACACACACACACACACACCTACCACACTACACACACACACACACACACACACACACACACACACACACTTACACACACACACACACACACACACACACACACACACACACACACACACACACACACACACACACACACACACACACACAGATCAATAAACGACAACAAAATGATAAACGACAGCTAAACAGAACAAGTACACTAGTAAAACACTGTCTGTACTGTTTTCTCGTTGCGGCTCTTGACCCTGCAACCCGACTGATATAAATTTGTAGAAAGCGAGCAAGGCCACTGGTGCCATAGTGCTTCACGGGTGTTACGCTCTGTGCTACGCCCGGAGGACCATCTTCATCGAGAGAGATCATCTTGTTTGAGTGAGAGAGATGGCCTGGCTATGGGCTACAAACACATAAAAAAAACCTACAGTAGTGTTATCTAGAGTAGACAAAGGGCCCCTTCAGGCATCTGGCCTGAGAGCCGTACTTATAATCCAGTGGCCAGCGGTCCAAACTCCTCCTGCGCTGGCGTGTGCTGCCGCCTCACGGACTAGGGGCTGACAGACAGCCAGGTGTCGCCAGGCTGTAGACGTGTTCCCAGGACTTGAACTAAATACAGAGCCCCGAGCCGGGCCTAATGGCAGCACTGAATGCCAGCAGTCAGTCAGTCTGAGAGGGAGAGAAAGTGAGAGAGGGAGAGAGGAGAGGGAGGGGGAGGAGAGTGAGGCAGGGAGTCAAAGAGAGAGAGAGAGAGAGAGACATAGGGAGAGAGGGAAAGAGAGAGGGAGAGAGAGAGAGAGAGAGAGAGAGAGAGAGAGAGAGAGAGAGAGAGAGAGAGAGAGAGAGAGAGAGAGAGAGAGAGAGAGAGAGAGAGAGAGAGAGAGAGAGAGAGAGAGAGAGAGAGAGAGAGAGAGAGAGAGAGAGAGGGAAAGAGGGAGATGGGGAGATGAAAGATAATCATTTATGAGGAAACAGATCCGTCAGGTGAGATCAGTGGGGGGTAAAACCACAGCTCTGCACCTGTAGCGTGTCTTTAAGAGGGATTTGCACTACAGAGATCAGTTGTTTTCTTGTGCCCGCTGTGCACGTGCATTGTGTCTGTGTGTCTGTGTGTGGGTGTCTGCGGTGGTCGTTGTGTGTATGTGTTTAGGTGCACTGTGACTGATTGTAACGTCATTCTTACAGTCTCATCTGGTGCACACATTATTAGTCTGGTGCACACATGTTTATGTACGCACGCACTTGTGTACGCAAGTGTGTGCAAATGGCTGCCTGTTTACTGTGTTTATCTGTTGTGTACTGCCAATATTCCATTCATAAGAAGTCCTTCCAGGGCTTGTACACCATAATACATAACCTAGACCAGAAAAAGGCTAAAGCCTATTTTTTTGCTGTACATAAATATGTTGTTCCATATGTTTGCTAGCTGCACAACCAGATTATAATAAGATATTGACCTGTAACCAAAACAGAAGTTCCTGCCTCACAATTCTGCTCCGAGCCCTATTTGGGTCTTTGGGTCTTGGCTATAAAGCCTCCTTCAAAGAGGTCATGGAAAGCGGTGAGATTTATTCAGCGCCTGAGCTCCCCGGCTCCTGTTCTGTGACAGACACGAAAACATAAATCCCGGACAATTTCCGGGGCTGTGGCTTCTGCAGGCAAACCATGACGCGATCTGGTTTTTCTATTAGGCTGTGTTTATGCTCCAAACAGTAGGACCAGGAACGACCCAAATAAAGCTCTGCTCAGGAGCCCATGCCTTGTTCCTCGTTCAATGTAGGCCAATCATCTCCAAGCTACAATACTGTAAAAACCTGTCCCGCAGGAGTGGAGACGATTATTCAATTGAGATGACGTCCGTCCGCGGTGTAAATGAATCAAATCTGCTCCTAATAAAACACTTAATAAAGTGTGTTTAGGAGTTGAGGTCAGTGTCGGTTTCGTGGTCCTCATGGTTCCTTCCCTCCCCTTCTTCCCAGGTTCCCCGGGGCCCCCCATCGGCCTGCAGACGGTCAGCCTGAAGGAGCAGAGTGTGGCTCTGCAGTGGAGCCACGGCGTGGACAACCACAGCCCCATCTTCAAGTACACCATCCAGTACCGGGACGCCTTCTCCCCCGAGTGGAGGGACGCCCCGACAGGTGGGCGGCCTTCACTCGCTCCCTCCTCCACTCCAAATGAACACTTTGAAGCTAAGCTAGCTTTGGTTTAGCGAACTTGGCGGGGCAGTTAGCCCTGAGTCAGATCGCTGCTGGCTCGATGTTGACAGACAGACAGACGGACAGAAAATGTATTTTGGTACAGCCGCCTAAAATATGAAAAAGAAATAACATATATCGATTTTCTCTCGGGGCTTATTGCGGGGACAGCTCGGAAAGCACGCGCATGTCTGCCGTTGTCGTTGTGCCGTGTCATTTCACGCACAAAGTTGCCATGGCAAGAATAATAAAAACACCAACTTTCCCCCTCGTAGCTCCTGTGGACGTGGAAGGGAATGCTGAGACGGCCACGGTGGTAGACCTCTCGCCCTGGACGCAGTACGACTTCAGGGTGATGGCCACAAACACCCTGGGCACCGGGGAGCCCAGCGCTCCCCTGTTGAACGTGACCACGCTGGCATCATGTAAGGCCCTGACCCGGTGCTTCAAACAGCACGGGGTGGATGGTGTACCATATTGTAGTGTCGGGACTGGCTGTGTTTTGGCTAAAGTCGGTGCGGAGCAGAGTAGCGTACCGTAGTCTTCGCTGTGTTTTCGACGCGGAGCGGGAGTGCGTTCGTCTGAATGTTCAAAGCCTCATCTGCGGACCGTCTTGCACACACACAAAACACAACCTGAATGACCTGTGTCTGAATTCACTGGAAGTTGCTTTGGATAATAGCGTTGGCTGAAGGACAAACTACTTTGTCATTTAGCCAACGCTTTTGTCCTTTTTGGCCTTTCCGTTGCTTTTCACCATTTAATGAAGTCCCCCCTCTTATTCTACCTACATCGCGGCATTTCTGCCGGCCATGAGTCAGCAGAAATGCCACAGTGCCTTGCGGATCCACGGTGCCAAAAGTGAAACCGCAGCAACCTCCACAAATGAGCACGTATGGTGAAACCGTACACCCAAACTCGATTACAAAATGGAAATCGCAGGCCGACAGTAGGCTCTCTGTAAACATGGATGTTGGCCCTGGCGTACGGTTAGAGAGGGCGTTCGTAACCAGCCCCTTCTCTCTCCCTCTCTCTTTGTCTTTCTCTCCCCCCCCCCCCCCCCCGCCTCCCTTTGAGAGAATTTAAGGTGTTGCACTTGGCAGCCCTCGCGACCCAGATATTCAAAGATATGCATTTACATGCAGACGTTTCAGTGACGGGGCCAAGCGCAGGGATACAAAAAGGCCAGCTGTGGCTTGGCTTTGTGTGTGTGTGTGTGTGTGTGTGTGTGTGTGTGTGTGTGTGTGTGTGTGTGTGTGTGTGTGTGTGTGTGTGTGTGTGTGTGTGTGTGTGTGTGGTGTGTGTGTGTGTGTGTGTGTGTGTGTGTGTGTGTGTGTGTGTGTGTGTGTGTGGTGTGTGTGTGTGGTGTGTGTGTGTGTGTGTGTGTGTGTGTGTGTGTGTGTGTGTGTGTGCGTGCGTGCGCTGCGCGTGTGGACCCTCTCTATCCGTGTGGGCTGGGGAGTTTTCAGTGCATTTCTGTCTGGTCGCAGATCCTGTGGTGGCGCCCTCGGACATCAGGGGAGGTGGGGGGACCAGCGGGGAGCTGACCATCACTTGGACGGTAAGTCGCGGTACTTTCCATCGCTCCCTCTCCCGCCGCTCTCTCACGTGCTTTCCTTCTCTCTCATCGCCTCCCTTTCTACCTCTATCATTCTTTCAATCCCCCCCCCCCCCTCTCGTTCACTCTCCCTCCCTCTCTATTTCCCTCTCTCTTTCCATCTCTCCCTCTCACTTCCTCTCTCTTTTGGTTTGACCTTTGCAAATTTCTATTTAGCCAACAGTACCCAGAAGTTAGACATGCTGGTCTTCAGCTGAAGGCTGATGAGGGCAACCTATTCGTTAGCTGGTTCTTAACATTTACACTTTTCAAAACAAAACATAGGCATTTCCGTAACTTTTAAATCAATTATGGGGTCAACACCAAAGTATCTCCATGAGACCAACAACTATTTGATCTCTACCTTACCTTTATAGATGCTGACTAACCCGACGTGTCAAAGCGGAAATGCACCATGGGCAGCTGATTGATCACACTATGATCGTCTTATCCTTTGACCTGTGCATCTCTCTGATAGAACGCTCATTCCATCGCACCGTATACCCTGTGCTTGGCAGCGGTGCGGTATATTCTAACAGCTGCAGCTGGCAGGCCGAGTGCGTTTGGAGGGTAGAGAGGAGCTGACGCAGGCACATTTGTCCTGAACATATGGTCAGATGATGAAACGCTAACACACACACACACACAGGCGATGAGGCATGGAGAGAGATGGACAGGCTTCCAACCCTGCCGAGTCTCATAACTTCACTAAATAGCCATTAGAGCATGATGAAGTATCATCCCTTAATCTATACGAACACTCTTTGAAAGAGATGTAGACGATATAAGGTTACAGGTTGAATCGATGGGAAGATTGATGTACTGAAGCAGTTTGATTCCAGTTAGACAAAATAAGCAGTACATCCCAGATGGGAAATGAGTGAGTGAGGTTGATTACAGTTTAAGATGAGAGTGAAAAGGATGGCTCTTTCATTGACCACTTAATGAATCAATATATGTCCTTTCCCCTTTTGAGCAATTAAAAATGCATATGACATTGCCTATCAGCGGGATAGTCTCAAATGTGTCTAAAATTTGTCTTTTAAATGTTCAGTAAATTTTTCCTCGACTCTATTTCCTCACACCCTATCGCAGTTAACCAACTTGTATTTCTATTTCCTGTCAACTGGTTTTGACTAATTCCCACGTGTCCCTTTTCAGCCTGTGAAACCGCAGTACTACTACGGCGATAACTTTGGCTACATCATCGCCTTCAAGCCTCGCAACGGCACGGAGTGGCGGAAGGTGACGGTGTCCGATCCGCTGGAGCGGCGCTACACCCACAAGGATGCCACCATCCCACCCTACACCGAGTTCGACGTGAAGGTCAAAGCCTTCAATCACCACGGAGAGGGCCCCTACAGTCGCCCGGCCTCGGTCTTCTCTGCACTAGACGGTAAGCGACGCAGCCCGCCAAGGGGCTTGCAGCTCGCAGCTTGTAGCTCGCAGCTTGTAGCTCATAGCTAGTAGCTTGTAGCTAGTAGCTTGTAGCTTGGGCTGGGGTCATCCCTTTGTTCCCCGGGTCCTATGTTCCCCGGGTGAACTGCAGCATGGAGGAGAAAGTGATTGTTGCCGTTTGCGACTCCCGGGGCTCTATATATAATAGTATATAATAATATAATTAATAATATATTAATATTGTATAATAATATCACGGCCAAAAGCTCTGTGCGCCTCCGGATGGCCGTAGTGCGGGGAGCTCTCGTAGGGATTGGGCTTCTCTGGGTTTGTTTACCGGCGGCGGGTTCTCTCTTCCAAAAAAGGTAAAGACATGCAATGGTGGATATCTCGGCCGGAATTTGGCAGTAATGGTGGAAAAAGTAACCCCGGTCACATACATATGGGACCCTATGGGACCTATATGGGAACATAGGACCCTTTTTTTAAAAAAGGGTCCTATGTTCCCCAGTCTCATACAAAGAGGGAAACATAGGACCCGGGGAACATAGGACCCGGGGAACATAGACACGCTCCCCTTGTAGCAGGTAGCTTGTAGCATGTGGCTCGTAGCATTTTCCTGGTAGCTTGTAGCTAGTAGCTTGTAACTCGTAGCTTGTAGCGTGTAGCTCGTAGCATGTAGCTCATAGCTCGTACAAGCTAGGGGGGGCAAATTTGAGTTGATAGTGATGGTGAGGGGGATTTACCACCATGAGGGCTTCTCTTGGGTTGTAATATTTCAACACTCTGCCATTTCGCTCTGTCAGTGTCACCTTATTATCACAGCCCAGGCTCTGCTCTGCAGTCGGTTGCGCTTCATCGCAGTACATGTGTGAGTAGATGTGTGGAATTTTAATACCCGTAAATGGAAAACCTGTCGTCCCTTCGCCCTCGCCCTCCCTCTCGCTCTATCTCCCGCGTGCCCCTCAGTGGTGGTGGGGGGGGGGATTAGCGTGATCTTTGTAGCATGAACCAGAAAGCTGATCATTCACCCAAGGATGCAAAGCATTTAGCCCACTTATTAAGCTCCACTGACAGACTAGTGGAGATAACATGTCCGCACACCGGCAGAGGCAACACACTCGGCCCGACTAGGGGGATACCCGGTTGTTATGGTAACACCCATGGGAATGTTGGTTATTTCTGTCGATGTGTAAAATATCTATGTGCATCACATACTGTATAAAATACAGTGTAGCTGCCCGTAAATGACATGTGCCAAATTTAAACAGTCCAAAAAATGTAAAGCATGTAAAAAGTCACTTTGGATAAAAGTGAATGCTAAACGACTTGGTAGTATTGGTATGTAGTAAATGGGTAGTAAAAAGGGTTGGCGTAGCTCGGTATGTAGAGTGGGTTGTCTTATAACCTGAAGGTTGCTAGTTTGATCACCGGCTCCTCCGAGCTGAGTTTTGAGGTGGTCTGAGCAAGAACACCGGTCTGGGAGACCCCGCCATCGGTGTGTTGGTGTATAAAAGCCCGAAAATGCAAAATTACAATGAGAGGACGTAATATGAAATGTAAATTTACCGTATGTGTTTTTCTTGGCCTTCACAGCTCCGAGCGAGGCCCCAACTAACGTGGTAGGCCGACCTCTGTATGCCACGGACGCCGTGGTGGGGTGGGATCCAGTCCAGCAGGAGAACGTAGTTGGATACCAGGTGGGTCAGCCGTAACCCCACACCCTCACCTGCTTCCTCCGGTTCAAATAAATACGTCAACTGTGCAACTCCCATCAGGAAGGTGCTTGTAGCTAACAAATATGACAGTTTGCCAACATCGTCAACATTTGGTCCTGGATTTTTTTTCTCCAGTTTTATACTTGGACAAGCATGTAGTTGTAGTTGGCAAGTAGTTAAACTGGTGTATAGTATCTATGTCTTTACAGAAAGAATGTTCAAAATATGAATGCAAAAATGAATTGAATTGAAAATATTTTTTTTTCTAACAAGTAAAGAAAAAGAAGAAATGAGCAATAATAAACAATAAAATAAAATGCCGAAACAACTGGACAGTTAGAATAAAACCACAAATGAAAATAAACTGCCTAACACTTGTTCTACCTGTTCAAAAAGTGTGAGAAGGAAAAAAATGGATTTAATCTCATCCCTCCCTAAATTATTGATCCATAATCAGCTTCCTTTTTACTGATAAAGAAATCCATATGAAAAATATACAATAGTTATCAATGGTTTAAATTCATTACCAATTACGTAATGGCCGTCTCTAAAGTAACATTTTAGGCATTCGCATCAACGCTGAATCACAAACCGATGCCCACTGTCCTCACCCACGCCCATGGGGTCCTCTGTGTGTGCTCCAGATAAAGTACTGGAGGAAAGGGGGCGACAGCCGGACGGGACACCAAGGACACGGCGGTGTCCAGCAGAGAGAACCAGACCCGGCTGGACGGGCTGAAACCCGACACGATCTACTTCATCGAGGTCCGGGCGTACAACGTCGCCGGATACGGACCCCCCAGTCAACCAGTGGAAATAAACACAAATAAAGCCCGTAGGTTACCTGGGTGAAAAGGACTTTACATGACCATTCCACCTCACCTGACCTCTACTCTATCAGCCTCCCCATACAAGACTATTCCATACATCGCCTCTACTCTGTACTATACTTTACTGTACTATACTTTACCATACTGTACTTTACCTCATGATATTCAACTATACTATACCTTACCATACTCTACTATACCTTACCATACTCTACTATACCTTACCATACTCTACTATACCTTATCATACTCTACTATACCTTACCATACTCTACTATACCTTACCATACTCTACTATACCTTACCATACTCTACTATACCTTACCATACTCTACTATACCTTACCATACTCTACTATACCTTACCATACTCTACTATACCTTACCATACTCTACTATACCTTATCATACTCTACTATACCTTATCATACTCTACTATACCTTACCATACTCTACTATACCTTACCATATTCTACTATACCTTACTATACCTTACCATATTCAACTATACTATACCTTACCATACTCTACTATACTACACAAATAAAGCCCGTAGGTTACCTGGGTGAAAAGGACTTTACATGACCATTCCACCTCACCTGACCTATACTCTATTACCTCCATACATATCTACTATATATCTCCTCTACTATACCTTACCATATTCTACTATACCTTACTATACCTTACCATATTCAACTATACTATACCTTACCATACTCTACTATACTTTACCATACTCTACTATACCTTACCATATTCTACTATACCTTACTATACCTTACCATATTCAACTATACTATACCTTACCATACTCTACTATACATCATGATTCTCTGCTACACTATACCTTATCATACTCTAATAAACCTTAGCATACTCTACTATACATCATGATTCTCTGCTACACTATACCTTACCATACTCTAATAAACCTTACCATACTCTTCTATATACCTCATGATTCTCTGCTATACTATACTTTACCATACTCATCTATATACTGTACCTCATTATTCTCTGCTATACTATACCTTACCATGCACATTGTTCTTCCCCAACACCCTAACTTGGGGTTGGGATTGACTCTGTCCCGGTCTTATGCCTCATTGCGTTGTTCCTCGTCCTGCCAGCTCCCAGTAAAGGTCCCAGAATCATCGGTAAGAAGTTCAAGGGTCAGCAGGTGAACATCCAGTGGGAGCAGGTAGAGCCCCTCGTCAACGAGTCCGCCGTCAACTTTTACAAGGTGAGCGATCTTTTGGACCCACCGGTGTCTTCTCAAACCATGATTTGTCGTTATTCACACACACTGTGTACCGTGTGTGTGCTTTGTGTGCCCATAGGTCCTGTACAGAGCACAGGGCCAAGTCGCCACCACTTTGTACACCACCTTCAAGAAGTCTATAGACCTCCCCCTTCCCAAGGATGGCATCGTGGTAGAGGTGCGGGCCCACAGCGACGGAGGGGACGGGGCCGTGTCACAGATTCATATCACCGGCATCACAGGTAATTATGGGCTGGGGAGATGAGAACGATGCTTAGTATCGGTCATGTGTTGGATGGACACTTTGGACCACCACTGGGATTTCCTCAGAGCTGATAAGCACATGGCCTGTTTCATGCTCTTAGGGTGCTTTTTTTTCTTAAAGCTAGGCTGGGTAATTAATTTGAGATGCATTTTTTATCATATTTGACGTGTCTATTTACATCCCGACTGCATTCAATAAACAAAATTCTCTGCAAAAAGGAAAGAAAGAATCTGTTATCTATTGTTGTTGCAGCCCAAATTAAATAAAATTGAGCTTACCGGTAGTCTGGCGGGTTTGTGCAATTTTGCTTACCCTAACTTGAAGGCAAAGGTAGTTCCCTTTGCCTTAGCTTTGTCTAAATATCTAAAATGATTCTATTTGGATCCATATCCATAAGCACATATAGTATTATTTTGGGTTTACAGTCACAGAGTTCAGTGCAATATAAATTATGATTAAAAATTCCAATAATATGATGTGAAATATCCCCTTCACTCCAAATTGAAATGTTTGATTTCGATGGGAAAGCATTTGAGTGGGGAGCTGGCCTCACGACAAACCCACAGTTGCGAGGCAGCGGGTGTGACTGCTTAGCCCAGGCCTTCCCTTCACCAGAAGGATTACAGTGGGTTTAAAGCTGAGGACGGATGGGGGGGGGGGTGGGGGGGGCTATGAATCATTTGTTACTGTCAGGGGCGCCCCAGTAGCCACTATGGCAAAGCCCTCACAATTGGGAAGGCTTATGTTCGTAGAGAGGACGGTACGATTGTGGAGTCTTAGGTTCCTGACCAAAACCCTGTCTTCCTTCTTGCCCCCAATGGACCATGTGGTGCTGGGGGTCAAATGGGTGGAAGGGTGGGGGTCCTAAGCCTCCGTAATGGATCTTGATCAGCACCCAACCCCCTAGCCCCACCCTGTGGGCTCTCTCATCCCTTTATCGTTGGACCCAGGCACACCTGACAGCTTGACGTCTCCGGCTCTGGGAATTAAGCTGCAGAGGATTATAAAAGCGAGCCACTGACAAATGACTTGGCTTTGACAAAAGGCTGACCGTTTAGAAGGGGGGGGTCGTTTTCCTCAGAGACAGGGGGGGGGGGGGGAGACATTATCATTTATGTCTTAGGTTAGATCGATGGCAGCTAGTTTGTAGTGCGTATTCAAATAAGCCACTTTTTATTTATTTAGTTTTATGGAGAAGGATATTGGTAGTGGTTAGGATATTCTGACGCCCAGCAGGAAGATTCTGGGCTCATTCCCCGATGTCTGCGGGCCGCTTGAATGGACTTTTGCTGAAACAACTTTCTCCTCTTTAATGACCTGTGTCTGAAATCACTGTAAGCTGCTATAGATCAAACCAGCTGCTAAATTACTAAATGGAAATAAGAGAAAAACGACGTTAACCTTAACGCAACAAGTCAGTCTTACGATGCCATTTGACATGAGCAACATTCTCTGTGTGTCCCCAGGTGACGGTGTAATGGCCGCCCGCTCTCTGGGCCTGCTGTCCCTACTGCTGGTGGCCCTCCTCTGCCTGGACTTTTGAATGTAGTGGCAGCTCATGTCTTCACTTCCTGTGAAGGGGACTCTGTGATGTTGACAGCGTATGAGGACATGAACTCTTTCCACAATGTTTTTGGTTCCACCCCGCAACCAAAAAAACCCCCAACATATTCCAACTGTCCACCTGCTACGGAATATGTTTGTGGGATAAAAAAAATAAGAAAGTTTGACACGAATTGGACATGGGCAAAGACATCCCTTATTTACTATCTACAAAGCATCTTCGGTGGAGTTTCAATAACGGTGTTCTGTCAACTTGTTCAATATGCCTTATGTAAACGATGACTCTTATCTTTCACAATGATCTCCTCTTAAAACAGATGGTGAACGTGAGTGGCCGTCCCTCTGAGTTATTTTCATTTTCTATTATTAAACAGAGGACATTATGTCGATAAATGTGATTTGTCGGAATTTCCGATGCGTTGACGTTTTGGATAGCCTCTCCGGTAATGCATTCCATATTATAAGCTAACAGGTAGATAGTTGTGAACGATAAGTGTACACGTTTATGAAATTGTCTTTGTGGTTATAATACTGCAGCGCAGAATACTTACTTTTTTTTATTGTCTTTTAGAAACAAGCACATCCTCCATTACAGAGTTACAGTCCAAGCAAATAACAACATTTAGCATCATAGTAAAAAGAAAGCCATGGTAATTTAATATATGCAATAATTTACATTTGAATGTGCTATTGGTGTTATCTGTGCAATGATACATACTCGATCGAATTTATCTCCTATTGCAGATCATTGCAAATTGTAAAATTAAAGGATTCTCAATCACGTCCAAAACAATGGTGACGGCAGAACAATTCCACAGTTGAATGTAAAGCAAATGGATGGACCCTATAAATTAACCGGATAATGTGTCAGCAAAACAGTTACGAACCCAATCTGAAAGGCTGTGACAGTGGCCATCTTGATCTAATGTTGAATACTTATGTATCTAAAATGCTTCGCAGGCCTGCCTACCCTTATTCCAATCTGATATGGCAAAGTGTTACACAGTGAGGTGTGTGGATTTAGCAATGCTTTTGTCTTGACTGTGTCATTTTGACCTTGGTACCAATGGTACCAACTGGTGCTTTGTAAAGAATGTTGGCATTTTAATTTACTGTTACTAAGTATTTGTTCCATCATTTAGGTTTTCCTCCATGGCTATGTTCAAATGTCACCTTCAACAGTGATGGACACCTCATTCAGTAATCGTGCAATGTCTGCTACGTCGATGGCTCCTTTATGTTTTCTAATGACCCAACTTGCCTAGCTCCTAATCTTACGTGCATCATTGTTGTTTTTTTCGTAATTGGTCTGTGCGCAGACTGAAGACGGACGAGCAAGCCATTCCTTTAGACGCTGCGCAAACTTAAACCTTAATAATTTGTTTGTCCAAATGAGCGTTACCATCTGAACAGCTCATATATATATATATATTTGATTTGATAAAAAATGTGTTTGTACATATATGGATTATACATACAGTATGTCTATATATGTATATATATATAGTCATCAAATTTGTTTTCTTATGTGGGATTTTTTCCATATTTGTTTGTCCCTGAAACGTGAGCGGTTTCTATTTCGAGGTAGGATATCTCATTTCCCAGAGGTTGATGAACTAATGTGCAGAGAAAAGAAATGCAGCCTTTACTATTATGATTACTATGATTATTATGATTACTACTACTACCGCGTACAGATTCATGATTTGTGTGACTGACGCTAGCCAAGCTTATCATCGTAACTATATCCACATCCACCACCAAGTGCTTTTCTCCTGCCCCCCCGGCCCGCCCCACCCATGCAACATCAAAGCATCCGACCAGCTGCGCGAATGCATGAATGCCTTGAACGTAAGACGTAATTTTGGAGAAAGCGGCAACTCAGAACCATACATTCTACCATGCATGAACGTCGGTAAAAAAAATTAGTAACTACTACAGCGGTGGGTTTTTATACTTTGCAGGGGGAATCGACCGGTCTCTTCTGAACCCTCCGATGGCTTTACATTATATACATGATTATATTTCCTCCCCAGGGGTTGGCGTATGGAAAGCCAAGAAGGCCACAATCCGGCCCTAGAATATGTAAAGCCAAGAAGGCCACAATCCGGCCCTAGAATGGCGCGGTAAAAGTGCTAAACCGTACGGAATCTGTGCGGTTTGGCAGGAATTCCGTATGGATTCCGTACGGTTTAGCACTTTTACCGCGCCATTCTAGGGCCGGATCTATGGCCTTCTTGTCTTTCCATATTGGCGGTCCTCAGTAGAGATGATGAGGATGATGTGTTTGTTGGCTGCCTAATTAAAGCTAGACATATTCACGCCTTGAGTCTTTGAGTTGTCTTTGAGGCCAAGTGAAATGACTCACTCAAAAGAAAACATCCTGCAATTCAATGCAAATGATTTGCTAGGGGGAATGAATGAAACCACTGGCCCTTGGTGTCGTGTGATTGGCTGTTGACCGCTGTTGAAGCGCTTTACTTGTTATCGATGGTTGAGGTAGAAGGAACTGGACTCTGATCGGCTGGATTTAAAAGCAGCAAATAAAAAAGTGTAGTTAACTCTTACATGTGACTATTGTCTTTTTATTGGGCTGCTTGAAAATGCTTTTGTTCATATAATCATTGATTCCAACTTCAAAATATTGTTGCTAGATTCAACACATTTTCAGACTACTTCAACCTTTTTTTTTTCAAAAGCAGCAGATTGTTGTGTTAATATAACCATTAGACATTAAAAAAACACATACCAAATTATATATTTATTCGAGATGGCCATCATTTTGAATAAGTCTTGGTTTAATCTACATTAGGCCACAGTTTTACATAATGGGCTCACAACGTCATTAAGCAACATTTAGCAGCAAATCGGCCTACCTGTCAGTGGTAACTTCCCATGTCAAAACATTTTACATGTTAAGTAGCACTGCTAAAGGACGATTCAAGCCAACATTTTATTAAGGTGAAATCCTCCTTCTCTTCTTGAACTCCTCTCCCAGCCAATCACAACGTGTTGCTCATCAGGCCTTAATTGAGTTCCCCAATTGTCAACCAGATCACCTCTATATTATGGCACATGTGGATTTTGGGTTACTTTTTGCCGGACTGTGAAGCTGATTTTTTTTAGTTTTTTGTGAATTATCAAGTTGTAGCTCAAGATATACACCTAATTTTCATTCTTTCCAAGTCTGTAAAAGGATCCTCAGGTTTTTTCTTTGTATTTTGCCTGAACAACCCTGGCCACCAATGGGGAGCTTTGATGAGAGCCCTGCAGTAAGTAACCATTTTTGTTTCATAAGGTAGTTTTAGGTTGTTTAGCTTCAACTGCTTCAGCAACTTCTGTGTGCAGCGAACAGTGTTATTTCCCGTTAACTTTGCATGCATGTTATAGCAGCTAGCAGATTATAGCTTTTGTTGTGTAGAAGTGATGTATGTATTTTTTTTTTTGCATGTGCTGCACCAGCTGACCGACTGACTTGATGTATATGGGGGGGGCCCGCTGCCCCCCCCATATATCACCGACGTTATTGACTACACTGGGAATGCCCCGTCCTAACTAGAAACAAACGGGTCAAAATTTAGCAGCTATGGTGAAAATCACCTGTCAGGGAGAAGGTAGACTGTGCGACGCCCTGCGGCTACAATCGTCATGGCTTAATTGGAATTGCTCGTTAACCGGTTAGACCGAAATAAGTGGGAGTAAACGACTTGTTCTATTTGGTTTTCTTCACTTGAACCTTTTGAAGTCTGCAGACTAATTAGTTGGGTGGGTTGGTTTAGGCTAGCCTGTTGTCATGCTAAAATTTGTAATTATAATATGACCCGGTACCTGATTATTCATGCACTTGCACGCACTACTTCAAACTATTACAAATTCAAAATATGTTTGCTGTCATTAATGCTGCTTGCAGTTGTATGTCTGCGTCATCGTGTGTGTTGTGAGGTTGGGCCTCTATTCTAGCAAGGTCCTTTCTACAGGTTAGGGTTAGCGTTCATTGGTTTGGGGGGGAAAGTTGTTTAACTAGCTTGTTCCAACCCAACTTTTCGGTAGATGTTTTGCTCCACTTGGAACTGGTGGCCAGGGGAGCTTTGCACCAGTAGTTTGGCAGATCCTTTGTTGTTCCAGAGCAATTGTGCTGTCAACGTTGCACTTGTAATTTATTGTTGGCGCAAACGTGCTGGTTTGTAGAGTTGGGCCTGGCAACCCTGAACATCTTCACTGCCAGATGCTGCAGCTTTAGTATAATCAATTTGATAAATTTTGCATAGTCTATTGGAAGATTGTATAATCGGTCACAGTGGCACTTAAAGTTTACCACTTTAGGGATAACTGAAGAACTTGATGATTAGACTAGAAGGTTCCTTAATGGTAACCAAACCATCTTGCCAGAAGTGACTCATGCTGGCTTTCATATTGGTGAGATTTCTATTTAAATTATGTAACTATTTTAATTAAGAATTCTAAATGCTCGAACACAAACCGGTCAAGACGCCTTACATTTAGCAGAGAATACTTGGTGACTAACAATGAGTACATTTTTCAGATAAAGGAAATGCTGTCATTGTTTTTGTACAGTACAGACATGCATAGAAACATGTCCCAAGCACTAACAATTGTTGGGTAAGAGTCAATTGTCTTTACTTCAGGGGCAGCTCAGTGTTGCTGATCCCTAGAAATATAACTGCTAAATTTGAGATGACTGAATCAATTCTAGTTGCATCCATCTAGCAGAGCTGTTAAATGACGTGTACGTTCACATCTTGTGTGTATATATGACAGCAAACCTGCTGTCACTCCAGGAAATGTAAACCTTTAAGCAAAATGAATAAATAAATATCTTGTGAAAAGTATTGGTATTCATTTTTAATTGGAGGATACTTTTTTTTTTTTTAGAAGTAAAAGTTAAATTCCAGTACCAGTCAAGGGCTATGAACATTGACGGCCATCTCTTAAAGGTGGGGTCATGATTAAAATGACTGAACTGTTTCCGGTGTGTTGCTGACTTGCCTTTTTTTTTTCATTCAAACACTCCAGTGCATAAGGACGGAACCAAGTTGCTCTACTCCCGCCTACCGTCCAGTGACCTACTCGTCGTTCCCTTCCACGGGGCATGCGTTTCCTCAAAACCAAACCTTTCCCTTGGTCCCTCCAGCTTCCTGTGTCCACTTGGGGTTTTGAGTGTCAAACCTCAAAGGCTTCAGAGATGACATTTAATACTTGTTGCTTCATCAATAAACCCTTTTTATAAGATTTTTTTTTTCTTTTCTTTCCAGTAAGCGTTTATATTAATGCAATGTCGGTACTTTTGGCAGAATATGAATTTGAAAAGCAGCCCAGAGGTTGGCACTTCAAAATGAATTAAAGGTGATGTCAGATTTTAAGAGCTGTAATCTCTAGGCCATCCGTCAGCTACTTGTGAGTCTACTGGTTCAATGTGCTGGCCTCTGTATGAGAAAATGGTCATCTAATTTCTAACCAATGAAAACATCATTCACTCAAGTCTGGTGCTTATGGGAATGAGTTGTCTTCAAAAACTTTAGGACTCAAATCTTGACTACATCAGCATTGAAGGGGGGAAGGGAATATAAGTAATTTTCTTAGATACTTGGAACTGCAGCTAGACTCAAATTGGCTGTAGAAGCAGCCTGGGGGGGTGGGGTAGACTATTGTCATCACGGTTTATTGTGTTTTTTTTAATGTAAAAACATGACCATTAAATGTCATTCACTGGATATGAAAATGCAAGGCTTAAACAATGGCACAAAGCCATATGGAGTGGACCCTGAATCATTTCCACACTATTAGTTTCCTCGCTGACATAGCATTCAGCTAAAGCATCTTTTAACGGTGCAGTACTCGGAAACTTGCGTTAAGGGCAGTGGTGACTGACAGGAATTATAGTGTCAACGTACCTTGGCAAATAGTGTTTTTCGCTCAACATTTTTTTCAACAGGTTCTAGAGTTGGACCTTTTCCCAAATGCTCTGAGGGCCAACCTACTGGATGTTTGAATTAAGTCACAGATGGGATTGGTAGCCATTCGGATTCTGCAAGAATTTGATCAAACCATCTGCTTTTAGTCTTATCTTATTCTTCCCATTCACTGACAATCGCAAAACACTTGGGGAAATAACCTGGACACAATGTCTTGTATTACTATAAGCGGGGGTCCCCAAGTGATTTCCGGCTGTACAATAACTACATTATCCATGCTCCATAGTCTAATGCATAAGCATACATCTGTTTACAGTGACCTCCTTTCACATTGCTGGTATACATGTTTCAACTTCTATAAAACATCAAATTACACTAACCTTTTACTGTAATCAATATTTACAAAATGCCTTAATCTTTCTTGCACCATTTACGTTTTAAGACATTGTTAGGGACCTACGCAGGATCAGACCGCCCCTGATACACGTTCTGCTTTCCATAGGCAGAAAAATGAGTATGAGCCAGTCATTCGAGTGTTCATGAGATTTAAATATTTTTATAAGTATTCTAGTATATATTATATTCCAGGACTTATTGGTGATCGGAATGCTTCCCCAAAACCTTTTGCTGTATTATCATTGAATAACTTGGGCTACACAATAAACATTTGAGAGGCTATATCACTGAACCTACAGAGAAACAGCGACCTCCAGCGGAGAGTATCCTGTGATCACTTTGAATCCATAAAAGAGGTTAATGTTTTCAAGGTAGTTGCGTTTTTATATGTATCTAATATAAAAAAGTTATGCCTCTATTTACTTTAAAACAACATACCCGATTTGTTTATTGTAGAACCGCAGTGGCAACTTCAGGGAGCGGAGCGCGCTTGTGAGCGCATTCACGTACGCATGGGAGGAAAGTTTCCTCTGGCCGGCTCATTAAGCTCAACCTACCCAGAGTATCATTTCATCTCTCCGCCTTGGTTAGACCGAGCAACAGCAAGTTGGAAAACTTGTTTCAGCTTTTTTGGGGTTGCCTTTTTTAAATAGAATACAAACCTCCGCTATTGGCTGATCGACACAAGAAAGCATGTGCGCAGAGTGACCACTTTCCCGGGAAGAAATCATCTGTCAAGTGTTGAGCTTCGGTGTGATGGATTCTCAAGCTGAACAAGACGGGGATCAGCGAGATCGCTATATTTGCGGAAAGGGATGTGGGCTTTTACTGTCCCTTCAAGGAAACCACTCTTGTTTGGCGGCACTTCGAATGCATTCAAATAACATTGAACGGAGCACCGCAACTTTGCAGCATGAATCCCGGATGGCGAGGTTAAGGTGGGGCAGAAGAGAGCAGTTTCTGCTGGCCCAGGTGTCAACTCTACAGGGCGAAGCACAGCTCGCTGCACTCAAATATCAGCAAAAACTGCACCAATACATGCTGAACATAAACAGCATTGCTGATCAGGTGATTGGGTTTTACAAGGTGAGAGGAACCACTTCCTTAGATACGTTTTTCTCAAATAATGTTAATTATTATAATAAAAAAAAAATATTGCTACACAATTTTTAGATATTTTCTATTAGAGCAAGCAAATTGTATCCTAACACAAACCCTTAAATCTTACTTTCATAATATATATTTTATATTTATAGAGTAGGCCTATTTACCAAAACTAAACATGAGTTTAGTCATGGACAGTTTTTCTGTTTGGTTAGTTGATTGAGTCTCCCTTCTCCCTGTCTCTGAGTCACTAATTTCTGTACTGGTTTCACAGGGTGACACGAGGATATCCCGTGAGAGGACCGTGTGTGCAGAAGAGACGGAGAAGCGGGACGAAATGCCTAAGGTAGGACAAACGTCATGTGTAGCCTACCTGACATCGTGCCGGCGATTCAGACCTCTACCTCTCCAAGGTATCTGTTGTGGACAGAAGCAGTCGGCGCCTTTCGATTTTTGAAAGTTCCCTACATTGCAATTATAAGTATTAACATTCCTGTTAGCTATTATGTTATTAATGTTTGAATACCTCCCACGCAACACTGTTGTGATTCATGCTTAACTGCTGAAAGATGGTAATGGGAGTAAGATGCTTCACAGACACAACCCCTACTAGACAAATATGGGTTTTGTGTTTCATGTTCATGTTTTATGTTATTGAATGAGGGCAATATCTGTGACACAAATTTACGGCTAGTAATGGAAAGTCATTGCCCTGCACACTGTGTTGGCTTGTTATTTAGCCTGCAGTGTTTGGACTGCGTTTGTGTGTCCTGAATATGAACGTCATTTCTTTACTCAGAACAATTATGTTGTAAATCCTGATCACAATGCCACCAGCCTCTCTCAAACCTATAATAAGCAGACTGCTGTTTAGGTAATATACAGCATTAATATGCTAATTACACCATTTTTAATAAAAGTTAACACGGGGTCACGACAGTCTCACCCATCCTGGTCATTCAGGGGACAAGGCCCACCCACCCACTTCCTCTGAATCGCCTGGCACCAAAGCACAACCCGGGAGGGGAAGGCCAGCAGTGCCTGTCAGAGGAGCCACCTTGTTTTTTTTTGTGTTTTTGTCCATAGTTTTGTCCACTATTCTCTCTTTGGAGAATAGTGGGGGTCGGCTTGCAATGTTGGCAGCAGTGTGGACAAAAAAACACAACCATCTTTAACATTGACTAACGTGCAATATTTAAATAAGTAGTGCAAATAACTTTTCCAAATAGTTCTGGCTATAAACATTATTCATTTCTAAGATGTAGGAGTTTTGGAGAAAACTGTTTTTGAAAGTAAGAACTTCTTGAAAGTAACACAGGCGATTTATTGTCTGTTGGGGTTGATGTGTACTGTTATTAGTCTGCTGTAGTGAATCATTATGGAAATTATGCATTATGCATTATGCATCCCCCTGTCAAATGTAATATAGTAAATCTATGGGTGTGCTATTATTATTTCTGACCATCTGCAACATGGTGTTTAGTTCAAACCATGGGTGAGATGAAATGGCCTTAATTAAGCCAACGGTCTGAAGTATGTATAACTTCCCACTGCATGCTGGGAGTGGGATAGGTTTACTCATGATTGATGATGAAAGTGGTTTTGATCCCTGTAACCAAAACACAGCGCAGTCTATTTCCAGACGTCAACTCTAGGCTGAACAACGCCACACTGATGCTTCTATAATAGTTCTCTCGCTGTTATTGCCGGCGTTTACTGCCCGAATAGACTTTACTACACCGTTGGGAGGTTCATCAAACAAGGTGAGGTGGTTTTTCTTTGGAGGTTGGTGGGAGTGGGAGTTCATTTGAGAGGGAGCTGGGCTTTCCTTTGGCGGAAATGAAACAGAGTGACTTATCGAGGAGTCAGAAAAGAGTAGTTTAAGAGGTAGGGTGCTCTCTTGCCTTGTTGGTTAGAAGACATGTCAAATCAGTGGATTTAGTTACGTTTTGGCTTTTAAAATTGCACCACTTCAATGGTTGAGATTTGGCTGGGTGAAGGAACCAAGGTGGTCACCCAATGTACGATGCCCATAGCGGCTAATCCAGAGGCTAACTATTGTCCGTCAGCACTAATCCCTGCGCAGATGCACAGGTGGTTGAGTGAGTCATTGTCAATGCTGTGACACATGCTAATCAAGACTCAGCCAAGCATGCCAATGCCATGTCAAAGTGTAAAGCTGAACGGCGAAATTAATTTGCAATGTTCATGCAACAATCGAGTTATTCAACACTGCAACAAATATGAGCGTAGGCCTTCACATGATCCAAGAGAAACCGTTCGGGAGCTTATGAATATCGGTATCAGCCGAGAAATGGAAATATAGCGGTGCATCCTTAGGATGAATTCATAAATGAAAAATAAATGTTTAATCGTTCCTTTCCGCTTTTCCAGTCCATGAATTAGTTCTAGGGCTAGGAGCAGTGAAGTTGCCCACCCATTGCACCATCTCCTCTCCCAGAGAAAGTTGGGTTTGACGTGAGGAACATACAGGCCTTTGCCCCTGTCTGAGAGGGAACTCACTGTAGCAGTCTGTGCTGCTCCACTTCTCTAATGGATGGAGCAGCAGAGACAAGGGTAGGAGGGTATCGGTTTCATCAAAATTCAATCTTGTGTGACTGCCGAGAATGGGAAGCGTGGGCTGTTTTGTTTGGGCTCCATAACAAAAGACGAAGGGGGAGGATTGGTTTGAGACCAGAGAAAAGAGAGATTTACAACCTCTGCCTTCATGTTTGCTGATTGGATGTTGTATTTGTGTTTTTTCCTTTATTAGAAGATCCGAGGAAAGTGTGTGCAAGCAGGACAATTATTATTGATAAACAACCATTCGTACCTACTGTGTGTACGGGGAGAAGTGTGAAGTCACTACAAATTTAGTACTCCTCAACTTTGTTTGACATCGACGTGTGATTCCATACTAATTCCTACTTATATGGAGTCTGGCTTAATATTCAATATCCTTCCGTGAGCTTGATGTTAATGCTCTCCCAGCTTTGCAAAGCGACTGTGTCATGCCTTATAGTTCTTCTGCAACACAAATGTCATTTATGTGGTTTAACAATGGAAAATAATCTCTGGTGGTCCCAGTCTCAACATCGTGTGTTGAAGTCTTTTTTTCCTTTCCATGTCCTTGAACTAACTGGATATATTTTGGGTACCGTTTGTCTCTCTGCTCTATTGGGTTTGTCAACACCATTTGCTGGCAAAGACAACATATGACAAAAGTAAATATGACCTATTTACTATGTCATTATTCAGTTGCCATGGGCGTCACCTATACTTATTAAAAAACTGTTGGTTAATAAAGAGGCTCATTACTGCACTCCCGCCCACATACACTATGAAAGGAGAACCACGATGACCTGTTAGCAACCTGTTCGTATTTAAATGGTGGCCCCTTTCCTAAATTACACCTATTTGATGTCTAATTTACTCTTAACTTACTCCCGGCTTGTAATTCCTTAATGCTAAGAGAATTCATGAAGTTGGAGGAATGTGCAATATGTTTCCTGTGCCCTTTCGGTTTGGCTCACAACATATTATTCAAAGGCAGTGGGGCTTGCGGCCCGACATTAGCTGACAGCTGTTGAGATTAGTGTTTGATTCCAGAGGTATTAATGTGGACCGTACCTGCACACAGTGTAAACACACAGGGGTGTGTGTGTGTGTGTGTGTGTGTGTGTGTGTGTGTGTGTGTGTGTGTGTGTGTGTGTGTGTGTGTGTGTGTGTGTGTGTGCGTGTGCGATCACGGCTGAACTGATTCAAGGTTCTGTTTTTTTAAGCAGGGGGTGTGAAAATGTAACATCTGTTCCGCAAGACTTGAGGACCACCAAGATTCTACAAAGAGAAGCATTCTGGGTAATTCTGGTTCGCTACCTGCTGAAAAGGCTCTTTCAGAATGTGGATTTAAGGACTTGGCTCGCACGGCCTGTGTGAGGTTGGAAAGGAATTTACACAGCATAGCTCTTGATAGGAACATAAATAAACCGGGCTCATACATATGTCAGTAATGACTTCCTGAAGTTTCTTAAGTGATGTTTTTTCGCCTAAATGAAGAGGTTAATTCGTGGCTGCAATCATTCACGCAAAACACCTGCTTAGCATTAAGCTGTGCAGCTCGCCGGTTAGACAACTCCTTTTGTGTGTGGGTGTCCAACTCCTTGAGCCACGTGTGTACGTGTGTGTGTGTGTGTGTGTGTGTGCTCAACTACTTGAGCTGTGTGTGTGTGTCCAGCCCCTCATTTGTGTGGGGGGTTTAGTTTTTGTTCTGAACTAAAGAGTGGGTCAGTGGTAGATTGTATTGTAACTCAGATGAAAGATTTTTCATCTTTTATCCACACACACACACACACACACACACACACACACACACACACACACACACACACACACACACACACACACACACACACACACACACACACACACACACACACACACACACACACACACACACACACACACACACACACCACCTCTACTCTGCTCTAGCTGGAGGCATGTCCTCAGAAGGCTGGGTCTTCTGAGGACATGAACATCTGCAGTAGATGCTTTCGTGGGGAACTGAGCTAAAAGGTCCTCATGGTCATCAGCGATGACTTGGTAAGGTCCCTGGTCCCTGATGTGGTTTTTCGTGGTGGTTGACCTCACTCTTTGTGATTACTCTCACATGTGCGCGCACACACACACACGCGCACACGCGCACACACACACACACACACACACACACACACACACACACACACACACACACACACACACACACACACACACACACACACACACACGCCTACACACACACACACACACACGCCTACACACACACACACACACACACACACACACACACACACACACACACACACACACACACACACACACACACACACACACACACACACACACACACACACACACACACACACACACCCTCTCAAAACGATGGCCAGCTGACACACATGATACGCTGGTAGTCCTTATTGTCTCTGATTGCGTGTGTGGCAGAATCACCGCCCCCCCGCCCTCCCCCTTGCACCAAACACACAAGCTCTCATCTAACCGAACCCACCCCACGCCGGGATCCCCGCGGCCGGACCTTGATGACAGCTCCATCCCAGTGGCGGGCTCCCGGCCCCCGCAGTTCCTCCACCGCAGGAGGGTGGGCAGCCGGCGGTGACCCGGCTGCTTTTGAACTCAAATGTGGACCTGCTGATTTCTTCTGTAGCCTCGATAAACATGTGGTTCAACCAAACAGCTGCAACAAGTAGATTAAAGTGTGGGCCCTGAGTCAGCAGGGCACACACCACACGGATACACACAGCCACAAGGAAACACACACACACACACACACACACACACACACACACACACACACACACACACACACACACACACACACACACACACACACACACACACACACACACACACACACACACACACACACACACACACACAAACCTGTGGCTGCAGCTGTGCTGTCAGTGCCGCCCGCTGTAGAAGTACACTGAGGTTAAGATGTGGTGTGGGCGGACTGTAATGTTTGTTTATGCCGCTGTGCCATGATATTGTCCTTCTACCAAGCCACACACACACACACACACACACACACACACACACACACACACACACACACACACACACACACACACACACACACACACACACACACACACACACACACACACACACACACACACACACACACACACACACACTCTGTGAGTCTGAGAGCCACAGCGTGTGACTGCAGCACTACATAAACAAGAGTTAAATCCTGACATTTCGTTCAGTTGAATCCCTTGTGTGCGGAAAAACGCTTATTTCTTCATCATGGGTCTTTTTTTCCAATAAAGCTGAGCATCACCACCTTTGACATTTTCCATAAAGACAGAGCCTCTTATCCCAAGAAACCCTACCATAAAGACCCTCCACCGAGCCTGGCCCACTGCTGTCCCCGGAGTGTGCATGTGTGTTCTACTCATGTTGAGTGCTGGCTGCAGACAGGAGGATTAGGGCTGAATGAGGCAGCACCAGAGGCTGCCGGTCAGCTCAGAGGTTCTGTAAGGCGAGGGACTTTGAGGCACTAGGGAAGCGTTGAGGAGGGGGATCAGCCTTTGTCATGTGAATGATGTCTTTTAACATAGGGATGCAATGCAACGATACCACGTTTTTGTAGAACCGTGTGTGTGTGTGTGTGTGTGTGGTGTGTGTGTGTGTGTGTGGTGTGTGTGTGTGTGTGTGTGGTGTGTGTGTGTGTGTGTGTGTGTGTGTGTGTGTGTGTGTGTGTGTGAACCCTACTCTTGCAGACACCCAAATGTAAGTAGAAGTACTTGCCGATACCGATACAGAGTAAGCTCTTATATTAGTTGCATTGCAGTTCTATAACTGATGATTTGCATTCGATTTTCCTCCCTTTCTGACGGTAACAAATTAAATATATAACATACTGTTGCTGACCGTTTAACCTTTAACATGATACATGGGGGGGGAGTTATATCCTCGTCAATCTACTGCGCAGTACAACAGATGAGAGCCGTTGGGCTGGCCCTGGGCACTGCTAGTTTAAATATCAGTGGGGGCGCTCCAGGCTGGAATACCCTGCAACCGGCTGTTGATGTTCTGTATCACAAAACTCATGCAGCTTTGGTTAGACGGCTTCTGTGATGTGGTGACCGCTGGGAAATCTACAGCGACAGCGTCGTGTTGAAAGAACTGCATATCCAAAACGCTTTGTGAAAATATAAAAACGCACCCGAATTTACGGAAAGAAAACACAAATGCAAAAGCCTCCACACAAATGCAAAATACACAACATAATGGAGGGGAACAGATGTGGACGTTGAAATGAGTCGACTTTATTGCCAGCCAACTTTTATTGCCTGGAAGGATTTTTTTGCATTTGATGACTGGCCAGATCTCTATTAAACTTCACTATCTGGAAGACTTATATGTGATGTGAATAATGCCTTAAATATACACTTAATATGATGACGTAGGCAAATGTACAGAAAGGATCCTATGCCCAGGCTGGCAGGATTTTATTGATCCTAAGGAAAGAGAAAATTAGTATTTCCTGTGTAAGTGCATACAGTACGCATTTTAAAACACGTTAACAATAGACCTGTTCTCAAACAGGTTCCCACATGTACGAAAAGCTAACAGAAGACCCCTGTCCGACTGGCTGTGAAAACACTTTTCAGGGTTGGTATCTGGAGAAAGGCCTCCCAATTCAAACAAGGGAACTTTAAAAAGTTGGCAATTAGAACTCTGGGAGATTGATGTTTAGTGAAAACCCAATGAAGAGCAGATTGGTCTGTTTTGTGACCTGAGAGGTAATGTCCTGCGACAGGATAAGTGCCTGTTGTTCACTGCATCCGAATAGGACTGCCCGGAACTCTCTGTTGTGAGTTTTGGGGGTACTTTGATGGGTGTGTTTTTAATGAACCTAATGGTCTTCTAGAGGAATGGAGTGTGAATATTTATTTGAATTGCCGCTGGGTTTATTATGGATATAACTAAATTAGTGTTTTGATCATGATGCTTTTAAAACACCAGAAGCGGATATCAATTATGCTTTATTGAGTTAAAGACTTCCACATTAACTTTTTTGATAATTATCAGTTTGCTCATTAGGAATCCCAAACTCTGAATGCTGGTTCATGCAATATTAGTTTATATAAAAGTCCATAAAGTCAAATGTACCATAAACCATTGCTTGTGTGTGTGTGTGTGTGTGTGTGTGTGTGTGTGTGTGTGTGTGTGTGTGTGTGTGTGTGTGTGTGTGTGTGTGTGTGTGTGTGTGGTGTGTGTGTGTGTGTGTGTGTGTGTGTGTGTGTGTGTGTGTGTGTGGTTGCAATGTGATGCTCATATACCGTGGTCATGATTGCCTCATTGCCCACTAACTGGTCATTATGCAAGGTGATTGTATGGGTGTGTGTGTGTCCCTCTTTTAGACCACAGCTGTTGCAGAATATCATGCAACTCTCCAATCTCCGTTAGGGCTCAGTGGCTTTTAACGGGTGGAAACATAAGAGAACAGCCACGCGGCATGGGTGCGATGGCGGAGGTTGTCCAGCAGGTGGCAGAAAACACACACACTATGAAATCTTCAGTGCCCAGGACGCCCGCAGCACTGTCTAGCCGATGTGGTCGTTAAAGATCCTTTCCCTACGCTTGTTCTCACATTGTCCCTCCATGATTGTGTTTTCAAAGAAAACTTCAATGAGGGATGTATCATAATTTATAACTGCATTCTGTTCCCTATTTCCCCCCCCCCCCCCCCCTCAACACAGTCTACTCTCACACCCTGCAAAATTCTTTCTTTTTTTGAACTCTGATGATGGTGTCATCAAAATATAATAACGTCAAATACACCCCTTGGCCCTGCATTAGCAGCACAGTACATCATTAGATCACAGAGCGTCAGTCTGAGTCTGCTCCGTCTGCGTCTCCCGGTCCCTGAATTCCTCTCCTTGCATTTTTAAAGTCTGCACAGGACTCCCTTCATACAGGAGCTCCATCTCTCCTCCACTTCAAAGCATTTTGTTGGTAATGCAGCACACTCTTCCAGCTCATCCTTCTCCTCTCACCCCCTGCAACCCCCCCCCCCTTCCCTCTGTATGAATCATCTAAAAGCCATACTCACTCCGTCTCCTGCTGTACGTGTTTGTTGACAGAAATCATTGATCTTATAGCCATGCCCGACCCGCTGAGTCGAGCAGCCTCACAGAAATAACACAAAAGTAGAGTTGAATCAGGAGTTGGTCCAGTCAGTCAGTGCTCTGCACTAATAACTGCTTGTTAAGGAAGTTTCCTGTACGAACGAGGTCGATCATGCCGTGCTGATCGTATAGAGTGTATATAGGTGAAGACACACACAACGTGATCTCACCAGGCAGCCCGCTTTCTCGACCTGCCTTTTCCACATCTCTCGCTCTTAGACACACAAGCGCATACGCACAACGTCACTCAAACACATACACACACTAACGCACATACGAAACACACAAACCACCACTATCAGGATGTGTGTCAGTGGTTTTAACTGCTACTTCTCCCACAGGCCAGGTCGAACAGGAAATAGCAAACCTCACCTCAAAGACAAGCTCAGTTGTTGATCCTCCATTTAGCCAGCCTGCAGCAGAAGCTGTTGATTAACTTTCAATAGACTCACTCTCCTGATTGACTAGCCACCTCTCTCTCTCTCTCTCTCTCTCTCTCTCTCTCTCTCTCTTCTCTCTCCTCTCTCTCTCTCTCTCTCTCTCTCTCTCTCTCTCTCTCTCTCTCTCTCTCTCTCTCTCTCTCTCTCTCTCTCTCTCTCTCTCCCCCCCCCTCTCTCTCTCTGGTCGCCCAATGAACACCAGAGATGATTTGGTCCTGATTGTCTTTACTCATCATGGCAAATGACCACACTGGTCTGCCACACCGGCAGATCAATAGACATAGTGCGCTACCACACACACACACACGCACACGACCGCGCACTCACACTCGTACACGGCTGCATGCTCACACATGTGCTGCACATACACACACACGTGCAAATCCTTCTCTCATTAGTGGAGTGCACGCTCACACATGTGCACTTCACTGATGTGTGCAAGCGTGTGTTTGAGGGATGGTGTGTGTGTGTGTGTGTGTGTGTGTGTGTGTGTGTGTGTGTGTGTGTGTGTGTGTGTGTGTGTGTGTGTGTGTGTGTGTGTGTGTGTGTGTGTGTGTGTGTGTAGGTTGTGTGTGTTTTAGTGACGGTGAGTAGGGCTGTGTGTGTGTGTGTGTGTGTTTGTGTGTGTGTTCGAGTGAGGGTGAGTCTGGGTGCACATGTGTTTCAGTGGGTGAGTGAGAGAGAGAGCAAGAGGAGGGAAAGAGGGAGCAGTGGTTGTTTGTGCATGTGACAAGATCAACATGTACATAACATCGTACCTACAAGTACAAAACCTTTACACAACACCTGCCAAAGCGATCCCTGCCCTCTGGCATCGGAAAAAAAAACACCGGGCGACCCCGGCCCCATACAAAGTGAGTATTTCCATCTCTGTCCCTGTTCCCCCTTTTCTATTTTCCTACATATTTCTTGCTCCGGCCTCTGTAATTGGACGGGCCGGTCCCGGTGGGTAAAGGCGCTGTCGGTTTATTTTTGGTCCGGTTTGTTATTTGTTGTTCGCCCGATAGCTCTGTGCGTCGCGGCTCGTGTGATTCATGGACTGGCGGTGATAAGGATGTCAGTGAAGAAATGATGACTTTATTGGACACTCCGGCAGCGCCATGCGGTTTTATTGAGGAGCTAGGTGATATGCTATTGCCCCGGCCCGCGGCTCCGGGCGGTGGGGTCTGTGTTCGTGTGGAAGGAAGCGTCTCCCTGATTTATTCGTTTTGTTACCAAGCTTGTGGAAATGTTTTTTTCCCCTCCTTCTTCCTTTCTTCCTCCCCCCCCCCACCCCCCTCTATTTTGACCATGTTTTATTTTTTTCTCCGGGCTGCTTTAGTGGGTTTAAGTATCTCTCTGTCTCAGCTTCAGACGCGCGTGCGCTCGTACTTGTTGAGGCGATAAATCGGATCTGCGTTTGGTGCACTCTGCGTAAATGGATCCCCCAGGTTGGGCTCAGGGACCTCATGATGTGGGTGATCTTATGAATAATACAGACGGCCTCCCCCACCACCACCACCACCACCTCCTCCACCACCTCCTGCTGCTCCCCGATGCCAGCGCCGATGGTACTAAAGCAGGCTTCTATCGGGGCGTGGGGGGCCCCCCCCAAACAGGAGAGCACCAGACAGCCTGGTGGTACATTAGCGGGGCTCCGAACGGCTGGTGATAAATCAGACGCTTGGCACCGACCGACCACCTTCCCGGGAGGCCCTCCAGGAACCGTGCCATGATGGCTTCCATGAGACGTTCACCCACCAAAACTGTCCCCTCCCCTCGCCCCCCCCCTGTCCCTACAGGCTCCCCAACGCCCACTCCACCTCCCCAGCCCATGCCCCCCAGGAAGGAAGGTGTCCGGGGGGGTTGCGTTGAAAAAGTCAACAAATGGTTCTGATGAACGTGCAGCGCTGCAGTCCAGCTCTGTCCGCCAGTCGTCGGCTGTTGACGGTTACCGACGACGGTTATCGACGTCGGTAACCGTCAACCGTAATGTTCACACCGGGCTGAGGCGTAGGGGAGCTGGCGTGTTCGGGCGCTACTATAAGGTGGGCGGGCTTGGCTTGGCGTTCCCGGGGGGAGTAGATACTGAGAGTCCGCCCGGGGTGAGCCGGTGTGTCAGCGTGTGAGTGGCAGAGTGTATAGGGGAGGGCTTTTGAAAGCATCAGGGGCTGTTGAATCACCTGGTGATTGATGCACCCTCGGCGTAGGCCTTAGCTGGACGCGGATCCGAGCCTACGTCTGACCGTCTTCATTCACGCGTTCGGAGCGGAGGTGGGGGTGGTGGTGAGAGCAGAGGGTGGTGTGAGGGCGGGGGGTGGCAGTAGAGTGGAGGGGGACTCACTCCTGTCATTACACTGATGGATGGCGGCTGTCTGGGCCACTCTAGGGCTATTTGTCATACATTTCCATACCTTGAACCAGTGGATAGATGGTGAAGGAGAGGAGGGAGCGTGGCAGATATATACCCTTGCTTTTGGGAAAGTCTGGCAGGCATGTTTGGAATTTGAGTGAGGTTAGCTCCTTTTTTACCTGTGTATGGTTGTTGTCTGAAAATAGCTCAAAACTAGCGGTGTGGAAAGGTTCTAAACATTGGCGACATACAAGCAATGTACAATAGTGTCGATGCCATTGTTTCATTGGAGTATGAACACTAGTTTTAAAATAATCCTTTGTAAAGATGCATTACCTATGGTGGCTTTCATACAACAACTCTAATGCCTGGCCATGTTTGCCGTCATTGTCTCCAGGGCAAATATCAAGGTGTGCTTCTCATTTGATGTTCAAACATCTGATGTAAGACCGGGTCTTTTCTTTACATACCAGCCAACTTGCTGTGTTGAATCCAAATCAAGTGTTCAAAGGCCAACGTCTAGGGTCCTCTGATATTAATCCTTTTTACTCTCTTCAAGTTACTGGGAGTATTCTGTGAAATGTCTGGATTCAAAGCTGGTGTCATAAGCCCAGTCACAGCCGTGGTTGTAGTTTAAGGCGCGATTCCAATGAGAGACTATGCCTCCACCTATCTTACTAATGCTGGACAAAGACAGCGGGGTTAAGGGCTTACAGTTGTCCATTAACTCTGAATTCATAATTTATATGGATAAGCCCATACAGTACATAATGTGTTATGAGTGGTGAAAGGTGTTGGTTGTCAAAGAATCAAATTCTATACCACCATGAAGCGTTTAATTATTATGAGCCCTTTACTTTAGTCAGTCTATTTACATTCTATTCTTCTTCTCTCCTGCCTCTGTTATTCTTTTTAATATCCACAGAATCACCTCTCCATAGCTTCCCCGTGCAGTAGAGCGTGTTTGCTGACCCACATCTAACCAGCAGGGGGCCAGTTCCTCCTCATTCACTCTGTGCTCAATGAGGCTGATGGCCAGGTCAGCATGGAGTGGTGCCAGGGGCGTAGCCACATGGGGGCCAGGGAGGGTCACGGCCCCCCCCTGGTCAAAGGTTGGCCACCCCGCAGGCCCCCCGAGCCTGAAATAATACAAATAAAAGATCCTGAATGGAAATTGTCTAAAGAAAGCTTAAATATGTGCGCTATTAGTTTGATCTATCTTTGACTGTATTAATTGAAAGTTTTATACTTTGACATTAGGAATAAATAATGACAATCTAGTGCCACCCTAAATATAAGACTGGCCCGAGTTGGCCACCACAGTAATAATGTCCTGGCTACGCCCCTGAGTGGTGGGGGGGGGGGGGGGGGGGCAAGGTGACCTCTCTGTGTAGACACCCCCGGAGTAAGTGTGGGATAGGAGTACTGGGTTGGGGGTCAGGATATCCCAGTGACACCACAGGAAGTCAGAGCCGCCATACTGCCACGAGTGTGTCTGTAGGTGTGTGTGTGTGTGTGTTTGTGTGTTGGTAGGTGTGTGTGTGCGCTCGTGTGTGTGTGTGTGTGTTTAGAGGTGTTGCTGTGTGCATGTGAGCCCCCTTTACCCCTTAAACCGTTCCTTAAGCCCCCTCGTCTTCTCCAAATCTTCACACCACCCATCCCTGCGTGGTGTGGCGTGCGCCTTCAAGCCTCCATTGATTTGTTTGTTTCGTGTAACACGCTGTCGCCTGTCAGAGTGGCGTGCGCACCCCCACACCCCCCCCCCCACCCATCCCCCTACCCCACCCACATCCCCCACACACAGGCACACATCCACGCCTTCTCGGCAAACGCTTTGGCGTGCGCGGCCCCCTGCGGCGCCTGGGATCGCCCCGTGCACCTGTCTCGTGTTTCAACCCCTCGGCTGTCATGAGCACAAAGCCACACTTCTCCCCCCCTCCCTCCCCCTGTGTTTCCCCCAAGAACACCCAAACACACACACTTGCTCACACACACACACACACACACACACACACACACACACACACACACACACACACACACACACACACACACACACACACACACACACACACACACACACACACACACACACACACACACACACACACACACAGGCTCCTGAACCTTCTGTGCTCGTGTGCACCTTGATTAATAATGTAGCAGGGTGCCATGTAGAGGGAAAGCTAGTGTATCTGAGGCGGCGTCCTACCGGCCTCCATCCTCTTTAGATTAAACAGTCTGTTGTTCCTGTCGCCGCTGTCGTCGTCGCCGCCGTTGTTGTCGCTGCTGCTTTTTGTCCGGGACACCTCTGGATCCGCGCATCTCGGGGTGTTTCACGGGGGGTGAGGCGTGTTGTTTTTTCGCTCCTTTGGGGAGCCCCGTCGAGGGTAAAACTTTCCCGACAACCTCGAGGAACCCTGGCACACTGCCGACAACTTCCACTTAGACCTCACTGCTTTTGGATCAAAGGGCATCTGCTGCGTGGATGGATGGATGGATGGATGGATGTACGGGCGGATGGATGGGATGGATGGATGTATGTACGGGCGGATGGATGGATGGATGGATGGATGTACGGGCGGATGGATGGGGAAATAGATGGAAGGATGGATTGGCTGATGGATGGATGCATGGATGAAGGGATGAATGGATGCATGGAAGGTTTGGCGGAGAGATTCCAGGGAAGGAAGGGTGGATGGACGGATGAATTGATAGGATGGAAGGAAGGTTGAGGGGGGGATGGATGTGGACGGATAGACAGACGGACGGAGGGGTAGAAAGACGGACGGAACCCAGTGCTCAACCAAACGGCAGCCCTGCCTGCACACGTATCGCCCACACACAGCGGCTTGTCAAACGCGTTCCACTATTTCATGTTTACAAGGATATAAAGCGGCACGATGCTCCGGAATGAGGATCGCCACAAACGCTTTGCTCCGGTGCTGAGATAGCAAACATTTGGAATGGAATCAGCGCAATATTTGCATATCTGGTCCTGCCATATCACTCTGTGTGTAATGAGGATGCTGTTATCGTGACAGTGGGTGCACTAAGACCCATTAGCTGGACCTCTCTTTTATGATGTGCTGTATTATGGATGTACTGCGCAATGCAGTTTCATCTGAGGCCGTAAACATAGTCCCCAGTCAGCAAACTCTGCTCATTAAGACACATTTAAATGTAATTATTTATTGATGCCACTTATGACCTATTGTCCCGGCGGCAGCAGCAGCCGGACGATTTTTTTCTTTCTTTATTTATCTTTTATACGGAGAAGCTTGTTTTAGTGAGATTGGCCCCACAGGTTAACAGCCTCCTAAATGTCTGCAAAGACAATGAGCAGGGGGTTCCAGTAATACTGGGGAGAG
Organism: Melanogrammus aeglefinus; assembly: GCA_900291075.1. Taxonomy (NCBI): domain Eukaryota; kingdom Metazoa; phylum Chordata; class Actinopteri; order Gadiformes; family Gadidae; genus Melanogrammus; species Melanogrammus aeglefinus. The sequence continues at coordinate 61,958 of OLKM01000023.1, read as the reverse complement.
GAAGGGGGGAGGGAGGGAGAGTGAGGGAGAGAGGGCGAGGGAGGGAGGGAGGAAGGGAGAGGGAAAGAGAGGAAGAGAGAGAGAGAGGGAGAGGGAGAGACAGAGACGGAGAGAATGAGAGAGAGAGAGAGAGAGAGAGAGAGAGAGAGAGAGAGAGAGAGAGAGAGAGAGAGAGAGAGAGAGAGAGAGAGGGAGAGAGAGAGAGAGAGAGAGAGAGAGAGAGAGAGAGAGAGAGAGAGAGAGAGAGGGAGGGAGGGAGGGAGAGAGAGAGGAAGAGAGAGAGAGACGGAGAGAATGAGAGAGAGAGAGAGAGAGAGAGAGAGAGGAGAGAATGAGAGGGAGAGAGAGAGACGGAGAGAATGAGAGAGAGGGAGAGAGGGAGAGAGGAAGGGAGAGGGACAGAGAGGAAGAGAGAGAGAGGGAGAGGGGGAGACAGGGAAGGAGAGAATGAGAGAGAGAATGCGATTACCCCTCAAGAAAAAGTTTTTACGCCTTCTTTGCTCGCTCGCTCCGTCACAGATTGAGTTGAGTAATACATGCACGGAATCTGTTGCTTTTCATTTTAATCGACACGGCCGTAAAACGAGAAACCAATTGCAGCGACGGTGAACGCGGGTCACCTGGATCTACTTGGATTAACGGCTGAGGACAGCAAACCACCTTTCTGCCATATCGCTTCTCATTAGTTCAGGTTTATAAAAGTTTTTTGTTCGTTCTGTTTTGGGAAATCAACACACATTTGTCTAGAGGATCCATGTTGCCAATTACTAAACGACCTGATGGAGTAAGTAATGTTTTATGGGCCGTTTTACGACGTTCCTGATGGGCATACCAATGAAACTTTAACGTTTGACATTTGCTATAGCGGGATGATAAAGCTGTTGAACTGACACATTTTATGAAAGACATTTTTGCTCACTTAAGGTTTTATTAGGCCATGCAGAGCTAGAGACGGATCTCACGTAGCCAGCGAGGGCCGTGAACTGGAACTGAGTAGAAGTCATTAACAATTCAAGCGCTATTGAGGGCTAAAGTATTAAAGTAAAGTCGAAAAATATTGTATTCACTCTTATACCCATTCAAGACATGACCGTGAGACCTGCATATTGTCTTGTATCCAGTTACACAGACACTCTGCATGTGTGTGTGTTTGTGTGTGTGTGTGATTGTGTGTGTGCAAAATATACTCTGTGTATATAGTTGGAAGAGCTCTGTTTACAAGTTATGTAGCGCAGTGTATTTTAAGCTCAATACTAAATAGTCCAAACGACCCCAGGCGGTGCTCAAACCCAAAGGAGCATGTCTATTAAGCACAAGGAGGACATTGGGATCTCAACCCTCCCTCCAACTGTGACGGTATTTACCGTGGAGGAGGGGACGTCCCTCTTGGTTTTCCGCGGCTCCTTGATTTAAATCCCAGCGGTGGGAGTCAGGCCTGCCGGTGGTGGATCCTGCTGCACCCCTTTGATAGCGTCGTCACCGGAGGGCCAGGAGGGGCGGAGCCGGGGGCCAAAGGACTGGCGATGAGATAAGGTTCGCTAGTCACTTACCCCGCGGTAACCAACGTCTTCGTCCCCCCCCCCCCCCCCCCCTCCTCTCCCTCCCTGCCGCGATTGGCCAGGCTTCAATTCCCGCCTTACAGCTTACCTTACCCAGAAGTGAGACCACACACACACACACACACACACACACACACACACACACACACACACACACACACACACACAACGTTATCGCCAGGCAAATGGAGCTGAAGTAATCAAAAACACAACGGGGAGGCTCGTGCGCACACTGCGTCCACACCTATGATACCAGTGGTAAATATGGAATGTGTTAAGCTCCATGTGCATGTTTCTGATAACAGGGAGGGGGGGAAAGAAAGATATTCTGCTCCCATCTCGAGTGGTTCTGAAATGCAGTCATACCTCAAGGGCCCTCTGCCCACAAAGCCTCGTACATTCTCCCCGCTCTTATCGCTGTGGGTTTTTGATCATCAACAGCAGCAATAAGTACCATTTTTCTCTCTCTCTCGTTCTCTAGTCCTCTCTCTCGTTCTCGTTCTCTCTCTCTCTCTCTCTCTCTCTCTCTCTCTCTCTCTCTCTCTCTCTCTCTCTCTCTCTCCTCTCTTCTCTCTCTCTCTCTCTCTCTCTCTCTCTCTCTCTCTCTCTCGCTCTGCCCTCTCCGGCCCCGGTCAAGACCAAGGTTAAATAAGCAATCAAATCCATCAAAATCCATTGTTTACATGTAGAGGAAAAAAAAAAATGAAAACCCACAAAAGACCTCCCCACTCCGTCACGGCTGTCGTTTCTCCCCACGGCTCCTCAGAACGGACCGATCTATAACCCATATGTAACGCAAAAACCATTTCATAGCGCCGCACCTGAGAAGGATGAATGGGTGTTGGAGGAGGTGGGGAATCAAAAAAGGTTCTGGCTGATTATGGCGGGATCCAGAAGGATAGGGCTGCCTCAGCAGATAAAGCCTGGGTGGGCCAGGAATCAGTGGACGGGCTGCATCCATCAGACCCAGAGGTGCACGTCAGCAGCTCTCAGCGAGCGCCGAAGGCTGACGGATGGACTGGAGCCTCTGCCGACATGAAGACATCAGCCACCATACCCCACCACCACCACCACCACCACCACCACCACCACCACCACCACCCACGCCCACCCTCCCTCCATCGCCAGCACACCCCACCTCATACCCAGAAGGGGGCTGCCAGGACTGGGTATAGGTCGGAACAGGATGGGCATGAGGTGGTTGTCGAGGGTTGACCTTACGGTGCCAGTAAAGTCGTTCTGAAGTTGTGTTTACACTCGGCCGCGTTGACGGACGAGCGAGACAGAGCTTTCTGGCGTCTCAGAGTCAATTACGGAAGGTTGTGGTTTCTCGCTTTTTTTTTAATCAATCAAAGCAGGAGACCCTTCTGAGGGGAGACGCTCAGGACTCTCTGGAACGCGCTGCACCAACCGTCTTCTATCCAGCTTCTGTGTGTGAAAACAAGACCATTTTCCTGTTAATAGGGAAGACCATTTACCTGTTTAAAGGAAGTATTCAATTCCAAACCTTCCTCTTTTTTTTCCATCACCATGGTATTGCTTTAAAATTTTCGAAAATAATGGGAAATAATGCGTACAGAGTCGTTATTAATCTTTTTAATTGGACCAGCGGCGATGGCGCATGCCCATTGACCATCTGTAGACGGAGTGGATCATTAGCGCTCTCTCCTCATAAGTCTGAATAGAGAAGTAGCTGGTGAATACGATTCACTCGGGACGCTGTTAATGCACGCCTCTAATTGTGACGGATATGTTTTTAAGGACCAACATGGGCTGAGCCGCTGGATCACGTAATAATCTCAGGATATCATGGGGAGAGGAGGGGGAGCACAGGCTGTTTTAATTGGGATGATGTGGTCCAAGGTTGATGTTCAAACTCATATTTGTATTTCAGGTGATTTCTGTCCAAGGCTGGGGCCAATCTCTCTCTCTCTCCTTACTTGTTCTCTCTCTCTCTCTCTCTCTCTCTCTCTCTCTCTCTCTCTCTCTCTCTCTCTCTCTCTCTCTCTCTCTCTCTCTCCCTCTCTCTCTCTCTCTCTCTCTCTCTCTCTCTCTCTCTCTCTCTCTCTCTCTCTCTCTCTCTCTCTCTCTCTCTCTCTGCTCTCTTCTTCTCTCTCTCTCTCTCTCTCTCTCTCTCTCTCTCTCTCATATCTCTCTCTCTCTCTCCCTCTCTCTCTCTCTCTCTCATATCCCCCCCCTCTCTCCCCCACCTACCTAATGGGGAATGGTGGTAATTTTGAGCCTAATAGTGGCTCGCTCGGCTGCTAGTTATACTGACAGTGGTGTCTGGCTGCTCATTTATAGAGCCGGAGAAGGGCAAGGGTGTTCATATTGGAAAGTGCACACAAAGAGAGATAGAGCACATGTGACACGGGGAGCTCATTTGGCTGTATATTTCTTGGCAGGTCGCCAGCTCCTGATTTTTATTGACAGCACCGGAGCCAGGGCTGTTTTTTAACGGCGTATTTAGTGGCACCCGTGCAACTCCATTAGAGGATTAAAAGATAAACTTAATTAATCCTCTTTGGGACCTGATGAGTTCCAGTATTGTTGTTGATACTATCTCCGTGAAATCCCCAGCCGTGCGCAATCTGCCATCGGGAAACTGGAAAATGTGGGAGAAAAACAAAATAACAAGCAAGGATAGGTTCGCTTGTTTGTTTTCTTTCCGTGTGCAGGTTATACCATTATTGCTCCCGAAAATGGTGGTGCTCACATATGGTGGTTTGTGTGTGTGTGTGTGTGTGTGTGTGTGTGTGTGTGTGTGTGTGTGTGTGTGTGTGTGTGTGTGTGGTGTGTGTGCGTGTGTGTGGTGTGTGCGCGTGCCTGCGTAGCGACGCGCAGCTGCGTGTGCTGTGCGTTAGCTCTGTGACCAATGGGGTCCGGGGGCCTGCGGTGTCACGGGCCCTATGTTCCCGAAGAGACTATGACAATTCTGTCGGGCCGCAAGATCAATTACGACACCCCCGCTGAGGGAGAATAGCCCATCAGTGACTCGTCCATTCTCGATCTGAGTGGAGGGCGCCATAAAACTTCAAAGTCTTTGTTTAGACCTTAGTGCCCCGGCGGGAAGCCATTTCTTCTTCCCCATGTCCTCTGAAAATCAGGCGGAGTGGAGTGATTGCGTATCACGCCGATGGCTTTTATTTTTTCTTCTGATTGCCGCGGGATCCGAAAAGGCGTCAAATCGTCGGCGCGACTCAGAGGAGGGGGGTCCGTGTCGTTCTCATTACCCGCACACCTCACTGCAGGTTGTTATTTCTGAAGCGGACACATCAGGCTTCACCTTCACCCAACCAGCACTCAATTAGCTCTGATGGCTGGTGTCCAGGGCTGCCACCTTCACCCGCACAGGGACGAACGTCACACTGATGCCGTGCAGTATCGCACCCTCCTTCCATCCTTCCATTCTTTCATTCTTTTATTCTTCCATCCTTCCTTCCTTCTTTTCATCCTCGCTGACCGCCGTCATGACAGAGCGAAGCGCTGCGTGTTTCTTTTCTTGACGGGATGGTTCTACTACTTTTGAAGTCCTTGGAGAAATAACTTGTGCTTGTGCCTGTCACCAAAGTGCCGTTGCTTTGTCCTTTATGTTTATGGATAGAAGGCCTTCTTGAAATAGGTGTGTCAAAACCCCAGACTGTCACTCAAAGTTATTAGAGAATAACAAGCCTTTCGTCCTCTGCGATGTTAAGGGGACAGGGTCTCACTACCTCTCCTATGCTCGGAAGCAATCCCCCAAGTTTTGCTTCAAACGAGAGGAAATGTTTGACGTTTTGGGGGAAATGACTTCTTTAATGTACTTTTTAAACCCTATCACTATGTGTAACAGTGCTCAAGTGTTCAATGTTAAGGCTTAAACAGTGCGTCTGTGTATGGCGTTCTGCACAGCCATTTCCAGGGAACAATGAAATCATTTAAACTACTTACGAAATTGCCTTCCATTCAAGTGGGAAATGGGCCTTTCCATCAAGTGGCTGACATTTGTAAAGAAACACCATAACGGCCAAATGTTCAAAGCCATAGGGGTTGGGAAATTTGCCCTTTTAACCACGGAATTCATAACATGTCCACAGGACATGTCCTTTATCTCAGAGGACTCGGAACGTTAACTAACGAGAAACAATTAGTTTATCTGATCCCAAACGGATCTTACTAAACAACCACAGGTAACCTGGAGAGTAATTATTACAATGCGAAGTTAACGTTAACGAACACCAAAACCCCTCTGTCCCATTCTGCCTTTGATTGTCATTTCATTTCAGACCCTCATTCTCCTGAGTGTGGGTGGGGCAGGCTGTGTAGGGGTGGTGGTGGGGTGGGTGGTGGTGGTGGTGTTGGAGCGAGTCAGTGGTTGTTGTGGGGAGATCATTCATGGATTAGAATTGGACCGCCGCTGTTGGCGGCCGATGGCTGCTTCGAAGGAGTCTGTTCCGAGGCCAGTCGGCCTGTCGACTCAGAGCGAGCGTTAGCGTAACTGGTGTGGTGCGTGGAGCGGATGATAAGAAGGTTAGTAGAAAGATATGTGCGATTGGATGTGTGCTCGCGGCTTGAGTTGGCCGCGGCTGGCTGCTGGAGGAATCACACCGACACCTCGCGTAAACTGGGCAGTTTTTGATTTTGTCTCTCTTCGTTTCAACGTAAATATTCTATGATTGGACTTTTGAAAGAAATCACTTTAGAAAATGCTTATATAGTGACTGTATGAAAAGACGTCTGGTAGCCCTTTGGGAGTTTATTATCCCTGCGCTTGAACTTGGAAATACTCATAAGGCGATGTCTATTGGTACCGCAGGCGACATTGAACATGTTTCACTCACTATAGTAACCGGGCTGGTTGTATATATGATACTGGCGGTTGTATAAACTATCGTATGCAACAGTAATAATAGGATAGAAATAACGAGTAGAGCGTGTTGTATCTGACAGTAGTGGGCAATCTTTTATGATTATTACCTTCTCTTATTTCAAAATATAGTGGAGTAATACTCGGGTGCGAAGTGCTGATAATATATGTTCTGATCCACTATATATGTACCCTGCGAATAATTGACCACAGAAAATAGCCTACTACCTCTCTGTGGCGTTACTTTAAAAGGGACAATCTAATGCTGTCCTCTTTGGTTCAACCTAAATCGTGGTCTTTCTAAATTCCCCGCTGTTGTCAAGTGACTCTTCCTTCCTGCGCTGTTCCTCCACTCCCGGTATCTCAGTCCCCCACCCAAGTCCCTTCCCGTGTTTTACCGTTGGTGTCGCCTCTCTGTCTAGATTTGTCTCCCCGTCTTAGTCTGATTTTTGGTGATTGCTGTATCGGACGTCGTGGTGGGTCGTCTGCGTTTGGGTGTTGTTAGTGCTGGCTGCACAACCCATCCACCATAGTACCTCGACCACCCCATCCGCGTTCTCTGGCAATTAGATGGGACTGGATGAAGAGATCCACAGGGTCGTTTGTGATCAAATCGCCTAAACCCAGGCCGTCTCTCTCTCTGTCTCGGTCTCCTAGTTAATATGATCTCTTCTGTTCTGGCGATCGTCTTGGCCCCGTCTGTTTTTTGGCGTCTATGTAAACAGTGCGACCCACACTGACAGCAGG
>OLKM01000023.1:15162-50218 GCA_900291075.1 Melanogrammus aeglefinus | reverse complement strand
CCCCCCCCCCCCCCCCCCCCCCCCTTCCCCCTCCCTCCCCTCCTCTCTCTCTCTCTCTCGCCCTCGCTCTCCCCTCTCCTCTCTCTCCTCATCCTCCCTCTCTCCGTCTCCCCCCCTCCCCCCCCCCCCCCCCCCTCTCTCTCTCTCTCTCTCTCTCTCTCTCTCTCTCTCTCTCTCTCTCTCTCTCTCTCTCTCTCTCTCTCTCTCCTCTCTCTCCCCACCCCCCCTCTCTCTCTCTCTCTCCTCTCTTCCCTCATACCCCCCCTCTCCGCCCACCTACCTAATGGGGAATGGTGTAATTTGAGCCTAATAGTGGCTCGCTCGCGCTGCTATACTGACAGTGGTGCTGGCGCTCATTTATAGAGCCGGAGAAGGGCAAGGGTGTTCAATAATGGAGAATGCAGCACAAAGAGAAGATAAAGCACATTGACACGGGGAGCTCATTGCTGTAATATTTCTGGCAGTCGCCACTCCTGATTTTGACAGCACCTCGAGCCAGGGCGTTTTTTAACGCGTATTAGGCACTCAACTCCGATTAGAGGAGTAAAGATAAAATCTTAATAATCCCTTGGGACTGAGTGAGTTCCCGTATTTGTTTGATACACGTCCGTCGAAATCCCCCAGTCGTGCGCCAATCTGCATCAAACTGGAAAAATGTGGGGAAAAACAAAATAACAAGCAAGGATAGGTTCGCTTGTTTGTTTTCTTTCCGTGTGCAGGTTATACCATTATTGCTCCCGAAAATGGTGGTGCTCACATATGGTGGTTTGTGTGTGTGTGTGTGTGTGTGTGTGTGTGTGTGTGTGTGTGTGTGTGTGTGTGTGTGTGTGTGTGTGTGTGTGTGTGTGTGTGTGTGTGTGTGCGTGCGCGGTGGTGTGGTGTGTGCGTGCGCAGCGCCGCAGCGTGCCTGTGCGTGTGCGCGCGTGTGTGTGCTCTGACCAATGGGGTCCGGGGGCCTGGCCGGTGTCACCGGGCCCTATGTTCCACAAGAACTATGACATTCTGTCGGCCGCAGATCATTACGACACCCCCGCTGGGGAGAATAGCCCCTCAGTGACTCGTCCATCTCTGGATTGGAGGGCGCCATAACTTCAAAGTCTTTGTTTGCCCTTAGTGCCCCGGCGGGAAGCCATTTCTTCTTCCCCATGTCCTCTGAAAATCAGGCGGAGTGGAGTGATTGCGTATCACGCCGATGGCTTTTATTTTTTCTTCTGATTGCCGCGGGATCCGAAAAGGCGTCAAATCGTCGGCGCGACTCAGAGGAGGGGGGTCCGTGTCGTTCTCATTACCCGCACACCTCACTGCAGGTTGTTATTTCTGAAGCGGACACATCAGGCTTCACCTTCACCCAACCAGCACTCAATTAGCTCTGATGGCTGGTGTCCAGGGCTGCCACCTTCACCCGCACAGGGACGAACGTCACACTGATGCCGTGCAGTATCGCACCCCCCTCCCCCCTCACCTTCCTTCCATCCTTTCATTCTTTTATTCTTCCATCCTTCCTTCCTTCTTTTCATCCTCACTGACCGCCGTCATCACAGAGCGAAGCGCTGTGTGTTTCTTTTCTTGACGGGATGGTTCTACTACTTTTGAAGTCCTTGGAGAAATAACTTGTGCTTGTGCCTGTCACCAAAGTGCCGTTGCTTTGTCCTTTATGTTTATGGATAGAAGGTCTTCTTGAAATAGGTGTGTCAAAACCCCAGACTGTCACTCAAAGTTATTAGAGAATAACAAGCCTTTCGTCCTCTGCGATGTTAAGGGGACAGGGTCTCACTACCTCTCCTATGCTCGGAAGCAATCCCCCAAGTTTTGCTTCAAACGAGAGGAAATGTTTGACGTTTTGGGGGAAATGACTTCTTTAATGTACTTTTTAAACCCTATCACTATGTGTAACAGTGCTCAAGTGTTCAATGTTAAGGCTTAAACAGTGCGTCTGTGTATGGCGTTCTGCACCCATTCCAGGGAACAATGAAATCATAAAAGCTACTTTCAAATTGCCTTCCATCAAGTGGGAAATGGCCTTCCATCAAGTGGCTGACATTGTAAAGAAACACCATACGGCCAATTTCAAAACCATAGGGTTGGAAATTGCCCTTTTAACCCGAATTCATAACATGTCCACAGACATGTCCTTATCTCAGAGGACTCGGAACGTTAACTAACGAGAACAATAGTTTATCTGATCCAAACGGATCTTACTAAACAACACAGGTAACCTGGAATAATTAATTACAATGCGAGTTAACGACACACCAAACCCCTCGTCCCATCTGCTTGATTGTCATTTCATTTCAGACCCTCATTCTCCTGAGTGGGTGGGCAGGCTGTGAGGGGTGGTGGTGGTGGTGGTGGTGGTGGTGGTGGTGGAGCGAGTCAGTGGTGGTGGTGGGGGAGATCATTGGATTAGAATTGGACCGCCGCTGTTGGCGGCCGTGGGGCTGCTTCGAAGGAGGTCTTTCCGAGGCAGAGGTCGGCGCGAGCGAGCGTGCTGGGTGGGTGGCGTGGGCGGATGATGAGAAGGTTAGGAGAAGATATGGCATTGATTGCTCGCGGCTTGAGGCCGCGGCTGCTGGAGGAATCACACCGACACCTCGCGTTAACTGGCAGTTTTTGATTATTCTCTTTCGTTCAACGTAATATTCTATGATTGGACTTTGGAAGAGATCACTTTAGAAACGCTTATAAGGACTGTTATGAAAAGACGTCTGGTAGCCCTTTGGGTTTATTATTCCCTGCGCTCTGAACTTGGAATACTCATAGGCGAGTCTATTGGTACCGCAGGCGACATTGAACATGTTTTCACTCTAGTAACCGCTGGCTTGGATATATGACTGCGGGTGTATAAACTATCGTTGCAACAGTAAATAAAGAAAATACATTGAGGTGTATTGACAGTAGTGGGCAATCTTTATGATTACCTTCTCTTTATTTCAAATATATAGGGATACCGTGAGTGCTGATAATATGTTCTGATCCACTATAATATTTACCCTGCGAATAATGACCACAGAAATAGCTACTACTCTCTGGCGTTACTTTAAAAGGGACAATCATGGTCCTCTTTGGTTCAACAAATCTTCTTTCTAAATTCCCCTGTTCAAGTGACTCTTCTTCTGCGCTGTTTTCCTCCACTCCCTATCCAGCCCCCACCCAATCCCCCCGTGTTTACCTGTGGTGCGCCTCTCTCTGATTGTCTCCCCTCTTGTCTGATGATGGCGGTGATTGGCTGGACGTGTTCTCTGGTTTGGGGTTGTTAGTGCTGCTGCCACTAGCCCCCCACCATAGCCTCCCACCCACCGCGTCTCTGGCAATTAGATGGACTGGATGAGAATCCCAGGGTCTTTTGTATCAAATCGCTAACCCACCTCTCTCTCTCTGTCTCTGTCTCCTATTAAATGATCTCTCTCTGTCTGGCTATCTCTGGGCCCCGTCTGTTTTTCTCTGTAACAGTGGACCACACTGCAGCAGGGGGAAAAAAAAGTACATTCACAGTAAAGCCGAGAGCAGCGAAAGCAGGGCAAAGCTGTCAGAGAGTGAGGGAAAATGAGACAGGAAACATCAAAAATTAAACTTTGAAACTGTGAAAGAAAAAAGTATTGAAAATAAATGGGGGAAGGGGAATATAGGCGTCCAACAAATAAAACAAATCTGGAAATATGTTTTTATGGACGCCCCACCTCTCTGATCTCCTGTGAGACGACCCAGCAATCAAGCACCGTGAAAACACATTAGCTGTTGCAACTCATCAACGGCTGATTCGTAATTAAGTGGTTTCAAGCCGACTTATAATCACAGAGTACAATCACCAGATAACATGGTATCACCCCGCTGCTGCCAAGGCAAGGCCGAGGACACAACATCTCTCCCTCTCTCTCTCTCTCTCTCTCTCTCTCTCTCTCTCTCTCTCTCTCTCTCTCTCTCTCTCTCTCTCTCTCTCTCTCTCTCTCTCTCTCTCTCTCTCTCTCTCTCTCTCTCTCTCTCTCACTCTGCCCTCCCCCTCCCAGCTAACACTGGGAGGGGGAGGGAGAGGGCGGGGGGAACTGGTTCGAAGATCACACCTAAAAATGGCTGTTAACACAAGACGGGCTGTGAAATTTTCTTTTTGTGCCATGTAACTTTGCTAATAATGATTGTTTGCAACCCGAAAAATAAACAGGGTCATGGCTCGCTGTGGATGCAGGGTTGCATGCGAAACCGCCGGGCTGCCGATAGCATACGGGATAATAATTGAAAGTTTAATCTTGCTCAGTCTCTCCCTCGTTCTTCTCCTGTCCAGTTGGAATATTAGGAGAGAGAGAGAGAGAGAGAGAGAGAGGAGAGAGAGGGAGAGGGAGAGGGAGAGGGAGAGGGAGAGAGAGAGAGAGAGAGAGAGGGAGAGGGAGAGAGAGAGAATGGTGGAGGAGGCTTATTGAAAGTCAGTCAGATGTTACCTTCCCCGGGACAGCCTTGTGAGAGCCGATGTCGTCTTTGTTTCATCATAGCCACCTTAAGGCTTTCTTAATTAACTAAACCCACACACCCGCGGACACAGGCACTCTCCTATAGATCTGCCATGACAGCTAATTACAAGCTCAGGAAACCAAAGTCTAGCGCTGTACCCCACTGGCCCCTAGGAGTGTCCTGTCTGGTCTCTCTAACACACCGCTGGGGTGGAAGGGTGGAAGTGCTAAAGATATTGTCTCCTTTCTGGATGAAGAAGAGCTCCTCCTTTACCACACTGAGTCCAGTGCTGCCCACGCTGGGCTGAAGATGTTTCCTCTGAAACGGGACATAGTGCCGTGATGAACAAGGTTGACCGTTAGAGGAGGATGTTGGGCGAAGCGAGGTAGTGAGATTGTGTTTCGATAGATTGCTCTGCGGCAATAAAATAAGAAATGAAAAATACATTAGCAGACGGTTGTATATTTAAAGCAACTCTGCAGATATCGGTGATTGTAATTTGGCGGCAGCTAGGGGATGGGAGTCTTGCTCTAGTGTGACGTGAAGTTTCAAATTTATTGATACAGTAATGGAGGTATGGTACCGCGTCAGCAGGTCGCTAGAACGATCGCAGATATCACTCGCTTACCCAATATTGTTTCAGAAGGAGCTAAAAATGTAGAAGTAGTTCGAAGCGTTCCGAAAAAGGCCTGACACCGACTTTAAATACCGGCATTAAAATAGTGGAGCACAGCATAAAAAGGCAAAGAAATGGAATGGAAAAAATGCTGGAAGCGAGGTTCATGACATCCACATAGTTGGACATAAGATATATGTACAAAACAAAAAAAAGATATATAAATACATATTTATAATATATATATATATATAGATGGATAGTTTTCCTTATCTCTGAACAAAGAAGCAACGCAAAAAATAAACAGCAGGGTTGCGTTTTAACTATCTTTGTGTTGTTTGTAGACCACGTTGTTAGCTTGTGGCTAATAAACCATGTTCTCCACGTTACCGCACCACACAACCGATCTGCCGGTCAGCAAAGACTTTGTGCCAAACACGGCGACCGGTTGTGGAATAAAAAAAAACGCCAAAGTACCCCGAGACAGGAACCGTATGCACAGGGTCCTCCGGCTAAGTGTTTATGAGCCCCTGGAATAAAGATACGGTAAATCACCCTGGATAATCAGGGCCATCTCTCTGGGCTGGCTAGGAGGATGAGTTATATTTCTCATATCGCCTGGCTGTCATCCCACTCCATCCAACGTCCCAAACCCACCCCCCCCCCCCCCCCCGGCCCCGCCCCCCCACCGTGCATCCTCCACCAACCGGTGGGGGGCTATCAGCGGCGACCTTGCCAGTGTGCCCCGGCCCAGATGGACGTGATAGATACCGGCTCCCTATGACAGGCGGCCTTTTTGTGTAAGAAAAGCCATATTGATTCATGAACCAATAAATACAGACACAAGTGGTTTCCCCCCCCGTCTCCCCCTCCCCCTCCCTGCCCTCTATTGGCTCGTTTCTTTTCAACCCTCCTGTTTTGTGTTTCTCCTCTTTCTAGTTTTCCTCTATTTCTATGGACGTGATACACAGTAAAGCAAACGTCCTTATCGCTGGATCAGTGCACTGTGCCAGGGCTGGATGGCAGGAACAAAGAGGTGTGTGTGTGTGTGTGTGTGTGTGTGTGTGTGTGTGTGTGTGTGTGTGTGTGTGTGTGTGTGTGTGTGTGTGTGTGTGTGTGTGTGTGTGTGTGTGTGTGTGTGTGTGTGTGTGTGTGCGTGTGTTGGGAGGGGTCACAGGAAGGCAGGAGCTTCTTCTAGCGGGGCTGGACTCTTATCTGGGAAAAGACTGTCAATAGCTGCCAGTCAAAATGCTCCCTGGCCAGCCGCGGAAGGAACAGGGGGCCCAGACACCAGGCCGTGGGCTCCTGTGATAACCGAACCACCGGCCCTCCTCCCAATTGTGAAGGCCCCCTCTTTGTGCGATAGATTCAAAATCAATTCTAAGAATTTTTCATTTTTCATTTTTCCTGTGTGTTTTTTTGCAGTGCCTGGGGGGGGGGGGTCTTTTGTGTGATGACGATCTTTTGGAAATCACAAGTTAGGCTCTCCCGGTGGATGGTCACCCATGACTGGGGCTGCTCCGATGACCCACATGTTTTTTATCAGCCTTTAAGCCAGCAGCCCTTTGGGAAGGCTTGCCCTGCGTTCCCTCTGATACAGAGACATATCCCTTGCCGAAACGCTAAATGGGGTGCTGCTGTTGAGCTGATATAGAACTCCTTCCATGCCTCATTTTCCTGTGTGCCAAAAGCTAATTATGTTTATCCTTTATTGACATTATTATTAGCTTTTTTTCTAATTTGCTAATGTTTTTAGCTTTCAAACATTGATTGCGGGCAAGCAATTCGTTTTGGGATTTGAACCATTTAAGCCATTCACCATTTGAATGTACAGTATTGATCCCTTAGCGTTGAGCTATTGCGCTCAGTAGAGAGGCCCTCTGTCATCGTCTCGACCAAAGCCTGTCCTAACACTTCTGTGGCTATTGTTCTTAATGTATTCCCGCCCAACTAATATCCAGTGAGAAATTAGCTGTCAGGCGTCGTAAAACGCAAGAGATTGCATCTCGTGTCTACCGATCCGCAATTAATCAACATCTCCGGTCGGACGTTTAATATTACCGTTGTCATTGCCCGGTTCAATAGCTAGGATTAATTTCTGCAATACACCGAGGAGGGCGGACTCAAGGCCTTTTATTAGATTACTACCAACACTTCCTCCTTTACTCTTTCACCAAAACGCTGTCGCGCAGAGAGAACGACAGGCGCCCAAAAGAACACGGCAATATAAAAGTCAAGGTTGGCCTTCTGTCTACGGCGCTGTTAATTGAAGTCAATTCAAAGGTAGTGTTTCCCGGTCGGGGCAGTTAGTGAGAAGGCGAGTGGCAGCCGCCGGTTCCTGCAGGAGCAACCTTTAAACTTGGTAATTAACCGACTTGACATTCTGCCTCGGCTTAGCTCTACTATGGATTTGTCTCCAAAGTTAATCACAAGCTAATTAAGTCGCCCCCACTGGTGGTAGTTCCTGTGCACAGGTTTTCGCTTGATTTGCAATTGTTCATTTAAAGTGTTTAAAAGTGAAAAGTCTTTCCTAAGTGCGGTTGAACCCTATGGTTATTCTGTGTGTGTGTGTGTGTGTGTGTGTGTGTGTGTGTGTGTGTGTGTGTGTGTGTGTGTGTGTGTGTGTGTGTTGTGTGTGTGTGTGTGTGTGTGTGTGTGTGTGTGTGTGTGTGTGTGGGTGGGTGGGTGCTTCTGCCCGCCCAGGGGATCTGGAATGTCAGATGTATTTCCGTATGTCTATGCTAATTTACTAAAATGCTAATGTAGCTTGTAATAGACACCGGGCACAATATTGACTGCAACCATAGGGGACACGGAGACAATATCTGCTGTTGCGGTCGTGTTGCAAATACAGAAGGAGGCCGGGGCTGTGTTAGGGAACACCTGCTTGGAGGGCTCCAATTCAGTAGGGTTGACCGGTTGTTACATGGTGCCAATTCCTTTAGCAAATCAGGGTTTAATGCAATCAAACGCACGCTAATTGACGCGTGGTCGACCCGATCGCTTGCGTGCTATTGGTCACCGCTCTAAGTGAAATAGAATGATCTTCACCTCAGTCTCATCTCATTAAATGTGTGGTATAGCATACTAACAGTGCAGCATCGTCCGTGCGAACCTGTCGGAATGACCATGTAGACAAAGGTCCAGCTACTCTCAGTGGGAAAAGTGGTCATTTTTTAAATGAAGTTTGCAAAGTGTTTTGATGTGCTTTTGCAAGAGCTATTGTCGTTTTATGTAATGCTGGTCATTGTTGTACTAGTAATACTCGTGGGTTACTTACTAAAGCATGTAGTATGAACACACGGAGGCAAGGATGCAGTACGTACAAACTGTTCTTTAATGGCGCTCCAAATCTCACAACACCCAGACCTACACAGCCGATCCCAGAACCCGGCAGTAGTGACAGACCAATACAGTTGAGCACCGAGTGCTCAATCAAATACACCACACAAGCCAAGAATGAATTGGCCAGTTAATAAATTTAATGTTTTACTAATCCAGCTCAGACTATCCCACTGTGACTTTGTATACAGGGCCATTTGTTTAAATTTATTCATTCAGCTTTGTTGAGGATTCCTTCCATTTAAGTATGTTTGGTTCCCTACTGCGGTCTTCTCCGCTTAATTCTCATTTGCAGTCCAAATATATGCAAAGTAGACTTTGATATTGGCACCATGTATTAAATCAGAATCAAAATTAAATTGAGGGCATTCCTCGCTAAACCAATTGATAATATTTCCTCTTTTTTTGTGTTTCCAGAAGTGGCAACTCCCCACACACGTATCAGAATGATGTCACTTGACATTGTGTGTTTGCCGTTTGACTGTAACACCGGCGGTTTGAAAATCAAATTACGGTTTAATTCTGGCTAACCACCACGCTGCTGGAGGAATATTTAATCACATTCTCTTGTGAAAAATGAGACGGGCCGTACTTTCAATTACATTCTGGCATAAAAGGATTGTTAATCCCGTCTCCCTCGCTGGCAAAAGCCGTTAATGAATTTGCTCATCCTCAAAAAAGATTCTGTTACTTGCTTCAACTTGAGGGGGGAAACAAATAGATCCTTTGCTCCCTCATCGCACAGCGGGGGGCCGACTGTAATGGATGCAAATGTATTCGCAGCAAGGTCAAACCGTGTGTTTCGGTGAAGCTCCTTATGTCCATTTACAAATGTGTATCAGCCACAGATGATCTTGTTTCTTGAAGGCCAAGTCGGCACCGGAAGACGCCTGCTAAGAAGCTGCCAGCCAATCCATGACTTGTTGACAAAACGTTGTATTATTTGTATTATATATTATTATGTCAACACCAGCAATCATCAGCAATGTGCAGTGGGATCTCCTTTGCAGAGAATGGTTCGGTGAATGGCATAAGGTGGGACCAAAGCAATCAATTATTCTCCAGTTTGGCTTTCATTTAGCTGCGAAGAAATGCCTCAGTTTCGAATCGTATTTAAAATTAGACGGAACCAAAATGCGCTGACGACCCGAGGAAAGTAGCGGCAGTTATTTGTAATTTACATTTGAACCCCCCCCCCCCCCCCCGATTCCAATGACATGCGTGTGTATCTCGTACATTGAACTCGTGAGAGATCAGCCAAATGAACACAGCATGAGCTGTGCTCGCTAACCGTGCGATCCAGGCCGGCGGTTTGCGGCCATGATGGATGGCATATTAACTCCTCTGGACCCTATTCTATTGTCACTGTGCACAACATAAATTAGGAACCACAAATGGGCCGGCCCACAAGAGGTGATGTCGGGCCCTCCCCCCCCACCCCCCCGCCTTTAGAGGTTCCTACGGTTCCTCAGCACATCTTGCATCGCTAAGAGGCTTGATTGTGTTCATGTGCTTGTGTGTGTGTGTGTGTGTGTGTGTGTGTGTGTGTGTGTATTTCTGTGCAGGCAACTCTGTTGATACTTCCTTCAGTGGTGCGCTTGGGCTCAAGCTCCAGCGAATTAATTCAGCAGAATGTACACATGCATTAAATCAACAATCTGCTTTATGTCTCCTCCAGGCCTTTACAATGCTCCTATATGATAAATGGGTGTTTTTGCTCCTTGCTTGCTTCTCTCTCTCTCTGTCTCTCCATCTCTCTGTCTCTCTCTCTGTTTTTGTCTCTATTTTTCTGTCTCTCTCGCTCTCGCTCTCGCTCTCGCTCTCGCTCGCTCTCGTTCTCTCTCTCTCGCTCTCTCTCTCGCTCTCTCTCTGGATCATATAAACATAGTGTATATATATATATATAAATATATATACTCTGGCTTGAGTCTCTTTGTTCTCCTGTGATCTGCATAAGAACTAATCCAGATCTCTGAGTTTGACGCCAGTGTTGGCCTTTTGTTCTCCGCCCAGGCAGGCAGGCAGGCAGGCAGGTCCCGGTCTGGCTGGATGTGTGTGGGAGTATGCGTGGGTTCGGCTGTCTCAACGTTTCATTTGTGCGTGCACATCCATACATACACACACAGGGAGAGCCATGCACTTGCATGCAAACATTCAAATTTGCAGACACATTCACTATCTATCTCTGTCTGGCTCTGTCTCTTTCGGTCTCAATCTCACTCCAACTATCTATCGCTCTTCCTCCCTCTGTCTTTCTCCCGCTTCCCTGCTCTGGTACAGGCAACGACACACACACACACACACACACACACACACACACACACACACACACACACACACACAACACACACAACACACACACACACACGCACACCACACACAGACACACACACACACACACACACACAAGCTGCACACCACATTCACACACACACACACACACACACACACACACACACACACACACACACACACACACACACACACACACACACACACACACACACACACACACACACACACACACACACACACACACACACAAATACTGCACACGTATAGATGACACGGTCACCGTCATTAGACCTTCACAGGCATCTGCTTCTGCTCAGAAACGTGATGTGATCCCTCACCTTCGACATGACAGGGGCCCATTTAGCGGGGGAATTTATGCCACCCATGCCCTTTATCAATGCAGCCTCGGCAGGGAGGGGGGCGTGGGCGTCACAAAGGATCCTAACTTTGATTTGTTGTTACTACTTTTACTCAACCGGACAGTGGGGGCTGACATGTCCAGGCTATTTGAGATGCTCTGATGGATTCCCGTGGGTTATGTGCATGCGTCGGTGTACATGTGATGTGTGTCTGTGTGTGTGTGTGTGTGTGTGTGTGTGTGTGTGTGTGTGTGTGTGTGTGTGTGTGTGTGTGTGTGTGTGTGTGTGTGTGTGTGTGTGTGTGTGTGTGTGTGTGTGTGCTTGTGTTTGTGTACAAGGCGTGAATGTGTTTCGGTACATTGGCTGACATCGTTGTGTGGAAGCGTAGGGGATTGTTTTTTTTGGAGTGAGGGGGAGGGGGTTTGCTGCTTGCTTGAAAATGAAAGACGTTTTGTTCAATTATTCTGAGAATTAATTTCAATCCAGGGCCTTCCTATGTCAGGAAATTAATAAAATATCCATCCAGTGAGATTCGTGCCGCAGATCACAGCAAATTACTTTTTTCATGTTTTGTTTTCCTTGCGTAAGATTCACTTTTTTTTTACAAAGTTTGAGTAGTCATAAAAAAAGTTGTAATGGGTGAATCATAGAGGGGCACGGGTAATTAGCCCAAGGATGTCGTATTATTTAATGTCCACATAAAAGTGTGTATGGAAAGAGAAAGGGAGCATGCACTCTGTTGTTTTCTCTCCGTACCACAAATCAAAGCGGGGCGTATCGCCGGGATTAAAAAAATGACCGGGGGCGATGTTTAGCCGATTAGCATTCCCAGCACACAAGAGTGGCCTCACTGGGCTGATAACTTGCTTTTATAAAACAATTAAAAACTCCATGTTGTAATAACTTGTGTGGGGTACAGTGTTTAACTTTTAATTGCTATTAGCAATGGATCCGACAGCTCCGAGCCCTAGTTAACATAATGCCAGCGTGACTACCTGTGTATTTGCTGATAAGAATATTGGTTCACTGGATTGTACTCCAGAGGTGGATAATGTTTGCGCACTCGCTGTGATTCTGAGTGAAAGTGCAACAGGGTGTCCGACTAAGTCTCTGAGCGAATGCCTTGAATTTTTCCTGATAACCTTTACGACTGCTATTCCTCGTCAATACATAAGAGAAGGATGCTCAATCTCTAGTTGTGTGCTGTTGGCAGGGCTGCCAAGTCCCTTAATACAAATTGACAAGCCGGTAGCCTTACAAATTAATATTGACGTAATTTGGCTGAAATTGGTAATATATACACATTGAAAATGTCAATGAATCTGTGCCCTTGGTCAGGTATGGATCTGGTTCTCGTTGGTATCCTATCCTTCCTTCATTTCCACCTCACTCGTGTAATAATGGCTGGCAAGCGACAGTGACTGACACCTGTAAAAAAAGATATAATATTTGATATATTTGGATACATCAAGTGTGTTATCGCAGCGAGCTGCCATGGAGGAGACATGTTATGAATTTTTCAATGACAACGACGCAACGTGACAAGATGCTGTGTGTGTGCGCGTGCACACAGATGCCGCACACTCGCACGCATCAAATACAAATACACATACGCAGCACATACAACATCTCTCCCCGCCTGAACTTCTCAGTCGAAATGTATTCTCAAAAGGCCATTGTTTGCCGATGTTTAAACGTATTCCAAATTTATTCAGCGGTGGCTAAAATATTCCCCATTATAATTTTTCCCGTCCACAAATTAAAAAAAACACCCCACATCTAACGCTTTTCAAGGGGCTGTCATCTTGTCCTCGTATTTGCAGTGCAGATGTCAACATCTCCCCAGAGTGTCACATTTACCCATCCTGTTTTCCATCCCCAGTGTTCAAGTGCCCCCCCCCCCCCCCCCCACCCCCTGCTGTGAGCCCTCAACCTCCAATTCTGTCTCCAAAGGCTAGAGTTGTGAACTGGGGAGAGTGAATTATTCAAATCAAAGCGCTCTGAGTGTGGTATGGAAATGAGGGTTCGTCGTCATCCACGGGACTCCATAACAAGCTCACTTATCCTGGCCTGAGCCGAGTGGGGCGCTTATTACAATACGGTTGCCACGGTGAGTGTTTACCGCGTGACACACAAAAAATGTTTTTTTATATTTAGTAAGAGAGCCAAAAAGAAAAGGAGAGCGTATCCGGACTGTACCTTCTTGATTGACATTCAATTAGGGCCTTTTGAATATTTATGAATAATGAAAACGTGATTATAATTGATATTTTGTATCTTATTTGTTTTACAATGACATCGATAGGTCATCTCACATGTTCTGAATCGCTGAATTTCTGTGTGTGCATGCTGCCCGGATAAAGAAATACAGAAAGACACAGAATTTTTTTTTTGTTGCATTCTGTGTTGCCCCCCCTCCCCCGTAGCACCATTTTACCCACAGAGTTCACACACTACCATGGCGGTTATTGATTGGCAGATCTATGTGAGAAAATGGACACAAAATGGATGCCAAGAGCACCCAATCACCCGGGGAAGGTCACCAGGTGGCGTGAAAAACACCGGAGTGTGGCTACGGCCTGTAATCATCTTTATTAATCCTGTGTTGTGCGCTCGGCTTTTACCACAGAAATCCTATCTGTACGCGGTGACTTATTGATCTCATAAGGCTGGTTGCGGCACTGCTAACAGCTGCAACTAAACGGGGGAACCCAAGACGAGCCATGAAGGAGGAGAAAGACACAGCGCAGGAGCGTGAATACCTTTCGCCGATTCCCGATCCCTCTAATGCTCCGAGGAAATCCAATTTCACATTGTCGTAATTGAAATGTATTTTGTCGCCACACAATAGCAATCATTTATCCTGCCCTGTCTTTTTTTTTTCCCCCGTCTCTCTCTGTGGGGGGGATAAGCTTTGTTCATCTTGTGCGATGAGGGCTTTATTGTTGCTATTAAATGAATAGTTAAGGAAAACAAAAAATGTCTTGAGCGTATTATCTCTCGTCATTACATCCCCATGCATTGTTTAACCGGCTGGGGAGGGAACTGAAACGTCTTTTGTGGAAAGAAAATACAGAGACTGCCATGATTGTCATGTGTGTGTGTGTGTGTGTGTGTGTGTGTGTGTGTGTGTGTGTGTGTGTGTGTGTGTGTGTGTGTGTGTGTGTGTGTGTGTGTGTGTGTGTGTGTGTGTGTGTGTGTGTGTGTGTGTGTGTATCTTGATGATCAACAATAAAAGGTCTTGAAGTCACAATCCTCAATATCTGCATCCTACCGGCAGAATACAGCCTGCTCCCTGCTCCTTAACGAAGTGTTTCTGAATTCACAGTATTCTGAATTCATAACGGCTACTGCGTATTCGCCATGCGGGTCCAACACCATTCATCATTCATGTCCTTAGTCGTTTTTCAAAAACATACGCTAACGTATTCTTTCCAGCCCTCTGAGACTCTGCATAGCGTGTATGGTGGTCGCTCCCAGATCAAGGCCTGGGCTAATACAGCCATCACAGCGCATCTGATGCATCAACCTTAGCCCTCTGAGCCTCCAAAGATCCCTACGGACCAGGAGAGGGAGGGGGGGTGGGTGTGTGTGTGTGTGTTGGTTGGGGGGTGGGGGGTGTAGGCAGCCATAGCATCGCCCTTCATACCCGTCATTCATTCTGGGAACATGGAGCATGAAGAGGACTTCTTCGTCGTCGTCGTCGTCGTTCGTCTTCGTCTTCTTCTTCTTCTTCTTCTTCTTCTTCTTCTTCTTCTTCTTCTTCTTCTTCTTCTTCTTCTTCCTTCTTTCTTCCTTCTTCTTCTTCTTCTTCTTCTTCTTCTTCTTCTCTCTTCTTCTTCTTCTTCCTCCTCCTCCTCCTCTCCTCCTCCTCCTCCCTCCTCCTCCTCCTCCTCCTCCTCAGACACGGTTCACATGTGGTCCGGCAGAAATAGCATGGCAGATCAGCACGGCTGCTGTGCAGGGGAGAGTTGACCACCACTCATACCCGCAGCAGTGACCAAGAGGGCATGCTGAGGTTTGGTGCCGCCGTCACAGAGAGGTGGAGACATGAGTGAGTGGCACAGGAGGAAGTAGGGTCATTTAACTGCTTTCCGTGTGACTACATGGGAAGAGGGTTCTCTTTGTTGTGGTCAGCCATCTTTGTTTTTGTACGATTGTTGGCCCTTGGAGACCGGCGAATTGAAGTGTGTTGTGTACGCTTGTTTGTGTTGACAGCGGTTATAAAGTACATTATACACAAATAGATTCAAACATATTTTCCATCGCACGTTCTCGACTCTTCTCGTCATGAGTGCACGTGTTTGAGGGCTGCATACGTCGTCCCCGCTGTGATAACGGAGATCTACTAAAGCTCTCAGTGCCGTGTGCATACTCAGGGAAACTCAAGAGGAGACCGGGCCCTTGACAGGGTCGAACTCATAAAGCCGGGCCCCCTCCAGGGAGAAAGAGGGCCATTGCAGAAGTTGTTGCTGTAATTGTTCATGAGCCGATACCCACCCAGGCTCTCCAGAAGTACTAGAAGCCCCCCCCCCCATTTCAAATATCTGTTTGACGAGGGCTGACATTTATCTCATTGTCCCCCCCCCCCCACACACACACACAGACACACACGTAAGGTATTAAGGTGGTCAAAACGACTGCAATGCAATTCAATACAGCATTCTTTTTGCAACATTCTCCTGCATTGGAAATAATAATCCCTGTGCATTATGAGTGGCTTGCTTTGGTAGATGTGGCCATTGTATTTATGAAAAACCAAAGGCATACGCTTATTGGCTTGTGTGTCATTGTGTGCACATATGGTGCGCAGTTTGGTAAATAATGATTCTAGGGATCGGAGGTGCGTGCGTGGGTGTGCATGAATGTGTGTGTGTGTGTGTGCGTGCACGTGTGTGTTTGTGTGTGCGCATGCCCACGCATGCATGACTAAACGTGCGCAGTGCCTTGGCTCCAACATCTGCCACTGGTCTGATTGGTGTTGTGATCCCTCAGGCCGTTTCCGTGGTGATAGATGACACCCTTTCACGACACGTCGGCAGGGACACCCCCCCCCCCCCCCCCGCCCGTGCCAACCAGCCCCCACCAGCACCCCACCAGCCAATCAGCTGCCTCCATGCTGGCACCCAGACCCCACCCCACCCAGTCTCACCCTCCCCCAGCCCCTTCCAGAACTTTCACTTTGAAGAAAGGGGCGGCGGAAGAAAGTAATGCTCGAAGATGTTTGGATGAATTACAGTATAAATATTTTAAATATATATAAATACAATTTGAGTATAAATACAGAAATGCCAAGCTATTCTTTGCTTGGAGTTAGCGGTGTACATATTCATAAAATAATGTATGTTTGTCTGTATTACCTATATTTAGATATTATATACGGATATATACAGGGCTATATATATATTTATAATTTTCCAATCTTTTTGTTCCCTTGAAATATGTGTTTATGCCTCTGGGAAGCATATGCTCAGAACGAGTACAGTGTAGAAATACAGCTAAGGGATGATTGGACGACCTGGTTTTTTATTTGTCATTGGTGTCTCTGTTTTATGTCTTTCGCCGACAGCCTGGACGACACAGTGCCTCGATGTCTGAATGAATAAGCGGTCCAGTTTGAATTCCTTCCTACTCTACGTTACATGAGTCCTGCTCTTCATGCCCCGAGGTTCAAAGAAATACAGTCCCTCTCCGAGGATAATCCCATAGTCGTTTTTAGTTGGTTTGCCCATAGTATATCAATTGCTTGTTAGGCTTTAACAACAGGAAACAAAACATTAAAAAAAGCTCATGACGTATTGAGGCCATTAAACATAAAGAACAAAGCAGAAGGCCCAAGAGGCTGTTTTCATTTGTTTGTTTCGTGTTGCTTTTTATTGCTGATTTATGCTTGGAAATGTACATACACACACACACACACGCACAGCACAACAACACACACACACGCATGCACAACAACACACACACACCCACACACAAATACACACACATACACACCAACACACACACACACACACCACACAACACCACACACACCACACACCCACACCATACACACATACAGCACACACACACCACACCACACACACACACACACACACACCACCACACACACAACACACACACACACACACACACACACACACACACACACACACACACACACACACACACACACACACAGAGCTACAACGCGCAGTGCTTAATGGATGTAGCAGGTCGGGGCTCAGCAGAGTGCGGTCTCAGGGCGCGGGGTGGCTTAGCCTGTGCCTGATAATAAGTGATGGATGACTGTGGTCGAGGACACTGACAGGCTGCTTGGCTGGCCTTTACCCTCCGCCAGTTCCACCCTCACATGTGTGAAATAGCCAATTACTCCGTTGCCTATTGAAAATAATAGGATGATGAGCAAATGGCTATTGTGGGACCTGCTGGCGGTGGGTGGGGGGGGGGGGGGGGAGACCCTTGTGGAGGAACAAGGAGGAGAAGAAAGATAAAGTTGTGCGTGGAACAGCTGCTACGACCCTCCCCCCCCCCCCCCACATCCCCCCAGCCATGGCCGGCCTGGACACTGCTGGGCCAGCAGAGGAGGGGAGAGGGTCACCGAGGTGTTTTGTCCCACTAACCACCATATCCCCGTCCGGTATTGACTTAAAGTTTATGACCCATGGTACCCTCATGTTATATAGGAGCTAATTCACATAAATAAAGCCTCCCTTTAGAGGTGGTTAAATGGATAATGGAAACAGCAACGGTAGATTCCCACAAAGGCATTTCACACCATTTTTGCCTGATTGAGAATGGAAAGCAGTGTGGTTCACTATTTACAAATAGCAAGCCATAGGATATTGACAGAGCAATCCATCTTTATAGAGCACAGTAAAGAAATTCCAATCTGTGTTGAGAAATCACATCATCGAAACCAATGTGTGACTGCATTTCAGTTTCTTGCATGCCAATCAGTCTGTCTAGCGGTCTTTCTGGCTGCCTGACTGTCTATCTGCCTATCTGCCTGTCTGCTTGTCTCTCCGTCTGTCTGTCTGCCTGTCTCCCTGTATTTCTGTCTGCCTGCCTGGCTGTCTGTCTCTCTGTCTGCCTGTCTACCTGCCTGTCTCCCTACCTGCTTATCTCTCTGACTTCCTGCCTGCCTGTCTGTCTGTTTGCCTGTCTGTCTGTCTGCTGTCTGTCTGACTTCCTGTTTGCATATCTGTCTCTCTGTCTGCCTGCCTGCCTGGCTGTCTGCCTGGCTGTCTGTCTGTGCCATGGCTTTAGAGGGCAAGGCGATGAGGAACTGTTCTTCCTGAGTAGTGCCTCCATCCCAGATTGAGAGAACTGTCCCTCTTCATCATTAGACGAGCTATTTTTACACTACGCTGACTGCCCGGGCTGGTTCCAGACATGTCAGCCATTACACTCCGCAGCAGATTGTACTTTATGACTTCTTCTTTCGTCTAGATCTCCACGGACCATCACCCTCTCTTTCGCGATGGTGTTCTGCTCCCGCCATCTTTTATATATTTTTCTTTCTCTATTCCTCCCACACCATTTATCTCATTTTCAAACTAAGTGGCATATGCATTGGAGCATATTATCACAGAAACACGAAAAGTAAACCGCAAGTACTGAGGCTCAAGGAATAACACGATAAAATAGACAAAGAAAAACCAACAGAGCATCCAGCGAAAGGTAAAGTTGTATTCCGCTATAGCGATTGTATTCCGCTTCCCACAACATTGTCCGTCACGAAACAAGCACTTTTAGAGGATGTCCTTTGATTGGATGCCTGTTGGCCGATTGTTGCCTGTTTTGCGGCTGCAATGGTTAAAGCGCTCTCGTTCAATACTTGACCAATTACAAATCTGTGGTCCACATTGGTCCCCTAGACCCCAACCACTGGGAAAATCGGCTCCATGTAAATTTAGAAGTATCAATGGGTTTTAACAAAAATATTGGGATAAGTATAATAATTCACTCTATTCCATAGAAGCTTAATTTTTTGCATAATTATCTCAGCTGCCAAATTTTTCTGAAGCCAAACAGCCAGCCATTCCTCGCTCCTCTGCCTTTCTCTACCTGATGGGATGGCAAATTAAAACCCCAATGCTTTGTCTGGTACGACAGCTGACTGGCCCCCGACACGGACGGAAAAAACACATGGTTCATTATGCATTGTTGGCTTGGACCAATAGTTCATCACAGTACACACAGGCAATGTTGGACAATTAGCATTCACCAACAACATCATGTAACTCACTAGCTGTGATTGAATGCAACAAGAGCCAAGCAATTTAGTTTTCATTCAATTTTAGATTATCAGCTGTCCAACAAGTAGCAAATAAAAAATGTATCAGGTGGATATTTATTCACTTATAATGTGAATTGTCACTTATTATTAGTATTATTTCCTCAACTTTTTTTGGGGCTGAACCACTAATACCTACAATGTTTGTCGTAGGCATTACGTCGTCCTGCCGTTGTTTGTCGATTTTGAAGGGGGCTTCACTCAAGCCCGTGCTTCTCAAAGGAGTTGCAGGTGTGTCCTTCCTTGATGCTCGCTGATGGCGATGGATGATCCATAACGCATCACTCCGCTGGACTTTAGTGGCAGGTTCTCTGGCCAACCATTGCGTGTACCAATAAGCAGATTGCAGTTTTAAGCAGATTGGAGAATGACCTCATCACTGACCCCCCAGGCTACCATTCCAGCGACTGTACGTGATGAAAGCCATCTGACCGCCGCTCACTGTTGCCATACATCATGGCAGACGGCGTTTCCTTCAGCTTTTAGGATGGATAACTTCAGCCTGCACTCAGAAAATGGAGTCAGAAAATAGGGTATTACATTACTCGGGTTAAATGGATGAATTCAGTGTGCATGGTGTATTTCCGTTGTGTTCATGTCTCATACACACCCCGTGGCTGTGTTTTTTCGTGTGAGCCTCACATAATTCATTGATGGCGAGATTGACATGGTCAATGGGGCCTGGAATTGGAGATGGCTGTGGAGAGTGTAGGTGTGCAGGGGGTGGGGGGGGGGGTGAAGCTGTGTTCCCTTCATTAGACAAGCCAGGGGAATGCTCTCTCGCTGACCCAATGCTGACCCTTCCAACACAATTACAAAACACAGGTCTGGAGCCCTGGTTATTGATGCCTGCTACTGGGCTGTGCAGCTGCAGTGGGTCCCTCCTCCCCAGGCTAATGCCTCACACCCACTCTGCTGTGGACGCATGCGGGCAGCACAGGGAGAACGTTCTCCTAATGTGGAGCTCGGAAAGACGCCAGCGTAAGAGGAGTTGTGCGTCCAATCAGCAACTGTTGTATTTTGTCGTTTAGCAGATGCTGTTTTACTCACCTCGAAGCAACTTGCAGGGAATTTGCGATACATTATTTAGGTGGGAGTAAGGCATATTGCTCATGGATGCCTACAGGTGAACTGGACGGTTGGGGAAATATTTGGAAGAAAATAACCTTTTTTTCAAAGCAAAGGTTATGCTTTGCTCGCGTCATTGGACACGTTGTATTCAACGTTGGCTGTACGCCAGCATTTGGGCTGTAGATTTTCTCTCTCCCTTGTGTTGTTAGCAAAACCCGGAATAGTTTCGAACACTCTCTCTCATTTTAAGTTGCCTTAAACTTTACAACATATCACATTTAAATTGAACTTACTGCTCCCTATCCGCTGCCAGAAACAAAACTCTTCAACCGTACCATTTAATTCCATTGCCGTTGGGCTAGCATGGTCCTCTCATACCCACCCAGCTCGCACGCTGGCCATAGCGTTCCACATCTTTTTTGCTCTCGACTTCAACTTGACCCACTCCGAATCCCTATTTTTAAACTCTCAGGCCTAATCGGCAGAGAAGCCTTGCTAACAAGGCTTAGTGGCCGTGCTCAGTGATGGAGGGTGTGCAGCTCTGGGAAAGTGGCCCGTGTGATTAGTACATTGTGGCTAATTTAATTAATGGAGAGGAGGTCAGCTGCAGTGATGAAGTCAAGGGAGCTACTGAGTGATCTGGTGTCAGCCGATGGCTAATAAAGATGGAGTGTTAACAACAGTGTTGGGGTGGGCGTGGTTGGCAGCACCTAAATAGATTTCCGTTATGATTTGTTGCGAAGTTAGAACTGTACCTAACAGTCACTCTCGTATTCAATATGTGCCAGCTTTAGCGGCGAAAACAGGAGGAGTGAACTGGGCCTGTGGTAGCTCATCACTAAGATCAATAGCTATGTGGCCCCCTTGTGGCATTGTGAATGTGATATTGTTTTTTGTTGAAGCAGTCTTGATAACGTTCCAGTGCTAAGATTGTGTATAGGCTTAAATTACCCTAAAGATATGGCTGTATTTGGTAGGTAAGTGGTTTAATGGGGATCAGGAAATTAGTCTTCTTAGTCTGCAATAGTGCAGTGAAGGTCTATTTCTTGTAGTTGAAATAGTAGTATGAATGTTGTGGTGCCAGGGAGGAGAGGTTTGGGGCGATAGGGGATAAGGCTGGCCCACATCAGTCCAATTCATGCCTTCCGAAACAAGGTTTGGTCAGGGGCTGTGCAAGGAGACATCCAATTGCGCTCCACACAAACGTGGGTGTGGAGCCGGTTTAAAGATAAATCACAAATATGATTCCAAGTGACAAGATAACAAGATTTGATTCGTATCAAAAGAGGACATACCACGCGTGTCTCTCCACTATCAAACATCTGCCTTTTATTGGACTTGATTTATGTACTGAAATACGGTCAGCAGAAAAAAAGAAATGGATTCTCCGAACAGGAGACCGCACTACAACTCTTGTGTAATTCAGTTTGACCTATCCCTTGCCCTGCTCCTAGTTTGTGGTGTAACACCGTTTGAGAAGTTGCTCCCTGTGTCAACAAAGGCTCACTTTTTTTTGCCTTGAGCCTTAACAATTAGTCTACAAAATGAATGGCTATAAATCTCCACTGGGAGGTGGTCAGTGGCCAGAGGTGAGCTTCTCAATGAGGAACTAAACACACAGTATTAGCTAGCAGCACTTTTATGATGTCAGCAAGGGTCTGTGGTGATAAAGGGCAAGAACGCCCCTGTATAGTCTTGGGATTTGTGTAGCATGCAACCTTTGTCATTTGTTTTTCTTAGTTTTTTTAGATTCAAGTCCCAAAGCGGTATAAAAATAAATAAAAATGTCCATGTCACCACAGACTGTAGAATTGTTGTTGTCACAGAATTTCCCCCTGTAGAATTTAATCTGTTTGAGTTTATTCAAAGAAATAACATTTCAGTTTTGTTAATTGCATTAATTTTTGGCTTCCGTTGCACATTGTTTATCTAGAGTGCTCCCTAGCGCTGTGCTATAATTTTTGGACAATAGAGCATTGTTTTTAGACAGCATAATGAGACACATGAGCAGTTTTCTTTTTGCATTCTTTTTAAAATAAATTATACTGGCAACTTTTGAAACAATTTGAACTAGAACTTTCAACAGTCATGTGTTAATAATGTTAATACCGTGTGTCGTTAAGACATTGCACATTTGATTTCCAATAATCCCAATGCATTTCAAACATTGACATTGATGTTGTCTGAGAAATCTTTTCTACCTTGCCTCAGAACGGGAATGGCTCTCAGGGATATTGTAATTCAAGGAGCAAACAAACAATCATCTGTTATTCAAAGCAGCTAGCTAATTGATATATTGATATATGTAGCAGCATGTAATGTAATGCAGGGACAAGGCTGTGATCCACTTGTAAACAGACACTCATCTTCTGAGTAACCTTTTCCCTCATAGCACTGCATAAAATGAAAAGCAAGTTAGGTTTCAGCAGGAATGTTTTTCAGGGATAATTTCAATTTGGTCATTTCCATGTGCCATGCTGTGTAACGGTAGCCTGGCTATTGCCATTACAAGCTCATTGTATTAAACCAGCCAATAGCGTGTCAGGGGGGAAAGCCAGCTTGGTGATTGGCTTCCGCAAAAGCATATCAGAAGCAGAATGAAATGTATTGCTCCTCTCCAACCCCTGCTGCGGGGCGATTTCAAATCGCCGGCAGACCGGTCCGGGGGGAACCCAGTCTAGTGTAACGGTACATTGGGACGATCCAAAAGGCCTCATCCAGGAGGCAAGTAGGCAGCCATCCTCTACATCGAACCCGATAGGATCTCTCCGGGAGCCACGTAACGGGGTGTCGGAGTTGGGCCGTGATTTTGTGCTTCCCACCGACGGATGTGAAGCCTGCTCTCTCATAACCGCTATCTGACTTGTTAATGCCGCCGCCCCCCACCTGTTGGGTGTGATATGATGCGCACTGGGAAAACAGTGAGAACAGGGAAGCGTTCCCATGGGGTCTTCAGATTCTCCGTGGGAATCGTGTCCAGACCTGAAATCCATCCATCTAGAGATTGGCTGGCCGTGTGTAACCCAGCGTGTGGCCGCGAGGCTGCGCCGTGCCGGGCACTCTTCGCTAGTTTCGATGAAACAACTTTTTGATTAACAATGAAACCGACGCTGTGAGTGTGTGATTCGGGCGGGGGAGGTTGATGGGGATGGAACTCCATCATAGGAGGAGTGCTGATGTTCAAGTCCAGGGGTCACAGCAGAAGATGGCTGTCCAACATGAGCGGTGAGGAGAGCCGAGTGTGTCCTCCAGCTATCTAGGGTCTATCAACTATATCTTCGGACAGATCAATAAAACCCAAGGCACCACCATACATCTTTTTAATAGATGGCGGCCTGGAAGAAATATTAGCTCATAAGTTAATGCAGCAGATTTCCTCGGCAGCTGTGAATTTAAAGACCTGGATTCCAGTTGTTGCTCATATTTTTTCTTGAGGCTACAATTATTTGCAGTTGTCCTTTAGGAGAAAATGGCGTAACTTGGGTGTGTGTGTGTGTGTGTGTGTGTGTGTGTGTGTGTGTGTGTGTGTGTGTGTGTGTGTGTGTGTGTGTGTGTGTGTGTGTGTGTGTGTGTGTGTGTGTGTGTGTGTGTGTGTGGTGGGGGCTGCTGTGATTCCCACCAGGACCAGGCTGACTGAATGTGTACAGGGTATAATATAAAGAAAAGTGCCCATCAAAGGCCAGGCAATTATGGTATACATCATCTGTTAGGCTATCTAAATAATGATCTCTCCTGAGTGTGTGTTCCTGCCCACTGCCATCCGATTGGGCATGCTCAAGTTTGGTCATCTGGCGTTGTGTGTACCTGGCTACCTGGCGATGCCTTTTGCTGAAACCAGGTCTCATCTCGTCTCCCCCCCCCCCCCCCTCCCCAGGCCAAAGCCCTGTTTCAGATGCAAAAGCGTCCGGTTGCCATGGCAATGCCAGCAGGGCTGGCGTCGAAGCCATCTCCGAACGAATGCTTGAGGACCCCAAACACTTAATCTTCTGACATTCAATAATTTGCTGTTGATAATAACTGGAAAATCAATGGCCAAACCCCAGCAGTCCAGCAGGTGGGAGCACCCAACACGGGCAGTCAGGAGCTGTCGAAGGGTGGATGAATTGCTTCCGTGTTCCGTGTGAAGGAGTGCACATCAGGGGATGACCCCCTAGACAGACCGCCAGACTCACAACACCAATCAGCCTGGTATTTGTTTTTGTAGTCGGTTTAGTTTTCCATGCAGAGAATATACACCGTTTTTGTTGTGATTTTAGGGTTCTTTGAACAATGACCAGATACACATTTGACGCTATTTAAGAAGGAAACAATGTTTGTAGTCTTTGAGATAACGGTGGACGAAGGGATGCAGTCTTTGCAACTGAACGTTTCAATGGCTTGTGAAATTGTTTTTCCTCTTGTCCTTCTGTGGACACGCTTTTTTTCTAGATACAGGTACGTTTGATCAATGTGTTGCCCAGCTGGCACTCTGACAAACAACAATCCCTTTCTTCAAGACCGTTGGCCATAGTTCTGCACATTGGTGCTTCTTGCACATGGCATGAAACCAAAGCTGCCTCCCCTCTCCCACCAATGATCTCTGAGATTCTGCTTGGTTGTGTTTGTGCTAGTGATGTGAGTGTGTATCTTAGACCTGTGGATTTTCACCACACTTCTTTCATTCCTCATGTTTTTAAACCTGATCAACTGCAATGCTAATAACCACACTGCCTCATTATCCAGGTGTGTGGCACGCATGAAAGTGCTCTTTAAGTAGCAGCATGTCTAGTGAATCAAGTAATCACTAAGACATAAAATAAGGCCCTCACTACACACTGGGTTTGTGTTGAACGAATGATTGCACAAATTATCGCAATTAAAATTTTCCCAATATTTTATAGATTCACAAACTAAATTTAAACAACCTTTCCCCCCCAATATTATATAGATCCACGGCGCATTTTGCTTGAGGTTAAATAGTTTACACATGGTTTGTGCTAGTTTAACATGTCTGGCCCAAATCATGGGACCTAGTTTTGTCATTGTTTTTCTCTGCTTTAACAATATTGTGATCATGAGTAGGTCATTACAATTAAATCTACCCATCAGACTTTATTGGATCCCATGTCCCAAACGAGTGAGTGCCAGCACATCAGTATGTGGCAGTATGTGGAATCCCTCGCCTCTCCCTCTCTCCCCTCCTTATTCCTTCCTTATTTCTGTCATCCGCTCGCTCTTGTGTTCTTATCAGCAGTGTAGAGGAAAATATGATTCATGTCCCGTGGGTAAAATCATAATTCCACACCTAATCTGTGTGAAGCTGGAAGAAACAAACCCACTAAAACAATCCAGTTCTTATCACAGAGGGGAGAGCCGGTTAGCTGTTGTCGCTGCAGAGCGTGGTCGTTTAGGTGAAGGTTTGTGAGCGTATCCTCGGGCGCAGCAGCACAGATTTTGCACCCCGCTACGCATGGCTGGGAACTGAAGGAAGGAAGGAAAAAAAATAATAATCTGAAATGATTGTGTTTTTTTATACACTGTTGTAAGGGCGCAATCACCTCGTAGCGTCCGATCAAGGCACCAGCAGATCAAGAAGGTCAGTGGAGGTCGGCGAGCTGCACTGCTGTGAAAGGGACATTTTATGTGGGGATTTTTTATTTTATTTCCTTTCTCGTTTATTTGATCTTTATTTTGAGATTTAGATTTACCCACGACAAGGTCCTTTTTTATTGCGGGCAGATTGCCCGGAAACTGTTTTTCTTTTCTTTAAATGCCAAATGTAAATGATAAGCTGGAATAGGGGAAAGCAATGCCCCAGCCTGGAATTATCATGAATCCTTACATGGTTGTGTGCTTTGCGTTATTCTATGTTGGCTGTAGGAGGGTCAGGAGACCAAGGTCAAAAGCTTTACAACTCTTTTGCTCTCTGAAGGTCATTGTGTAATTTCAATTAACTTGTAATGTTGCAGAGTCTGGGCTTACATAGTCTCACAAATCAGACTTTAAATGAACATCTAAAGTCTGATCTAAGAGGAGCTAAAATCTGTGTGAACAGGGAATTTCACTTTCTTCTGTGTCAAATTTGTTTTGACCAATTGTCTTCCCGGGGGTCGGGATCTATGGAGGCATGGGATTTCCTTGACTGCAAAGCCTGAAGGGCAAAAAACAAAGCAAACGAGGTATGGCTTGCCAATCGATTGGTCGGGACTACAAAAAAATAAGTCAAAAAGGTGACATGTCCGTAGATTATGCTGTCACAGCTTCGATTTTTCAAAATGTAAAGAAACAGACTACTAGTACCGGGCAAAACCTCATATATGAAACTTCGGATGAAGGTCTACGTAACAAAACGAAACCCTGCGTAACTCCGCCCACTCAGACTATAGCGTTGTCAAACTCCTGCGTCTGAGATCAGGACTAATATAATACATTTTTTCACTGATACACAACATAAACCATACCACCCTACTGCTATGCACACTTGGCCTTGTGAGTTATATCTTCTGGGGTCGCCTTAATAAATTGTATGATTCATAAAGTTATTCAATATTCATCATCCATCGCCTACGAGTGTCAGCAGCCGTGCCGTATGCAATTTATGTGTGAGTCTCCTGTGAACACATCGGTGGGTCTCGTCATGGGTCATTCGCACGTCCCTTGAGCAGTATAGGGGACATATTTCTGAAAGTCAAGTGTTCTAAAATCAGCATAAAACGCTGGATCCCATTCATAGGGTTTGAATGGTGCACAGGAGAGACTAACCCTGATGCCCTCTCTGCTGATTGTGTCTATAGATCTGGGTCCTCCCTCTCTTCAGGAAGAACAAAACTCTCCTTCCCCACAATCAGAGGAGTATCGACGGCGTATTGACAAGGACTCAGCAGAGAAAAGCGTGTGGAATTGATGCAGCTGATGGTTTCCACCTTGAGCTTCTCACGCAGGGTCAGTTAGGAGGAGGTCATCCGCTGGAGCCAGAGCTAACACTATCAAAGACGCTGCTTTGTTAGCGATAGTGTATGATTTTCATGCATTGATGTGCTATACAGATGCTTATATCCAAAGCCATTTTTGTAATATTTTGTTTGGTAAGATGCCCTTTATGAGCAGGTTAGGGTTTGGCATCTTGCTTAGGGATGCCTAAGGGTACTCTTTATTTTAAGTTGCTCTGTGTGAACTGCGCGAGTCGGCACAAACAAACAATTTCGTAAACACGTCCCTTGCGGTTTATACCATGATCTGACACATCATCGTGCCACGTACTTCTGACATTTTGACGCTCCGCAAGCAGAGTGTGCGACCTGCCCGTCCACAGCAGTGTTCGATTTGAGTTTGAACCCAGAATCTCTCAGAATCCAACTCCTTAATCACGGGTTCTGCAGTGAAAAGTGGCATTGGTGATCAAATCTCTTTGGTATTTGGTATGTGTGTAGCACCACTTCCTTCCATCGAGATCATAAATCAGGCTTATTAATTCTACACAAACCATGTCACAGAGATAACACAGCACATGATAAACAATTACAGATGAGAAACGGTTCTAGAAAGGATCACGTATGTCAGCATGTCGGGTTGGGGAGTAACAGTGAAAGTCCTGGCAAAACCTGCAAAAAAACATGCCCACTTTTGATTGTCAGAATTTTTTCAGAAGCCCCCCAGACACCTTCCCTACATCTTCTGTTCCCTCTAGGAACACAGAGGCCTCCTGAGATGGGAACCGATTAGTTTTATCAGAGGGCCATCACCACAAGCTCTTTGATTTCGGTGCTGCGCCAGGGTCACCACAGCCACCACTCTGAGAAGACAGGCTTATTTGTCGTGTCTGACCTTTAAAAAAAATGTTGCAAAGACCCTTGTTCTGGCCCCTGGAGGCGTAAATTGTATTTCCTCTTGTCCACAAGATTCAGGATCACTTACTGCTCCAACATTGCGACAGGATTTGTCTGATTCATATTTACTCAAGGTGAGGTCATCACTTTGGGATTCTGTAGGGGTTCAGAGTCATTGTTGTCTGGTTCTGTACAGAATATACCAAGAACAACAACACGACAGAAATGGGCGAATGTCTTACCACAGACAATTAACCTCTCAGGCAGCAGGCAATCGGGACCTATACACCCCACTTTGTCTACCATCCGTCGTACATCAGCAGAGAACCCAGACTCTACTGCCCTCGAATCCTACTCAAGTGTTTTCCAGACCCCCCGAAGGTCATTGCTGAGAACACAACAAGCATGGTGTACACACAAGGAGTTTATTCGGTCTAAATACAGCATCTCAGCATCTAAACCTGATCCACTTCATCGGTTGGAGTAGTATGTAATCATTCGTAATAATATAATAATTTTTCTTGGTATCTTAGACTCGATGGAAATGCGGTGAAAAAGAGAAGCATATGGCTCATCATTAACGTCAGAATAATGTCTTCATTGCGTTTCATCGTGGAGATGATGTAAGACTTTAATATTCCCTGACGAGAACTTGCAGCAGCTGTTTCTAGCCGAGAAGAATGTACACTAGTATCAGCCAATTAAATATATTTATGAATAGCAGGGGGCTATCTGGTTTCATGCTATGTGTATATTAGTGTGTATTGTAATATCAAGTGTTGAGTCACGCTGGCTTGGGATAAAAAGGGATGCGCCCACTCAAACGTTTGTAATGAATTGCTACAAATGTGCCTGTTGATTTGTTTTGCTGGGTCATGTCATCCCAGTTGACAGGCCGATTTTTTCAATTCCCCCGTTTCCCCTCAATTTTCTCCTTCATCCCACTCAGATAGCTC
This sequence comes from Melanogrammus aeglefinus, assembly GCA_900291075.1. Lineage (NCBI taxonomy): Eukaryota > Metazoa > Chordata > Actinopteri > Gadiformes > Gadidae > Melanogrammus > Melanogrammus aeglefinus. The sequence goes on along the minus strand of OLKM01000023.1, from coordinate 21,032 downwards.
CACCGCTTTGATCCTTGCACAGGTGTGTGTGTGTGTGTGTGTGTGTGTGTGTGTGTGTGTGTGTGTGTGTGTGTGTGTGTGTGTGTGTGTGTGTGTGTGTGTGTGTGTGTGTGTGTGTGTGTGTGTGTTGTGTGTGTGTGTGTCGTGTGTGTGTGTGTGTGTGTGTGTGTGCGTGTGTGTGTGTGCGCTTGTTTATTTCCCTTCTATTTTCGCTTTGAATATTTGTATTCAGCACCTGCATAGCCCTATCACAGCTCTCACACCGTGGGAGTGAGAGAACTCTGAGAATATCTCTCTCTCTGGGATATGTGCACAGACGGACAGACAGAAGTCGTTTGTTACATGCCGCGTATATGACACGTGCAGGGGAGATGCAGAGAGACGTCCATATCCCGCGCCGGCATCTCCCCCCCCCCCCATCGGAGATGAAACTGTGTACCCTCTCCAGTGGAACTCATTCCATTGACAAGGCTCATTGGAGAGAGCCGGTTACGTTTTTTTTTTTGCCAACAAACGTATTGAGTTGATGAGCGCCTCACGAAGGCCTGTCGAGGATGGGCTGGAACGTTCCAACGCACGCTTGTGGGGGGGTTTTTGGCTCAAACCCGGCAGGGGAAATAGGTGTGTTTAATGATCAGAGAAGTGTCGGCCATGCGTCAAAACGCTCGGTCCACACTGGAATGGGGTTTTAATATCGGAAATGGGACCGGATGTCGATGCAGAGCTACACTAGTGTTGAACATTTAATGCTAATGAGAGGCTGGAATGGCTTCGTTTATGTGTAATTAGCCGTTAGACTTTTCCGTTGTCTGGATATAAATACTAGCAGGCTGTGTGTGGGCAGAAAATATAACCGATTCATATGTTGGATTCAGATTGAGAGGCCAATTAAGTTGAATCCTTGAAAAGCTACGTTAAACAGTATTACTATGTAGGATATATTCTATTTATATCCATGGCCGTGTTCCCACATGAATTAATCATTCATGCCCTTCAATTATTTATTGCTATTGAGAAACATGTTTTGATTATGGCAATCCACAATCTGGACACATGGGGCTTCAAACGCTTCCCTGTGTGTGCATCTGTTTTGGAATGTGTGTGTGTGCGTGTGTGTGCGTGCACGTGTGCAAGTCCGTGAATGTTGGCATCCGCATGTGTGTGCCAGTACATGTGTTGGAGCATGTGTTGGAGTGTGTGCGTGCGCGTGCGTGTGTGCACATGTGTGTGTATTTTCTGCATGCTTACGTGCGCATACGTGCACGTCCAGGAGTGCGCAATGCGCATGTGTGTGTGCGATGGCTCGTTGGAGATGCCACCATCAGGGCTTGTCATAATAAGCAGAGGGAGCCCGTGACCATTCATTCATTATTTTCCATGTAATTATTTCTAAATCAGGTCATGTCAACGCCCGGGAGGCTCGGCAGGCCTACGGCCGAGCGGGACAGGTGATCGGATCCAACGCCGTGTCGCACCGTAAATCCACTCTCTGATCCCCGTGGCTTTCGCCTTTCACATGCATGGCATTTTAATCTTCAAAGCCTGCGACCAAAGCGAATTGGCTACCCATCAGATACGTCGTAGCCCCCCCCCCAACCCTGTTTGTGCAGGGGAACGGACCGGAGGGGCGCTTGATATTCATAACGGGCGTTTCCCGCTACACAAGCACAACCAAGTAAATGAAATACGAAAAATCTCGTGTGAAGTGTGGTGGTCCGCGATGATGTCGCTTTCTCGTTCGTTGTCATGGTAACCGTCCGATGGGTCGCAGGCCACGAGGCGGGGAGGCCAGGAGGCCGGGGGGGGGGGCGGGGGGGGGGGGGGGGGGGCGAAGCCTGGAATGGTTTTTCATCATGATGAGCGATTAAACATGAGACATCAAGACACATGCTATAATATGGTGGCCTGTGGCAGTATATGGATCAGTCCTTGTGTATGTTGATATACAGGAATGTGACGTCTATTTATATAAAAAAAAAAGGGGGGGGAAATGTGAACGAAAATAGTGATTTGGAAATGGTGGCCCGATCCTATACTTTGCTGTTACACAGCCAAATGGAACCATTCCATAGCCAAGCGACAGCAATCTAATTTAAAGGACCACTGTGGGCAATTCCCCAGAGTTTCACCTAGGTGTTTACTAGGGGCATGTGGAGAAAGGGTTGAATTCCCAAACATCGCTCGATTTACCGTCCTTGAATGCGGAGGCAGAAAAGGCTGAATGGCTCGATTCGTTAAGATTTACTTGACAGGTCAGGATAAACAAGCCGGTGGACTGGACATTTATTATATTGTTTTATATCATTGAGTGTTTCATGACATTTTATTGGCATTGTTGAGAACACAGCAAAATGTACATAAAACATAATAGCATTAAAAGCAAGATTTGGACAATGTCCATAGAAATATTCTGTTTTATCAGTGTCAACAGAACAGTCTTAATCTCACACAGTTTACAGAGTGAGTTCCCCTTTCTCTGAAAACCCCTAACGGAAACGAGCACTAGAAGGGGGAATGCTGTGTGCCTATTTCATTTTTCACTGTGTCCTCGGTAATGGCACTAATAGTATTGATTATAATGGTATCAATACAGCTTGGTATCAATCTCTGTCAAGCACTTTCCGGCTCATAGACACCAGCAGATGTCATTAGCTGTTGCCTCAGAAAGGGCTGCGTTGATGCCTGGCAATAGGTCTATCTTTAAGGCTATGTTCACAACACATTAAAATGCAACGCATGAAAACTTGTTAAATCAGATATGGAATATTGAATTGCTGCAACTTATTTTCTCTTGCAGTGAGTGAAGGCCAAAGGTATTTATCCTGGGACAAGCGATCGATAGGAATGCGGTTTGTTCAGCTATTGTAATTTCATTTTGCACATTGGCTATGGTCCAATCTGTTTTGACAGCGGTGGCTCGTGTGTGTGGTGTGTGTGTGTGTGTGTGTGTGTGTGTGTGTGTGTGTGTGTGTGTGTGTGTGTGTGTGTGTGTGTGTGTGTGTGTGTGCGTGTGTGCGTGCGTGTGTGTGTGTGTGTGTGTGTGTGTGTGTGTGTGTGTGTGTGTGTATTGCAACACAGGCATGCCTGTCATTCTGTGTGTCTTTGTGTATTGGCACGTGTGCGTGCATGCGTATTACTCTGAGCAGGTCACTCTGTGTGCTTGTGTGTCTGTGTGTGTGTGTGTGGGCATGTGTGCGTGTGTTTGCGTGCATGCGTGTCGTTCTGAGCAGGTGACTGTGTGTGTATGTGCATGTGTGCATGTGTTTGCGTGCATGTGTGCATCTTCTGAGCGGGTCAATGTGAGCCTGTCCACCGTATTAGCGGGGAATGGGCGCGGGCAGAGAGCGGACGACCTTGCCATGTTCCTGAATTACACAGTTGGCTGGAGGTTATGCTTCCAGAAGTACGCTAAACTCCAGTAACAGTCTGTCAGAAAGGCAATCGTAGAAACAGTCTCCAAACAGTCCCGTCGTAGCTAGAACGAATGTTCTTTCGATGCACTTCCCTTCGAAGGACTATTAACCGAAAGTCTGAACACGATTAAGGACCCCCCCTTTCTACTCGGGCAGGCAAAGGGCAGCCGGATGATAAACGACACGCGGGCGTTTGGGAAGGACGGTGGAGGGGACTGAAAGGACACTCTGCAGGAACAGCATCTCCTCTTACAGGTTGTGCGGGGGGAAGAAAAAAAAATCGTAATTTATTCTTTGATTTACGTATTTTCCCCTTTCGACGTCAAAGCTTTACCGCGGAGTGAGCTAATATTTCTTTGTGTTATCCCAGTCCACGGGGGGGAAGTCTTTGTGTGACGCGTACACTGCTCAACAGACCCAGATGTCAGCGCTGCGAATGATCTCCCACCGCGTTGTCGGGTTGTAATGTGTGCCAGTGCCGGCTCGGGGGCCTGGGAGGTCAGCAGGGAAATGCAGTCGCAGGTTAAATCCGAGCCGTCGCGTTGTAAGAACCACGGCCGTAAAACAGAGTCGTGCGGAGTCGCTTGAATCAGCGCTAATGCACTCTGCGGAGCACATCACTCACGGCCCCCGCGCCTCATTTAGATGTGCTGCTTGACCGCTGGCGGAGGCCACTGTATCAGTCCCGCTCCGCCGACGGCGACGGAGGAAGCCATTAGGATGACCGACGACCATCTTAACCCTCCGGGGTCAGCGGCCTTCATCGCCCCGCGTCTTCCATCGAGTCGGGAACGCCCTCCCCGGAACGTCGGACCGGCAGCTCCTCTCTCCCCCCCCCCCCCGTCTCTCTCAGTGAGGGGAGTTTGTCCCGGCCTGTCCTGGTTCTGTCCGTCCGGCGGGGAGCCGGCTGATCCGCTGATCCGACGCGGGGTGTGTTTGCTGCTGTAAGCACATTGTGGTCGGCGGGGCAGAGTGGGGCCGAGCGGCGGGGCCGGGCTTTGACCCCGTGGCTCAGCCCATGGCTACGCGGGGGGGGGGGTGCAAACGCTGCTGACTGCAAACAAAAAGATTGGCCCGCATTTTATATAGTCCGCTATATCAGGGAAGACCACCTGCCTCTACCTCCCCCCCCCCTTCCCCCACCTTGCATGGGCACACATACACAAACACACGCATACAAACACAGACACGTACACACACCCTCTCTCACTCTCGCCCACTCACACATGCACACACACAAACACACACGCACATACACACTCACGTACAATCTTATTTCAGGTGCTTCACTTCAGTGTCAACTCGAAACCCTTCGATGTCAAATTAACACTTTAGCCAACAGCCTTTCATGACATATTTTATCCTGGACAATAGGGTAGTACCCCCCTCCCCCCCCCTCACACACACTCACCCACACACACACACACACACACACACACACACACACACACACACACACACACACACACACACACACACACACACACACACACACACACACACACACACACACACACACACAATCTCTTCAAAATTGTGTGAACCATTCGCCCGTTATTTTATCCACAAGATCCGGAGGAGGTGGAGGTGAGGATGGCGCTGGGGGAGCCGGTTGAGTTAGCTGTTAAGAGAGAGCAAGCAGGAGAGAGAGAGAGAGAGAGAGAGAGAGAGAGAGAGAGAGAGAGAGAGAGAGAGAGAGAGAGAGAGAGAAAGGGGGAGTTGGGGCTGGCATAGAGGGGACGGTCCTCACTGTCATGTGGCCATCCTCCTCCCGTATCGGAGGCTGTTGGGGGGCCACTCCGGGCTCTGTGGAGTGAATATGAAAGCCCCAGAAGATCAGATTACAGGATTCTCCAGGGGGGGGGGGGGGAAGCTATAGCGGCTGATGACGGTTTATCTACTCTTTTCTCTCTTCTTCAGCCCACACCCGCCCCCATCCCCAAATATACCCTGCTGTTCATCGTTAACAATTAGTACTCGTTAGTGGGGCCTTCCTGTGGCGTAATGGGCGTCCCTGACTACCGTCTCGTAACAAGCTCTGTTGGAGAGAACACAGCGGTGGAGGGGACTCTTGATTTGATGATTGCAACTATTATGCCCCCCCCCCCCCCCCACACAACATATTAAATGGCTTTGTTATGTTGTGAACATCTGCACTGTCTGGAGGACTTCAGCCCTATCCGGTTGTAACACCTTATTTCATACTTTGAAAAGAGAAGGTGTATATGTTTACTGTCACTGTTAATCCATGGTATTTCAAATGAACGCCCAACCAACTTTATACCTCAGAGCAATTAGCATCAACAGCTATTCTGGGGGCAGGTCAGTCCAGTGGTCAGTGTGTTTGACCCCCAGCCCAGGAAGGTTCCGGGTTCAAACCCCGATGTGCGCCGGTCTGCACTTAGGTCTCCACCCCCCCCCACACCTGGTGGTCCCCTTCGGATAGAAGCGTTCTGC
>OLKM01000023.1:0-11465 GCA_900291075.1 Melanogrammus aeglefinus | reverse complement strand
TCCAGACGGCATCATTAAATAACATGTTGCAGTGGGGAACAGTGTGTGTGGGGACTGAAAGAAAGCGTGGCAGAGAGAGAGAATTACAGAAATGGAGAGCAAAAGAGAAAGAGTGTGCCTCACGGAAATGTTTATTGGTCAGAGAAGCTGAGAGCAGGCAAATGAGCTTGACCTTTCCTGGAAACAACCGTCTGTTCTGAGAGTAGACTGGTGATAAATAACAGAACCAAGGGCAGAGAGAGCGAGCGAGGGAGAAAGAGAGGGGGAGAGAGGCTGAGAGAGAGAGAGAGAGAGGGAGAAAGAGAGAGAGAGGGAGAAAGAGAGGGGGAAAGAGGGAGAGAGGGAGAGAGAGAGAGAGAGAAGAGAGAAAGAGAGGGGGAACAGAGAGGAGGAGAGAAGAGAGAGGAGACAGAGAGAGGAGAGAGAGGGAGAGGGAGGAGAGGGAGCGGGAGAGGAGAGAGAGAAGGAGAAGGAAGGAGAGAGAGAGAGAGAGAGGAGGGGAGAGAAGAGGAGAGAGAAGAGAGATGAGCACGAGCTGGAGAGAGAGAGAGAGAGGAGAGAGAGAGGGAGACGAGGAGAGAGGAGAGGAGAGGAGGAATGAAGAGGAGAGAGAGAGAGGAGAGAGAGGAGAGAGAGAGAGAGAGGAGAGAGAGAGAGAGAGAGAGAGAGAGAATATTGCACCATCAGCACCATGGTTCTCTTCCGGATGACTCTAAGGAGCAGGGTTTAGAGAGAGAGAGAGAGAGAGAGAGAGAGAGAGAGAGAGAGAGAGAGAGAGAGAGAGAGAGAGAGAGAGAGAGAGAGAGAGAGAGAGATTTGAAACCTGGAGAGGAAAGAGTGGGAGGATGGAGAGAACAGGATTTGGGGCGAGAGAGTGAAGAACCAGAGAGAGATTTGATTGAAGCAGCCGGAGGAGTATTGAGGCGCTGGGGAGAAGAGCGATAAGAGCAGAGACGCAAGCGAGCGAGGCACAACTATTACCCTGTACCAACTTGACAAGAAGTTGATCACAAGTTGTCCAATCCACTCTTCAGTCAATCGCTCTCATCAATGCAACAAAGACACAAGTTAGAAGCGAACAAGACGACGTCTCTTCAAGGTGCGACCCCGGAGGCGGTAAAAATAGAGAGAAAGGAGGCAGCTTGGCATTCGGAGTGAGAGAACCAGGAGGGAACTGAGACAAGTTCAGCTGCAGGAACAGAGAGATCTCGCTGCAGGTAGAAAGTATGTCACTGTGTCTTTGTGGCCAAGACAAGTGTTATGACCGAGGGAAAGAGAAAGGCTTTTCCTCCACTGTCATCATCATCCTCCTCCTCCACCTCCTCCTCTCTCACACATCTCCACCCGCCTCTCATTGAAGCCTTAACCTTTCCCCAATCATCCCTATATCCCATGCTCAAACCCTTACTAGTAGCAGTATCACTATCAGGCTAACTATCCTCTTTCATATCGCTTTTAAAGACTTGATTTGATTGGGTTTATCATGTGCGTAAATGTGCAAGTGCACACAGCGATGAGAGAGCCGTGCACGCCTGTGCACAAGTGTGAGTTCCTGACCAGGCTGTAGCAGGTCACAGCAGGTCTGTTAGCCACATGCCTTCCACTCACCAGTCACAAGAGAAGCCATTTTGACACTACCTCTCTCTCGCTCTGTCTTGGTGACCCCCTCTCGCTGAGGGAGATTTATGACTTGCTGTCTTTCGTGCTCCTCCTCCCACTCTCCCCTCCGTTATCTCTCGCTCCCTCTCCCTTTCTCGCTCTCGCTCCTTCTCGCTCTCGCTCGCTCTGTTCTCACGGCTGCGGGAGTGTTTCATGGAAATGTGCTCACCTTTCTGAGCTGGCCTGCAGAGCTATCTCACACGGCCGGCTTCCTCCCTCTGTTGTCTCTGAAAGCTTCCTTCCTCATTCTCACTTTCTTTATTTCACCCCGCTCCCTTTGTTGTTGATTCATATGTTTGTTCATCCTTCCATCCGTCTCAAACCTGACATGATTGAGGGGTTTTTTTTGCCTCGGCTTTCTTCTCTCTTCCCTCTCTTGATTTCCTTTCTTTTACTCTCTTTTGTCGCTCTCTATTTGTCGCTCTCTTTCATCCCTCTCTCTCTCCCTATTTTTATCGGTCTCTCTTCACCTCTCTCTCACTCTCTCTCACCCCTCTCCCTACCTATATCTGTCTCTCTCTAGCTCTCTCTGTCATCCTCTCTCCCTAAGTGTATCTCTCTTTCTCTCTCTCTCTCCCTCTCTTTCTTCTTCTCTCTCCTCCTCCATCTCCCTCCACCCCTCCCTCTCATCTCCCTCTCTGCTGGACTCTACTCACACTAACCTTCGGGTGATTCTCCTCGGGGTGTAAAACACACAGAGGAGATAAAGAACAGCTCCGCCATTAGACGGAAACCCCTGGTTAACCCCTGACCGATGCGCCCGGCGGCTCCCAGCCCACGTTGTGGCTGAGTGACACTCTTCTGCTGTTACCTGTTGTTGTGTTTTGTTTATCTGTTCACGTGTTTGTGGCCATCAGCAGAGCTCGATTCCCAGGGGCCTCGGATGCCAGACAGTGTGGGGTTGTCAGTTTTTCTTCGGGGGTCCCTTCTGTGTCCACACACCAGCGTCTCGCCGTGTGTTTTGCGCCGATCAGAACTAGCCATGTGTGTCTTCTTCTTCTTTATGTGTGTGTGTGTGTGTGTGTGTGTGTGTGTGTGTGTGTGTGTGTGTGTGTGTGTGTGTGTGTGTGTGTGTGTGTGTGTGTTGTGTGTGTGTGTGTGTGTGTGTGTGTGTGTGTGTGTGTGTGTGTGTGTGGTGCGTGGCGTGCGGTGTGTGTGTCGGGGGGGCAGCTCTAATTAGCGGGACAGCAGATGTTGACGAGTGCGAGACACACAGTGGTGCTCCAGTGTTTCAGCGCCACCTCAGTCCCTCGTTGTCCTTGTACCGTGTGAGTGTGTGTGTGTGTGTGTGTGTGTGTGTGTGTGTCCCCTGTATGTGCTAGGGATTGCAGGACTATCGTAATTCCTTCAAGTCGCATTTAATAATGTAGTCAGTGCCAGCCCTGAGTGTGCACATGGGTTATGTCTGTATGTCTGGTGTATTTCTGTACCTGAAAATATGCATGTGATTCCGAGTGTGTGTGTCTGTCTATATGTCTACGTCTGTGTGAGTGTGTTTTTTTTGCACACAATATATATATATATATATATATATGTATATATGTATATTAATAAATATTTGAAGGCTAGATTTGTAATCAAAACAGAAGGAGCCACTTGGGGCTAGGCCTGTAGACAGCAGAATGCAGAGCAATGACAACGTTGCACAGCTTTACAGCAGCCGTCAGCCACCGTTGGCTCCCCCTAGGATGACACGTTGTTTACCCTTCACCGCGCGGCGGAACATAACTTCTGTTTGTTATCATCATCATCTGTTATTTTATATTGTGTCTCTCCTGATGGCCCGGCTAGGGCCGTCATCCGTTTCAGTTCTTCATTTGTGATTCAGTTTTCGTCTTTCTTCGTCTCTCTCAGTCGTTTTGGTCTTCTCAGACAGTGGAGCAGCAAGTTCCACTGATCCCCGTTAGACAGGGCTTCCCAGTCGGCTGTGCAGGGACATAAATAAGCGCAGAGCTTCCCGAAAAGTCAATGAGCCACGGTCGGCCCTGATAACTGGCTGATGCATATGAATGAGCAGAAGCAAAAGCTAGGAACACACACACACACACACACACACACACACACACACACACACACACACACACACACACACACACACACACACACACACACACACACACACACACACACACACACACACACACAGACGCACACCCCCCCAATGCAGACACCAACAACTCTCCCTCTCCCTCCTTCTCTCCCTGCCTCTCTCTCCCTCTCCCTCCTTCTCTCCCTGCCTCTCTCTCCCTCTCCCTCCTTCTCTCTCTCCCTCTCTCTAGGAAGGGATAACAAAGCAGTGCTTAATATTCAAGGCATAAAATCGGGAGATATACCTCATGGCTCTGACTGCTGCTATCTTTTTTTCTTAAGGGGGGCGGGGTTAGAATACTAAGGCAGAAAGTAATGCATCTGTGCTTGTGTGTGTATAGGTTGGTGGGGGGGGAGGAGATTCTGACAGTTTAGCAGAGTCATTTTGAGCTTCACGGCTGGGCTCGGAGAAAAGGGGAAAGAGGGAGGGGATGATGAAGATGAAGATGAAGAGGAAGGCGCGGTGGGAGAGGAGGAGGGGGGAGAGGAGACGGCTACATTAAATGAGGCAGAGCGTGGATCCATCACATGGGGGGGGGCCGGGGGAGGCCGCGGCGGCTGCCGGGCCCGTTGGGGTCGGGGGGGGGGGGGGGGGGGGGTGAGTTTGAAGGACGACGCGGCAGAGTTTGTTGCGGCAGAGGAGCGATGGGGAACGCGGGGAGAGGAGGAAGACATGAAGTTCGCTGAGCAGAACGGTGCCGTGGAGGACACAGATGGCCTGCTGTAATCTAATCGCTTCATCAGCACCTGCACCCTGTGCTCTTTTTTTTTCTTAAGGGATGTTAATTTAGCGGCAGCTGGAATATGGATTCCCCGAGAAATAAAAAAAAGTTTGCAGTGAATAACATTCGACGGGGTTGGGAAGAGATGTAGTCGATGCGTGGGGAAGGATGTCTGTGCGTGTGTGTGCTGTGTTGTTTGTGCGTGTACAAGTTTGTGCCTTTCTGTGTTTTTATTTGTGCTTGAACTAGTTTGTGCCTCACTGTGTTTTTATTTGGGCTTGTACTAGTTTGAGCCCGGCTGTGTTTTTGTTTGTGAGTGTACTACTTTGTGCCTTATTGTGATTTTGTTTTGCGCTTGTACTAGTTGGTGCCTTACTGTGTTTTTGTTTGTGCTTGTACTAGTTTGAGCCTGACTGTGTTTTGTTTTTGTTTTTGTGTTGCGTTTACTAGTGGTTACAGGTCTCGTGGTTTCCGCTCGTCGAAAAAGCAATCGATGTCATCCCCAGTGCGCATATGAGTGTGAATGTGTTTGTGTGCTCGTGTATTTGTACATGTATGTGTACGTTCTTGCCATTATGTGTTTATGACCGCACGCATGTGTGAGTCCAACCTCTGTGAAGGTGTAGAACCATCAGGCCCACCGCGCCATGACCACCGCTCCTCACATCAGCCTACATCTGCTTTGGCATGGATACTTAACGCGTCACACGTCCCTTAAGAGTCACCTACCAACTACGACCGGCATCCATCTTCTCGTTCCATTCCATTACTTCTCCGGTTTGAAGGATGTCCGTCAGGTATTCAAAGTGAAGGGAGAGGAGAAGGAGGCGAGGGGAGGAGGAATTGATGGACGGAGTGTCCGTCCCTCGCGGGGAGATCAGCCTGAAGTAGATTCTCTGCTGCCCACTCCGGTCCCCGCGGTTCCCCTTGTGGAACCCAGAACCCATATTTCTTTAGGATGGATGGATTTATGGATGGATAGATGGATCGACGGCCATACACGGAACAAACCACATGCACACGCTAACACACAGGCACAACTGCACATACACATTCACATGCACACACATACAGCAATGATGAACATGAACATGCGCACACGCATACATAGGGAGAGACAGACGCACACACCAAAATGACACGTGTGCACAAACACACACACACATACAATGAAATGACACACATGCAGACATACTGTATACATACGCACAAACACACACACACATCAGAAATGACACACATGCACACATACATCCACATACATACATGCACACGCACACACACAAACACACGCCAATACTCCAGGTACACACATGCACATGCGCACACACACATACATACCCACAGAAACTCAGACACACACCAGAGGGGTCGTTACCTTTCCGGAGTAATAACAAGGAGCTATATATCTGCTGCCCTCCCCCTCTCTCCACACACACACACACACACACACACACACACACACACACACACACACACACCACACACACACAGACACACACACACACACACCACACACACACACACACACACACACAACACACACACACACACACACACACACACACACACACACACACACACACACACACACACACACACACACACACACCCCCTCCCGGCAGCAGCCCCACCATCAGCCCCAAGGCTTCCTCTGTACTCCAGCCTGCGGTTTCCAATCAAAAGCCGGATCAGTCAGCCGCCTGCGTTTGATTGCGGCTGTAACGGATTCCTGCGTCTGTGTTGCCGCGCGGCCTCGCCACCGTCTGCCCGTCCATTATGCTGAGCTGGTCTGTTTTTCACACTCCAGAGTAGACCACTGTTTACAATGGAGTAGCTTTCATCTGCTCCCTCCCCCTCCATTCGCTCCCCCTCTAAACCCATGCACCTCCGGTTCAGCCTGGGGTGGCACCAGTACTTCCATAGCAGGAAGTGCTCGGATGGCGATGTGCACCGTGGGCCATGTCTTGTTTCTAAGACGTTACGATTGGCTCGTTTGAATGGCGGACCCCCCCCCCCCCCCCCCCCCCCAGTCGCTGTAAGCCGCGCCAGGCGGACATGTTCCACTTGCACTTGTGACGTTGTGTCACCGCTTTTGCTGACGATACGCGTTGAAACGATGAGTGTATTGTAAGGAGGCGGTACGAATAGGGTTGGCACACGTGGTGGTTGCTGTGCCAGGGGCCGCTGGTAGGTGGTCTCTGGGTACAGACGACAGCGATAGTATAAGTTGATGGGTTTTATCGGTCAGGACACTCAGGAGCCACTGTGGGTATACTGAGTGTGTGTTGATAAACTGACCTTTTCCTTGCTTTTGTATTTGTTATCCAATAAGAGCCCAGACAACCTTTTCTACCCATGGATGGAGTCCTTCAACTCCCTTCTTCCTCCTCCTCCACCTCCTTCTCCAACCTACCCTGCCCCCCTGCCCTCTCTCTCTCTCTCTCTCTCTCTCTCTCTCTCTCTCTCTCTCTCTCTCTCTCTCTCTCTCTCTCTCTCTCTCTCTCTCCTTCTCTCTCCTCTCTCTCTCTCTCTCTCTCTCTCTTCTCTCACTATCTCTCACTCACTCACTCTAGTTCTCTGTCTGCCCTCTCTCTCTCTCTCTCCTCTCTCTCTCTCTCCTCTCTCTTCTCTCTCTCTCTCTCTCTGTCTCTCTCTCTCTCTCTCTCTCTCTCTCTCTCTCTCTCTCTCTCTCTCTCTCTCTCTCTCTCTCTCTCTCTCTCTCTCTCTCTCTCTCTCTCTCCTTCTCTCTCTCTCTCTCCTTTATAACTTTACGCTTATTCCGGCTGTCATTAATTCCATAAAATATGTCCTTTTTCGTCATTTCGCGGTACATTTTGAAAACCATGTTTAAAGTTCTCAAAGTTTTCGAAGTCATTTTGGCAAATGAAATCATCTTGCAATTGAATCCTACCGTTCTTAACTCAATCAAAGACAAATCACACTACCTTCGTCTGAGGCTCAGTATCAATCAATAGGCTGTTTCTGGGGCCTTGCTGTTTCCTTGGCTCAGCAGCCCGTGCGTGTCACGCATGTATCCACTGGGGCCGGTGGTCTAGAGTCATCCCCAGGATTACAGGGGGAAGCCATGAAGCCAATTACCCACACTTTTACGTCTCAAGAGTTGTCATCTCCATCACTGTGACCGCCATCACCTCAGCCTTTTTATATTCGCCGTCACGTCATTCATTGGAGATTGAAGACTCAACTCCCTCGATGGCTAAAAGATCCATGGGGATTGCTGCGAGAGGGGGGGGGCGGAGCACGCTGTCATGTATCATGCATGAGTCACACGGCCGTAACGCCGTATGGATGCGTGTGGTTTTTGCGGCGCTCTTACCGGGGACCAAAGGCTGATCGGTTTCGATTGGACGGAGGTGATCCCTCGCGGACGAAAGGTGAACCGGGCTGTCTGAGCGAGCAGTTAATGATCATATGAGTCAATGAACGGATGACCTAATGAGCTGATGAACTCGCACTCTCGCATGCAATGACTCACGGCGTCATTGTGCGTGTGTTGAACTGGGGTGGGGTGTTTTTAAAGGGGAAATAGGTGTGGTGGTGTTGTGTAGGACTTGTCCTTTGCTAACATCGCCATGTGTTGTTCTGTATGTGTTTGTGTGTGTTTATTGGTGTGTTTGGGGTGACAGCAAGCGACAGCTTGGGATGTCCATCTAAGGATGAACTAAAACAAAGAGGCATTGAACACACAGACACACACACACACATACATGCGCGCGCACACGCACTCACACAAAGCTGCGCATCTGCTTCCTGGTGCCTTCTGAGTTAATTAGCTGCATTTAAGCAATGAGAGGGACCTCCATTAATTCATTACCATTCACAAGGAGCCATCTACTGTGTGCTAATTAGCAGGATTACAATGTGCAGCCATCTACAAAGAGGGATTCCATTCTTTCAATTTCTGCTAGCTGCAGCCTGCTCGTCTAAACCCATCACTCAGACTCTATGGTGGAATGTTTAGCAAGGTTGGTATTTAACTTCATAAATTCAAACACGAATCCACTGGATCGTCGGTGTGACATTTCGGCTTTTTGTGACAGTTTTTTATAGTAACTTAAGAATGCGTAAATTTTCGCAAATCAATTGAGAAGGGGAAGGATGAAATAGTGAAGACGGTTTAAGGAAAACACTGTTTGCGATGCAGTGCCATTTGTTTCTCCTCTCAAAATGCATCAACCGCTTTTGGCTCTTCTGCTATGGGAGTCTCTGGTCTGTGTGTGTGTGTGTGTGTGTGTGTGTGTGTGTGTGTGTGTGTGTGTGTGTGTGTGTGTGTGTGTGTGTGTGTGTGTGTGTGTGTGTGTGTGTGTGTGTGTGTGTGTGTGTGTGTGTGTGCACCTGTGTGTGCGTGTGTGTGCCTGAATACTGATTGTGATGAGGTCTGCCCTCCATTCTGGACCTGTTGAAAAGAGACGGAGGGGACAAGGGATGAATTGATTCTCTTATCTGCATCGTGCCACGGACCCCAAGTAGCATAGCAACAGGGGCCGTGTAGAAGAGAATGGACGCTGTCAAAGAAAGTAGACAAGACCTCCTCTTTAGATCTATAGGGTTTGTTTTTCTCCTTATCTTTTAGCGTTACAGCAAGTTTGTTTTCCTCTTTTAAGTCTTTCCGCTCCCTCTTATTTTCGTCAATGTCCGTTTTCCGGCTCGCTGGAAAGTGTGTGTGTGTTTTGAATGTGTGTGTGTGTGAGTGTGTCTGTGCGTGTGTGTCTGTGAGTGTGTGTGTGTGTGTGTGTGTGTGTGTGTGTGTGTGTGTGTGTGTGTGTGTGTGTGTGTGTGTGTGTGTGTGTGTGTGTGTGTGTGTGTGTTTGGGTATGAGTCACTGTGTGTCTGTGAGTGTGTGTCTGTTTGTGCATCTGTGCCTGTGAGAGTGTACATCTGTGCCTGCCTGTGTGTCTGCTTCCGGAGCATGTGTGTGTCAGTGCCCGTGTGAATGTGTGTAAGTGAGTGTGTGTGTGTGTGTGTGTGTGTGTGTGCATGCCTGCCTGTGTGTGTCTGTGAAGCATGTGTGTGTGTCTTCGCCCGTGTGAATGTGTGTGCGTGTGTAAGTGAGTGAGTGTGAGCGTGAATGTGTGTGTGTGCCCGTGTGAATGTTTGTGTGTGTGTCAGTGTGTGAGAGTGTGTGTGTGTGTGTGTGTTTGCCTGCCTGTGTGTGTCTGTGAGCATGTGTGTGTGTCTGCGCCCATGTGAATGTGTGTGTGTGTTTGTGTGTGTCTGTGCCCATGTGACTGTGTGTGGGGTGATACAGAGCCCCGGGGTGAGGCCACCGTGGTCGGGTGTCATTCCACAGGTCACGGGGTAACCCCCTGCGGTGTCCCCTGATAGAACCTGCCTGACAGCACTTTTGATGGCGAGGGTTGACACGCACCCAACCCCCCTCTCCACCACCCACGCCCCACCCATCCCCCCAGACCTCTCCCTCCACGCCCTCCTGCTGCTCCTCCGCCTGCCTAGCCGGACCCTGGGGACGAGGAGGTGATAAGAGCTGCCATGAATATGGGCCGCACACCACGTAGCAGGCATTATCATTCCAGCGGCTAGCGCTAGCAGCTCGGGGCTTCGGAGTCTCGACGTGGTCCAGCCAGTTATCACTTGTTACCGGCCAGTTGAAATCAATGAACATAATCCCCCCGGGCTGTTGTTGTTTAGACACTGATATCCGCTTTAATTTCAGTGGGCACGATGTGTTTGTGTTTGCGTGTGTGTGTGTGTGTGTGTGTGTGTGTGTGTGTGTTGTGTGTGTTTTGTGTGTGTGTGTGTGTGTGTGTGTGTGTGTGTGTGTGTGTGTGTGTGTGTGTTGTTGTGTGTGTGTGTGTTGTGGTGCTGTTGTGTGTGGTTGTGTGTGTTGTGTGTTGTGTGTGGTGTGTGTGTGTGTTGTGTGTTGTGTGTGGTGTGCGTGTGTGTGTGTTGCGTGTGTGTGTGTGTGTGAAGCCACTCTCCTCTAATGCAACCAACCCTCACACAGTCCCATCACAAATGGCTTTTCAGAGGAATCAGCCCCTTTTTGCCGTGAAAAAACCAAATCAATTTGTCGTCAAATGGAGGGCCCGCTCCGATCCACGCCGTGCTCTGAATGAATCTCTTTCTGATTGCAAAATCTATTTAAAAAACGTCCCAATAACGTTTTAGGAGCTCTCATGCATGCGGGCTGCTTGCGGTTCCTGAATCAACTTTGCCTCGGACGCTCAGATGATATCTGAAGCCCCTCTTCGCCAAGACGACTAGTCGCTATATTCTTTATCGGGTCGGATTTATTATATTTTTTCATTTTTTTCCGACCGTTAACAATATTCCGTCCTCTGTGGCAGCTTCCTCTGAGACGAATATATTCAGTTACCAATATCCCGTCTCCTGATGAATGTTGTCCTCTCCTGGAAGCAGAGCATGTGGAGGCGGCTAATTTTAGACGTGGCCAATGCGCGACGGCGGTGGGCTCGGGGGGGGGGGGGGGGCCGGCCATGTTCTCCGCTCTCTCTCTCCTCCCCCCCGGGACGCCGGTAAACTCAGCACCTCCCACACGGAGCAGATACCTCTCACACCACCCTCTGTCCTGTGCGCTGAGGGGAGTGTATCACCAACGGGGGGGCTTGCCCTGCCATCATTCCCTCTCCTCTCTCTCTCTCTCGCTTCTTCTCTCTCCTCTCTCCTCATCTCTCTCTCTCGCTCCTCTTTCTCTCTCCTCTCTCTTCTCTTCTTCGCATCTCTCTTTCTCTCTCTCCCCGCACCTCTCCCTTGTCTCTCTCTGGACTCTCTCTCTCTCCCTCCTTCCATCTCTCTCTCCTCCTCGCTTCCTCCCTTCCTCCCGTCTCCGGCGCTCTCCACACGCTCTCCTCATCACTCTCTCCCTCCTCTCCTCTCCTCGCTCTCACATCGGCTCTCTCTCCCTCTCGTCCTCTCTCTCTCTCTCTCTCTCTCCTCTCTCTCTCTCTCCTCTCTCTCCTCTCGTTCCTCTCTGCGTCTTCTCTCTCCTCT
>OLKM01000022.1:789136-854711 GCA_900291075.1 Melanogrammus aeglefinus | reverse complement strand
ACCGGCCGGAGCCGGTCTAGTTGAAATGCGCCATTAGTCAAGGTCAACCATTTAGGCCCCAGACGCGACGTTGCCCGCTGCCCGCGACGTTGTCCCGCTGCCCTCACACGCGAGGTGCAGTGGAGCAGTGAATAGGTTAATTTTTTGGAGTTTATCATGTTTTGGAAAAGAGCTCCTCATATACTACTCCCTTAATTTCAACATAGATACTAGTATTATTACTCTCTTTTGGGTGATGGGGAAAACTCACCTCTGTCCTCTGCCTCCTCCACTGTGCCTGTGTAGCGGTTGCGTACTCTCTCGTTGCGTTGTGTGATTGAGACCACGATGGAACATTGGCACATCCGTTTATCTGGTTGGAATATTTGAAAGGGAATGCTTTTAGAGAACTTGTCATAGTGAGATGGAGCCAGCCAACGATACGGCAGCCTGAAGGGCTTGCTGTCACTCAGGCGGATGCGGTGGACAAACCCTTTGGCTGTACCGCAGTCCATGTGTGGCAAGAGAAGATGGACTCATACTTTGTCAGCAGATCAACCAGCTTTGCTTTCCAGAATGGAGACAAATCAGCTGAGTCAAATGTCAATGTCCCTGGCCAGACCCAAAGTCGTGAAGGGCTGACCCGTACAAGGCCTGGGCATAGAACGCTCAGAGTCAACTGTCAAACCTTCTACTACCCGTTCGGGGGCAGTCCAGGTCGTAGTCCTGGCTTACATTACATTCAACACTGTCCAGTCTCGTCAGTCCTGTACAAAATATCATTGGTCAAAGTCCACAAGCGCCACAAAGGGGGACGCGTCAGCAATCTTGCAGTTCCGTCTTAGAGTCACAGGTTTATTGGAGGGGTTGATAATTCTCACTGACACCCAACCATCGCCCCATAGTGGCGTCACCAGTCGCCCTACCATGACGGTAGGGCATTGACTTTGGCCCAAAAATCAAATTCGAAGTTCGTTTGTTTATTAATATTAATTATTCAAATATTCGAATAATCTATTTAAAAAAAAATGTAAATACCTTCAGTAAGACATAATATGGTAAATCAAACTGATTGTATATGTTTTTGGTCCAACCAGAGGGCAGTGTAGTAAAGTGCCAACGTCAATAGGCAACGGCAGGCTACGATGTTTTTCAGAACATTTATTTATTTAAGGTCCAGAACACGAAAACTGTGTATACTGTGCATCAAAAATAAAGCATAATAAGCAATCAAGTCAAATAAGCCAGTCAGGCTAAACTGAAAGGACAAACTAAAGGTAGTGCCAAAAAACAAAAACCCATCCTACCAGCCACGAAACGGCCCATTGCCAATTGTAAATCGCTCTAAACTTCAGCCAGCCCCGATCTTATAGGGCTGACGCGGCCATTGTTATACAAAATTGGGCGCAAACCAGGACGCCTATGTCACGTTTGTCACCTACAGGAGCCCAGATGACCAATGATAGCCTTGCTAATGCAGCTCACAACACAACATCACCCAGCCCTGAAAGCCGCGGAATCTGATTGAAAACAAACGTTCAACAAAGACATTACAAAAAATAATGCCCATACAGGTTCGAATATTAAGGGCTGCCTAATAATTCGTTCGAATATATATTATATTTTTTTTGATAATTCGATTTATAATTCGAATTACGAAGTTCGAAGTCAAAGCCCTACATGACGGTCCGTGGCACTGTTCGTGACTGACTTGGTTCCACTACCAGTGTGCTTCCAGCAGAGAGGCACACATGAAGCAGCAAGCTTCCCCACACTAAGTGTTCTCGCATAGGCTCTAGTACTGCATACTTCAGCTTGACTGTGCCCTTTTTTTTGGGATTTTCACTGCCTCTCCATTTTTCCACAGTGGCCAACAGCTGCAGAAGACCTTGCTCCAGTTACCAGACGCCTGAGTGAAAGAGATGCTGCTCGGAGATTTCTCCCTCGAATTCCACCCAGAGTGTTCAGCATTCGAATGAGGTGTTTTATAACGTTGCTGCCAGAATCAAGGTCATACTCTTGACTATCCACAATGAGTGTGGCACGGAGAATCTGGCGGTCATGGAACTTTCTTCTGCATCCTCGCAAACACCTACAGGACATGTCGTCAACAACCTTCCACAGCCAATAGCACAACTGATGTCGGCGGCAACAGATGAGGGGGAAATAACACCTGCGGACTGCAGCTTTGGGAAGTAGCGTGAGCTCATAGAACGGTCATTGAACATGTCCATACATGGCACGCACCTCCACGCATCTTGAATCATCACTAGTGTAGAAAAGATTGTCTTTCGCAGTCAGTTGCTGCATGTTCTGAAAAATGTAAACTTGAATCACTGTCGGTCGTTGCACAAGCATGTGAAAAACGGACCTGAATATCATCGTCATAATGGGGATGCGCCAGCCGACTCTCCACTGCCCCCTCCTCGTGCGGGTTAGCTAGTTTCCTGCTGGTGGTGTGAAACCGCCGGGGCAGTGGGGTGAACCAGGAGCAGGTGGGGCTGAGCGAGTGCAGCTTGATGCCCAGCGATGGCAGCGGAGCATAGACGTTCGTTCCGACAGTGGAAACGTTGTCATGGTGTCGCAGCACAATAGCGATGGGCCCCGAGCCGGGTTGCGAGCCGACAGGTCTCTGTCTAGGCTGCCCGTAACGCTGAGGAGACTCCCGTTGTAACAACGCTCCATCCAGCCAGAGGTGACAATATGACCAGAGTAACCGTGACTCTCACCTGACGCCGGCCAGCCGGTCATGGCAGGTTGGGCAGTAGGAGTCACTGCAGTCTGCACGTGACTATGCACAGCATCAACAGCCTAGAATATTGCAGGTGGTCTGTTGGACGTGCAGCTGAATGGCACTGCTGAAGACGTTTTTTGTGATGGTGCTCATCAAGGCCGTACCTCACATCCATGGCAGTTCCACTCCTTCCAGTGGGCCTACAGGCTGAGACCAGAGACAGTTCTCGATCGGGACAGTGAGTGATGAACATGACAGTCACTTCCCTAGAGGACCATCAATAGTTTTGCCTTGCCTTTTCAGCCCATCTGTAGCTGTGTCGAGTGCCTTGTTAAGCCGGATCCAATAGTCAACAGCTATTTCATTCTCTAAGGGCTTTGTGTCATAGAAGTCAGCTAAGAGGCAGAAAGATAGTCATCAGACTCACTAAACGTGTGTTGCTTGAGTATGTCGAAAATGGGCTGAGGACCTAACCATAAGATCAAACTAGGCATGCTACGCACCCCCACTCTCACAACATCACGTGCTCTACCCTGTAGCCTGCCCATTACTTCTTCCGCCTGATCACATAACTGAACATCCCTCTTAATCAGATACACTTTAACACAGTCTTCCCACTGAGAAACCGAAATTTTATCAGTCTTGTACCCCCTGAAGGGATGCGGTTCACCACTATGCTGGCTAACAGTCAGGCTCATCTTAGAGAGATCAGCAATGGTCGAAGGGAACAAAGTAACATCACCCAGTTGGGGCGGACCTAAGACAAGAGGCAATGTTCTCCCCAATACTAGTCCCTATCTGCTTAACTAAGTCAGTTAATACATGCACAGGGACATGGTCCACATCCCTACCCCCAGAAAATGCAGATGGACCAGCTAACTGATCAGCACTAGAAGAAACGTCACCACCCTCAGCACCATTCACTTTGGCCTGTTGAGGAGTGGATGCCAGGGGCCTCCCCCGAAAACCTCCTTTCTGGAGTGATGGGCTAAACATAAATGTCTGACCCCTGCCTAAAGCAGATAAGTTCAGCTCATCCATCTCCAATGAGTCACAATTTCCAAAACCCCAAAACGTACGGTTATGCAGTGACAATAGTAAAGAAATAAAAACACATACACAACTAATGACACGTCACTGTTCAAATGCCACGTTCAACTCAAAAGCAAAAAAACAATTTGCATTATGTGCACGAGAAGGAGAAAGAAAAAGGAAAATAAAACACATATCTTTACAAGATGGTCGGCTGCAACCATATCCCTTGGTTCGAACTATTCCTCTTTATTTTTATTACTGAACCTGTCTACTAGAAGCAGCACGGGCGACTCACTGCACGGCCACGTCGTCGGTGTTCACGTGCCACGTGTTGAATGGCGATCCTCAATGACGCAGCACACAGGCAGAGAAGAACGGGTCACGGCACCATTTGTAGCGGTTGCGTACTCTCTCGTTGTGTTGTGTGATTGAGACCACGATGGAACCATTGGCAGCCAGCCGTTTATTCTGGTGGAATATTTGACAAGGAAAATGCTTTTAGAGAACCCTCACAATGGCAGCCTCTCCCAGCCGGGGTATACGTAGACTGACCATCTAAATGAAAATGAATATCACATTAAACAAACGAATATATGATGCGTTTGGTGACATACCTGGTGGAATATTTGACAAGGAAAATGCTTTTAGAGAACCCTCACAATGGCAGCCTAACATGAGAGAAAGACAAGCTGAAGTACACATTCTTGGCGAAATCCACGCTAGCTAAGTAGCTACGACCAAAGCACATGGTAGCCAAGCTAGCGATCCTAAGCTTAAAGTCCATTTAAATGTAATTACCGATTCCAAGCAACACAATATATATGTACAAGCAACCAAGTATTAATACAGTATTATGTACATTTAGACTCCCGTAATACATCGCCAAAGTGTGGATTCATATTTAACTGCTCTGACTACCTACCTCTCCCAGCCGGGGTATACGTAGACTGAGGAGAGGAGAGAGCAACGTAAAATACAACCCCCGCATTCCGCTAGGGGGAGCTCTAGCACTCCACCAAAGCTCCCACTACCACAGCCAGCGCAAGGATCTCTCTGGCAATGGCAAGTGGAAAGCATTAACCCTGCTACACCTGCCATGTCCGGCCCTCCAGTTTATTCGTCAGCAAAGTGAAACTTATCTTTTCGATGGTTGTTAGCAAAAAGAAAGAAAAGCATTTAATAAAAAAATAGTCGAAGATAGTGTTAGCCGGAGTCTTAAATTAGCAACCAAGTTTAAGCTAGCAATCGCCAGTTCAACATTTATTTATTTTTTACATGGGAATAGAAAGTAACATACAATTTATCCATACAAAAGCAAACCAACTACGATTTTTCTAATTATTTAAGCATTTATCAACCGCACAACATTAACCTCAACCAAGTAAAACTTACCGCATGGGTTAGAAAGATGGCTGCCTGAAATTCTGGATCAGCTCTGGAATCTGGATGGCGCTTCTTTCCCGGAAATGCGGGGGTGTGTTCAAATCAACACTCGCGGTATGAGAAACCTCTCAACGACCTAGATCTACGCCACTTACAACAAAAAACTCTCACAGTGTACATTTTGATCAATTAAGTGTTAAAATAACACTGCACCCTGTTGATTAACACCAACACTTAAAAAATAACATCCGCAGTTTTGCTGTGTAGGGAATGACGGAAAAGGGCAGGTTAAACTGAAGGCGGATCCTCTCAATGGAATATCATGAACGTTTCTACATTAGGGGCAGGTGGGGCAGTGCCCCACCAGACCCACGAGATGGCGCTGTTGAGCAGAAGGCTCAATCCATTCCTACTTCGTGGCAAACTATATATATATTTTTATATGCAAAGTAGCGTACATATTTGTGTGAATAACTTGACTCACAAGCATTATTGCATTGTTTTGGAGTAATTTGATTCGTGTGTTCTACTGCCTGTGTGCTTGCTTGAATGAACGTTATGTCCTATATTTCCGTTTCCTGTTTTCCGGAGGGGGCAAAGACCCACGCTGCCCACTGTTACCATAGAAACACCAATGAGCGCGAACCACACCGGCCAAAGTTAACATTGAGGCTAGGGGCAATTTCAAATTTGCCCCTAGACGTTAACTGCGTAATCTACGTATTCTACGTAATGTAGACTGGGATAATGCGAACGCTGAAAAGGATAAAGACTTTCACTAGGAACACGATGGGACAGAAGAGACTGAACGCCCTCTCCATGCTTTCTATTGAAAACACCTTCATTAATGGACTGCTGGATTTTAACGAGAAAGTAATTGAGAGGTTTGCTCAAGCAAAGAACCGTCGAGCCAACTTCCTTTTTAAGTGATCGGCATTGGTGAGTCAAAACCTTTTTTTTTTTTTTTTTGAGCTGAAGGAGATCGTCTTTTTTGTTTAATAAATTATGGAAGTTATTGAAGCTATGTGTCTGTCTAATTGTTTTACTTTAATGCTATATTATAGTGCGTACCATGTTGGCGCTCTGAGATTCTTTGGAACGAATAGGGCGTTTAAAATATAATGCAATATTATTATTATTATTATTATTATTATTATAGGCAACATCTTTGTGTCGTACTGAGCGCTAAAGCATGTGAAATGTATTTGAAATAGGATGTCTGCTCCCTGCTGGCACTCAAAATGCAGCCCATAGTATACCTGACTGGTTCTATATACGTAGGCCTACTGTTATAATAATCAGGTACCTCTATTTTTGTGACGTAATATGACGTCATATAAATTTGCCCCACCAGAAATTTCAGGCTAAAATCGCCACTGCCCTCCGTCATGCATTGACAGTCACTAAATTGATATTTCCCCCGCATTGAAACAAAATTAATTTCTTTCAATTCCTATGGTTTAATTTGATATCTCTGCTTCCAAATTTAGCATTGGAAATCGAGACCCTAGGTAGGGTAGGCCTAGGCTATGACCTAAAACTCGATAAACCACAACTTCCGGTGTAAAGCTAGAGTTTAGATGTTAGGGTCGGTGGTCAGGCTTTGGGGTTAGGATAAGTTTAGGTAACTTTTTGATACTGTAAAGTTGAGGGATTAGTTGGCTACTTGTTTTCATGAAATGTACGTTTTCATGAAATGCTCTTAACTTGCTCATGTGATTCGTTAGCCATCCAAGAAAAATAAGGAAACCCAGGGTGCTGGGAGTGCGGTCTTATTAGGAGTGCGGTCCTGGGCCTGCGGTCCAGGGAGTGCGGTCCTGCAGCAGCAGACCTCTCACTCTGAGGACCTGCTGGGGGGTCCTGATGCGTTAATCAGCGCCTGGCTGTTGGGGGCAGTATTGGGTTATCTTCTGTTTCCACTTGAAGCTCCTTTCTGAGCAGCAGAGAGAAGAAGACCTCACTTTCTCTGTTCATGCTTCGTGTCTCTGCTCATCTTTAAGACTTCCTCCTCTCTGCAGAGGATGCCTCTGGAGGTCTGCTCCCGGGTTGCCGCCATCGGGCTGTCCGTCGTGTCTTTCCTCGCAACTTTAATCGTCAACGGCTTGGCTGGGGCGGGGCGAGGTGAACGCAACCCGGGGTTTTCATGGATGTCATGTATATAATATTGTCTTACCGTGCGGTCGATACTGAGGAATTAGCTTCTAATTTTATCTCAACAACATTCTAACTGTACTTTGTTCGTTGGTCAACCAACATGAAGCTGAACTGCGATGGGAACAATAACCAGAAACTAGACTACAGGGAGTGACCAACTTTAAATGTCAACTACGTCCATTCATAGTTATAGTCCTTAGTGACCTGTCTCTGTACTGTCTAACCCCTACCTGCTCTTTAATGTCCTGTCTCTGTACTGTCTAACCCTTACCTGCCCCTTAATGACCCGGGTCATTAAGGGGCAGGTAAGGGTTAGACAGTACAGAGACAGGACATTAAAGAGCAGGTAGGGGTTAGACAGTACAGAGACGGCCGGAGCAGGTAGGGGATCGGCCGTCGATCCCCTACCTGCTCCGGCCGTCTCTGTACTGTCTAACTTATACAACCTACATGTGAGGGTTTTGTCCCCCTCCCTCTAGCCTAACCCCCGTGTGTGAGTGCAGGTCCGTTTGGCTCCAGCACCGGTAACGTCTCGTCCCGTTATGAGACGGACGTGACTCCGGCCGGCTGGACCTTCTCCATCTGGGGCCTCATCTACACCTGGCTCTGTCTCGCCCTGATCTACATCGCCTCCTACCTTTTCAGAGGGTACACACACACACACACACACACACACACACACACACACACACACACACACACACACACACACACACACACACACACACACACACACACACACACACACTATGGAACATAAAGGTCTGCTCTGTGTTACTATTATGATGAAAGGGGTGTGTGTGTGTGTGTGTGTGTGTTTTTGTAGTGCGTGGGCCCTGTGTGTGTTACCCTACGGTTTCTACGTCTGCTGGCTGGTCAACATGCTGCTGAACATCTGCTGGCTGCTGCTGTGGGACCGAGAGTACGTATACTAATACACAATACTGTAGTACTAGAACACACTACTGTAGTACCAATACACAACTACCGTGTGAGTACTCCAATAATAATACACACTACTGTTAAATACTAGAGACTGGGAACATAACCCAGTTTCAAAGTAAAAGCCCCATGTTTCTCCATCCTGTGGACATTAGACAGTTTCAAAGTAAAAGCCCCATGTTTCTTCATCCTGTGGACATTAGTCAGTTTCAAAGTAAAAGCCTCATGTTTCTCCATTCTGTGGACCTTGGTGATGTGCTTGTTGTTTCCAGGGCGATGGTGGCCGCGCTGGTCGTCTTGGTGATGCTCACTCTGTCCAGCTACGGCGCCTTGTTCTTCTGTTGCTACGCTACTGATAATTATGGTCTGTGGCTGCAGACCCACCAGCCCAAAGACCTGGCCTGCCTGCGCATACTGGTAGGGTTTGAATAATCTTTATTGAATCAGCTCGGTTTTACCAGACAGAGCTGTCCCAGCCTGCAGCAGCACACAGTGACACAATCAACCCTACTTACCTTGCCTTAACCTGCACCGTCTTCCTTATGTTCCATATTGAGGATCTCATCACACTGAATTTAATATTGTTTTAAACAAAAGGAGAGATTGTTAAACCAATAGGAGGGCAGAAGGCGGGTGGTCCGTGTTAACCATCAGGAGGGCAGGTGGGAGGTACTCAGTGTTAGGGCAGGAGGCAGGCGTTGCGGGGACCATGCTGACCGTGTCCTGTGATAGGTTCAGAACGGCATGGCCCTCTACGCCACATGGACGTCCGTGGCCACGCTGATCAACCTAGCGGTGGTCCTCCAGCTGGGGGGCGTTGCCCAGAGCACAGCCGGGACCGTCGCCCTCTGCCTGCTATTGGTCCAGCTCCTAGCCTGGTGAGTTCCGATTGGAGGATGGAAAGTGAGTGAGTAAGAAACTGTTAAAACCACTCTCACTCACACACAGCTGGTCCTCTGGTCTCCAGCTGGTCCTCGGTCTAACAGGTTCTCTCTGCAGGTTCTTCCTGGAGAACGTGTTCCTGGATCGCTGGGTGCGCCCGCTGCAGACTGTGTACCCGGTGGTGGTCCTGGCCCTGGTGGGGGCCGTCAGCCGGCACCACCACCCGCTGCACCCCACCGCCAACTCTGTTTTCCAGGGTGAGGCAACTGCACCACCCACTGTCCTACTGCAACGTACACCATCACCATCAACCTACAAACATCCCACTACATCCACCATCACATTTATCGTCTGAGCTCTTCCTCTTTGTATCTTCTGTTAGTGGTGCTGCTGGTCCTCTCGTGTATTCTACTGGTGGCCCGAGTCGTCATGGTGATCTGCAGAACCAGGAAGCAGCCTCTTCTGGGTTCAGGCCCGCATCCAATCAGATCTCCTTGTGATGGTGGCAAGAGAAAACTCCTTAACTAAAACCTCTATATAGACTATAACTATAGCATTGTTGATGTGATATATATACTTCAACTGAAGACTATATAACTATTCATTGTCTATATAGTTACATAAACATCCGTCATATACAGAAATATTTATACAATCTAATGTATATAATTTTCATAATCCTTTTTCAAATCAAACATATCCTTGATGTAATGCTTTATATTGCTACAGTCTTAAACATTTTATATTCATTAAAAAAATAAAAACTGCTTTCATAAAAATGTCATGTTTGTCATCTACTTCATCTTGCTGGAGCAGTTCGAACCTTCGACCAACTCAGTTGGCTGGCTCAAATCAAACATCTGTCTTGAACTGAGGTCTAGTCTCTAAATTCACAGGCCATGCCCATTTTGATGCCACACCCTAATTGAAAATGCATGGATGTCATCTTGTAATCTACGTTGAACCAATTTATTTTTCACTTTGAAGCCAAAAAATAACCGTTACGTGGAACCCCTCTTACACTTTATTCCAAACACAATAATTGTTATTCAGAACAGAGGAACAGATTCAGGTTTATTGTTCAAACAAAATTAATTTTACACAAGCATCTGAAACCTCGTGACCTTCAAATGTTAACATGCCTTTTAGAAAAAGAAGGATAGATATGGACTCAATGTTCCCAGCGCCCCCCCCCCTCCCCAGTCCGGACGTCACATACACAACTAAAACTAACACTCTAATGCACCCAACAACCAGACCTTTGACCTCACCGGTCAGTGGTGACTGCAGGGGAATTTGGCGCTGTGCCCCCCACCTGAGTGGACCCCCCCCAACCCAGATAGACCAGAGGGTCCAGATTGGACCCCCCCACAGCAGCCCAGACTAGAGCGTCCAGGGTTCCATAGTCTACCCCCCAGCGTCGGCCTGGATGCTAGAGGGCCGGTCAGGGTCAGACCCACAGCCCTGCTCGGGTTGTGGGTCTGGGTGTAGGGGTGGTGGTGGGCCTTGACTGACCCGGGGGGGGGGGGGGGGGGGTGACGTTGCACATTAACATACAAGAGATAAGAAGATATAGAAAAAAAAACAATGTACATGAGTCGCTGGGGCCGACTCCTCCTCTCCTCCTCACACCGGCTCCTTCGTAGGTGCAGTAAACGTAGTCCTGTGTGTTTGTGTGTTTGTGTGTCTCTACTTGTGTTCTTTCGTGGGGGCGAAGTACAGTTCCATGGGCTTGTTGACCTTCCAGTACTTCTCACTGACCAGCTCCAGGGAGAAGGACCCGTTCAGCACCTGAGGACACACAGCGTTAGGGATGCACCTCAGAGTGTGCATAGAGGTGTTAGTGTCTATATGAATGTTGTTCGCTGTGTTTATTAGGGGCGTAACGATACATGTATTCGTATTTAATCGGTACGGACGTCACGGTTCGGTGCATGGATGTACACGGAGAATACACTGTATAAAATTAAATAAAACATGCAAATTAATTAATAAAATGCCGAACTAATGTTAGATACGCGATCTTCAGGGACAACTGAGATGCCTGAAAGGGTGCCGGCAAGTTCGAGCTACACGCGCCGTCCGTTGATTGGTCGACAGAATCGCACTTCCGTGAGACAGGGGTATAATAAACCAACACATTATCCGCAAGGTATTTCTGGACAACGGCGAAAGCTTCGAAGAAATGTTCCAATATGAAACATAATACATGATTTTTGATTCAATTTAAAAAGGAAATGCCCTGTTATTCCAGGCTCATTTCACTTGAGGGCTATAGTTCAGAACCCCATAGGATCACCCAACAAGTTTCAGAACATTCTGATGTGTAGTTTCAAAATAAAAGCTCACCAAACATTCCAATATGAAACATATTACATGATTTTGGATTCAATTTAAAAGAAAGTGCCCCGTTATTCCAGGCTCATTTCATGTCAGGGTTATAGTGCAGAACCCCATAGGGTCACCCAACAAGTTTCAGAACATTCTGATGTGAAGAAATGTTGCACAAAAGTTTGCCGTCCTTCTTGGACGTCCTATATTGTTGATCTTTGTTCATTGTGCCTGTTCTTCTTTTTCCTTGGAATTATTAGCAGGCTACACTGTCAGACTACACTGTCGGGCTGCTACACTGTCGCCGCCCCCCCTACCATCCTACCATAAGGGTACTATCGGCGGTGGAAACGCGAGCCGTAACCAAGCTGCGCCGAACCGCACCTTCACTTCTCCGCCAAGCCGCCCCGGACCGACCCGCACCCTCCGGTGGAAATGCGCAAATTCTGTGTGCTTTGCACTTTCATAAATAAGACATGCTGAATTTTCAGTTTTATAACTGATAGTCTTATTTTGTTTACAAGTTAAGGATGGAGTCTGGAGGTGATGTGGGGTACTTATTGTTGACTGTTTACATCTTAGATTACACAGTTCAGGCTGTTGCTGCTAGCTCAGGGGAGAGACTGTAGGACACTAGGTGGTACAACCTGAGACAATAAAAAAGAATTGCCTTCTGCATTTTTGGTTTTTCTTTTCCCTTCATTGTTCCGAATTCGTACCGAACCGTGATGTCTGAACCGAACCGTGACTTCAGTGTACCGTTACACCCCTAGGGTTTATATGCATGTGTGTGCTCCTAAAGTGAAGGAGGAGGCGGCGCGGGGGATGTAGATGGTGTGTGTGTGTGTGTGTGTGTGTGTGTGTGTGTGTGTGTGTGTGTGTGTGTGTGTGTGTGTGTGTGTGTGTGTGTGTGTGTGTGTGTGTGTGTGTGTGTGTGTGTGTGTTCACCCACAGTGAAGGTGGAGGCGGCGCTGGGGATGTAGATGGTGTACTGCTTCTCGGAGGCGGCCTCCACGTTGACGGGGCTGGCCTCGGCGTTCCTCCGCAGCTCCTCCAGGGCGAGGCGCACCGCCAGGTACTTGGACAGGTGGTCCACCGTGGCGTTTCCCGACGTCTTGATGTAGCGAGGGACGAACTCCACACTTAAAACACACACACACACACACACACACACACACACACACACACACACACACACACACACACACACACACACACACACACACACACACACACACGTTAGTGGGAAAGTCCCTGGTTAGGGGTACACCCTGGTTAGGGTTATGGGAACAGTCCCTGGTTAGGGTTAGGGGTACAGTCCCTGGTTAGGGGTACAGTCCCTGATTAGGGTAATGGGAACAGTCCCTGGTTAGGGTTAGTGGTACAGTCCCTGGTTAGGGGTAAAGTCCCTGGTTAGGGTTAGGGGTACAGTCCCTGGTTAGGGTTATGGGAACAGTCCCTGGTTAGGGTTAGGGGTACAGTCCCTGGTTAGGGGTACAGTCCCTGGTTAGGGTTAGGGGAACAGTCCCTGGTTAGGGTTAGTGGTACAGTCCCTGGTTAGGGTGAGGGGTACAATCCCTGGTTAGGGTTAGGGGTACAGTCCCTGGTTAGGGGTAAAGTCCCTGGTTAGGGTTAGGGGTACAGTCCCTGGTTAGGGGTACAGTCCCTGGTTAGGGTTAGGGGAACAGTCCCTGGTTAGGGTTAGGGGTACAGTCCCTGGTTAGGGTTAGTGGTACAGTCCCTGGTTAGGGTGAGGGGTACAATCCCTGGTTAGGGTTAGGGGTACAGTCCCTGGTTAGGGTGAGGGGTACAATCCCTGGTTAGGGTTAGGGGTACAGTCCCTGGTTAGGGTTGGGGGAACAGTCCCTGGTTAGGGGAAAGCCAGACCAAACTACAGCAAGTAGAATGGTCTGGAGCCACGCTACCTCGAGCCGTCTATCCGTTGGGAAACTGGGCGGGCCTGTTTTTATTTCTTTAAACCAATCACAATCGTCTAGCGCGGGGCTAAGCCCGGGAAGCAGCAGCGGTGTCCATGCAAAATAGTGCCGGGGGGGGGATTATTTTGACGGAACTTCTTGACGTTCAGAGGCTGTCAGAAATAGCTCAATCCAATGGACAAACTACCAACACAATACTGTGTTTACAAGTCTCCGAGGTCGAATTGAACATTACCCCTGCTAGCTCGCTGCACACAATAGGCCACGCTTGATATATTAAACTTTTGCCATAGCCTGTGGGAAAACAGGCAAGAACATCCTTCTCCCTCAACAAATGCTGTAAGCAAATCTTTTGCAGTTCTTTACAATTTTCCACGGAAAGAGCCAAACATGCCAACTTTACAGCGCCGTCAAAGTCCTCTTCAAAACTCGCCATACTGCCTAGTTTTCGAGTTTGAGGGGGAGCACAATACGGTAACGTCAGCCAGACTAGGGGCACAGTGGGTCACTGAGGGGTGAACCAGGGGAGTCCTGATGGTTCAGGGGCTCCTCACTACTGAAACAGTAAACCAGTAAAGAATCAGCGCTATACTGCGACTTTAGGGGTTTGTTTCTCTTCTGAACACACCTGTTGTGGGCGTCGTCCTTCTCCATCAGAGTGGGGTGTGGCCTAAAGACCAGCTCTATCTCACTGGCGCCACCGTCAATCACCGAGTCCCCGCCCCCGTTCTCTGTGGCGTTCTCCATGTCCAGCCCGCTGTCGTCGCTCGTCTTGGTGCGCTTGATGCTCGGCCCCGCCTCCTGGGGGTGGAGTTAAAGATGTGACCTAACAGGCTAACCTACGTAGCATATAAACCCCATCATAACAACCATCATGCTAAGCCAACTAGCATCCATCCCTAACATGGTCAGCCACTTGGTTAACATAGCCATCATTATCCCCAAATAACCACCATGCTAGCATGTATCCCGCCCCCGGCCGACCTACCTGGTTGCTATGGACAGAGGCGTTGCTACAGTGGGAGGAGTCTCCGTTGTCTTCGGCTCCACTTCCATTCTCCACCGTGTGCTTCTTACCACGCTGCAGTCTACACACACACACACACACACACACACACACACACACACACACACACACACACACACACACACACACACACACACACACACACACACACACACACACACACACACACACACACACACACACACACACACACGTTTGTTTGTCTTGATACTGACAGGTGTGTACTACTGGGTGTGTACTAGGGTTGCCGCGGTATACGGTATTACCGGTGTTGAGGCCAACACCGATTACTCCGTGTTGCACACCGACAACACTGAGTTTTCTTTTCTTTTTCAGTAATAAGATAAAATTCAGTAAAAATTAATAATATTATTATAATTAAGAATATTAAAATGTGCTGAATAGGCCACAGTTCTGCTCTGTGCGGAAGAGAATTGGCGTGCCGAGAATTGGCGCGCTTCCTTACAAGACCGGTAACCATAGCAACGCCGGTAAACAAACCCCGCAAAGCCCAATCTCTACGAGAGCTCCCCGCGCTACTGCTATCCGGAGGCGTACAGAGCTTTTGGCCGTGACATTATCTATAAAATTATATTATACTATTATATATAGAACGTTATAAGACGCCGTCACCGAGAATTGGCGCGCTGCCAGACGCTGTCACCGAGTGTGAGGAGAGTTGACGGAGAAGATGGCGGTTGACCTAGTTTCAAAGTTTATACTAAGGATGCACCGAATTTTCGGCCACCAAAAATGGCCCAAAAGCGCATTTTCGGTTTACGGCCGAAATACTTTTATCACCGAAACAACACGGCCGAAACAGAAATTTGTGATGACGCAAACAAAAAGCGCGGCCAGCACACGCTTGTCTGGACAAGCGCCAATATGTCTGCGGTGTGGACGTTTTTCAATGATTCTGAGAAAGACCCACGTATAGCGATTTGCAAACATTGCAATGCCTTGATTTTAATGAAGTTAGTACACAGTCATAAATACAATGGTACTAGGGTTGCCGTGGTGTGTACATTTTCACACCAAGTAATACACTCGTGTCAACACCGGTATTCCCGAGTATAAACGGTATAAACTTTGAAACTAGGTCAACCACCATCTTCACCGTCAACTCTCCTCTCACTCGGTGACAGCGTCTGGCAGCGCGCCAATTCTCGGTGACAGAGTCTTATAACGTTCTATATATAATAGTATAATATAATTTTATACATAATATCACGGCCAATAGCTCTGTGCGGCTCCAGATGGCCGTAACGCGAGGAGCTCTCGTAGGGATTGGCCTTCAAGGGGTTTGTTTACCGGCGTTGCTATGGTTACCGGTCTTGCGCGTTCCACACAAGACTAGAATTCTTTTTTATTACTGAAAAAAAAAAATAGAAAATAACTCGGTGTTGGCCTCAACACCGGTAACACCGGTAATACCGCGGCAACCCTAAATGGTACTAATAATTGGCATAATAATTTCTTTAGGTGTTTCGGTTTTCGGCCTTGGTTTCCTCGTTTTCGGTTTCGGCCAAGAATTTTTATTTCGGTGTATCCCTAGTTTATACTCAGTAATACCGGTGTTGACACGAGTGTATTACTCGGAGTGAAAATGTCCACACCGCGGCAACCCTAGTGTGTACCTGGCTGGGGGTGTTACCTGGTCATAGCCTGTATCTTCAGCCCCTCCTCTATACTGTGGGGGTGTTACCTGGTCATAGCCTGTATCTTCAGCCTCTCCTGTATACTGTGGGGGTGTTACCTGGTCATAGCCTGTATCTTCAGCCTCTCCTGTATACTGTGGGGGTGTTACCTGGTCATAGCCTGTATCTTCAGCCCCTCCTCTATACTGTGGCGGTGTTACCTGGTCATAGCCTGTATCTTCAGCCTCTCCTGTAAAATGTGGGGGTGTTACCTGGTCATAGCCTGTATCTTCAGCCCCTCCTCTATACTGTGGGACAGTGCCTGCTGGTTGTTGTGTTTGCTGATCCGGGCGAGAACCCTCTCCTGGTGGGCTTCATACTCATCTCGGCTGGGGTAGATCTTACCTGAGAGGTGACACATGGACCACAGTTACACTAGCTTATACACCTGATGTGACACTAGTTTATACACCTGAGGAGACACTATCTTAAATACCTGATGTGACACTAGTTTATACACCTGATGTGACACTAGTTTAAACACCTGATGTGACACTAGTTTATACACCTGATGTGACACTAGTTTATACACCTGAGATGACACTAGTTTATACACCTGAGGTGACACTAGTTTATACACCAGAGGTGACACTTGTTTAGACACCTGAGGTGACACTAGCTTATACACCTGAGATGACACTAGTTTAAACACCTGAGGTTACACTAGTTTAAAAACCTGAGTTGACACTAGCTGCTACTGGGGTGAGATGCACTTACTGATGAGAGCGTCGAAGTTTGGGTCTGGACGCAGAGACCTCTTGGACACCAGCTTCTTACGACATGTCGGACACTCCTTGTTACTGGAGTGGTAGGGGGAGATGAGAGTGCGAGAGAGAGAGACTACATGTTAAGTTCAGGAACATGACTCACCCAGGTCTGATTGGTGATGATAAACTCACCCAGACCTCAGATTGCAATGATAAACTCACCCAGATCTGAGTGGTGGTGATAAACTCACACAGACCTCAGAGTGGAGGCTATCCACTCACCCAGACCTCAGAGTGGAGGTTATAAACTCACCCAGACCTCAGAGTGGAGGTTATAAACTCACCCAGACCTCCACCCAGACCTCAGAGTGGTGGTTATAAACTCACCCAGACCTCCACCCAGACCTCAGAGTGGTGGTTATAAACTCACCCAGACCTCAGAGTGGTGGTTATCAACTCACCCAGATCTGAGGGCCGTGATGATGCAGTCGGCGCAGAAGCGGTGTAGACACTCCTTGGTGGTCATGGTGTTCTTCAGCATGTCCAGACAGATGGGACACATGAGCTCACTGTGCAGCGACCGCGGAGACACAGCGATCTCCAGCCCGTCCGTTATCGCCTCCTGCAGAGAGGCGCTATGTTATAGCCTCCTGTAGAGACGTTACCGTCATGTTGTAGTAATGTTATGACCTCCTGTAGAGATGTTATGTCATGTCATAGTAAGGTTATGGCCTCCTGTAGAGAGGTTTTGTTTCAGTCTAAGTAGTGTGTGTGTGTGTGTGTGTGTGTGTGTGTGTGTGTGTGTGTGTGTGTGTGTGTGTGTGTGTGTGTGTGTGTGTGTGTGTGTGTGTGTACCTGCGGGGTCCTTTGCAGCTCGTACAGGCTCAGCTCCCAGGTCTTGCTGAGGGGCTGGACCCCGTTGGTCTGAACGGTCTGGGTCATCACGGCAACTCTGTAACACCATGACACATTCATCACCATGACAACACTCACCATCATGACGACACCCCATAACACACTCATCCCCATGACAACATCCCGTGACAACCTTACCACCAAGACAACACCCAATGATACTCTAACCCCAGTGACAGCACACCATAATACACTCACCACCATAACAATACACCACAACACATTTCATTGTCAAACAGATCTGCAGATTTCTGAATAAAACATTGAACTCTGTCCATCATGACCAGTGATTATATCATCAGGACCAGTTATCTACTATCAGCACCACTGACTGACTCTACCATCAGGACCACTGACTCTACCATCAGACCCACTGACTCTACCATTCAGGACCAGTTATCTACCATCAGGACCACTGACTCTACCATCAGGACCAGTTATCTACCATCAGGACCAGTTATCTACCGTCAGGACCAGTTATCTACCGTCAGGACCACTGACTCTACCATCAGGACCACTGACTACCATCAGGACCACTGACTACCATCAGGACCACTGACTCTACCATCAGGAGCAGTTATCTACCATCAGGACCACTGACTCTACCATCAGGACCACTGACTCTACCATCAGGACCACTGACTCTACCATCAGGACCACTGACTCTACCATCAGGACCACTGACTCTACCATCAGGACCACTGACTCTACCATCAGGACGAGTTATCTACTGTCAGGATCACTGACTCTACCATCAGGACCAGTCATTCTAACACCACTACCAGTGACTACCATCAGGACCAGTGATTCTACCATCAGGACCAGTGATTCTAACAACAGGACCAGTGACTGCCACCAGGACCAGTGATTTTAACACCGGGACCAGTGATTCTAACACCAGTGACTCTAACACCAGAGAGTTGTTCATGAATGACCACCTTAACAACACGATGCCTCCAGGACGGACGGCAACTTCAGGTTCTCCTTCCTGTTCCACAGGTTCACATAAAGGATGGATCAGTGGAGTTGGAACCCCTAGGAGGTCAGTGGAGCACAAAGGGCCGTATAACTGTATTATACATGATATTATATGATACTATACCGGGCTATACTGTCTGAGAAATGGTCCATTCCGCTGTGGAGGAACACTCTGCTAATGCTAACCCTAAACAAACCATGGCTGTGGTACTCTACGGTGAATCAGACCCTGGACCGGCACCTGCCTGTCCGGGTCGACCCTCCACCGGGATATTACCAGACCGAGACCAGGGACCGGAGTGCGGTCACAACAACAACAACAGGAGGGGAGCGGGAGGACGGAGGGATCCCGGCGGTAGCTAGCTCCTCATAGACAACAACAACACGGCCCGCGAGGACCCGTCTCCGCCGCCGCGGCGCGAGCCTTCGGCAGCGGCACGGGCCTTCCGCTGCGGCGGACAGAGCCTCGCCTATCCGCCCAAACACCTGGACCCAGCGCAGGAACACGGCGCCCTAAACATCGCGTTTATGAACAACTTACCGACGGAGCAGCAGCTTTACGAGCAGCGACAGCAATATGGCGGGTCTCATCCACGATGGGGCACCTGGGAGATGTAGTCTCTATGTATGTAGGTCAGCCGGGAGATGTAGTTCCTGTGTCTGTAGGTCGGCTGGGGGATGTAGTTTCTGTCAATGTAGGTCCGCTGGGAGATGTACTTGTGTATGTAGGTCAGCTGGGAGATGTAGTCTCTCTGCCCCGTGTTCAATATTTAATCACTTATTGGTTTAAGTTGTATTCCCATATGCTTCCCTGTAATCTGTTTTAAGAAATATGAAATAATAAAATCAGAAGCATATAAAAGTATATTCTAATATCATATTTTCTGGTTTAGTGAACTATAACTAGACTGGTTTAGTGAACAATAATTGGTTAAGTGAACTATAACTGGACTGGTTTAATGAACTATAACTTGTTTACTGAACTATAACTGGCCTAGTGATCAATAACTGGTTTAGTGAACTTTACCTGTTCTGGCTTAATATTAAAGCTTTGTTGCATTGTGTGATTGTAAAACAGTATATATTATATGATAAGTTCAATAATAATGTTAATAGTTCAACCACACAGCAGCAGTGACAACAACGGGGGCTAGGTGACGTCACATCGCGACGGCCGCTGTCACGTTAAAATTGTACCGGGGGCGAAAATTGTACCGGCCTACGTCATCGTTTGTTTACATCCTGACAACCTGCCCGGCAACAGACGACGCGATGCAGAAAACATGTTTCCAAACGACGAAATAACATAATACAGATAGCGGATCGCTATCTGTATTATGATAGATAGCGATAACAATTGTTTTTACTTTATATTTGTATTGTATTTAATTGTTTAATCGAAACAATAAAAAAATTGCCCGCAAAACGGGCGATCGCGTCAAATGACAAATGTTTTGCCGCGTCAAATGACATTTGTCATTTGACGCGATCGCCCGTTTCGCGGGCAAATATATTTATTGTTTCGATTGCGGATCGGGAGGGGGAGGAGCGGTTTACGGAGGGGGAGGAGCAGTTTACGGAGGGGGAGGAGCGGTTCAGGAGGGGGAGGAGCAGTTTACGAGGGGGAGGAGCGGTTCGGGAGGGGGAGGAGCAGGTCGGGGAGGTGTTGTCGGCTCCTGAATGAACCATGTTCGGTACCGGAGCCTCCGCGGTGCTTCTCCTGCACGTTGTGTTTGTACCGGGAGCCAGCAACTGGGCCGCCAAGGTAAGCAGGAGCCCCTTCCCTCCTCCCCGCGGGGCCGGTCCCCCTCTCCGGTCCCTCTCCCCGGTGCTGCGGCTCTCTGGTGCCTCTGCTCTACACGGCTAGATACAGCAACACGACCAGTGTTGACCAGTTCAACCGCTGGAAGTGTTTCTGTAGACCAGTTAAACCTCTCGAAATGTTTCTGTAGACCAGTTTAACGAGTGGAAGTGTTTCTGTAGACCAGTTAAACCGCTGGAACTGTTTCGGTATACCAGTTTTAACCGCTGGAAGTGTTTCTGTGGACCAGTTTAACCAGTGGAAGTCTTTCTGTAGACCAGTTTAACCAGTGGAATTATTTCTGTAGACCAGTTAAACTAGTTGAAGTGTTTCTGTAAACCAGTTTAAACAGTGGAAGTGTTTCTGTAGACCAGTTAAACCGCTGGAAGTGTTTCTTGAGGGTCCCGGACTGCGAGGCTGAGGTTGGTGTTGATGGTGTCTAAACCCCGCTTGTACGTCGATGTTAAACTATCGTGTTGGTGTTTCTCTTGAGTTTCATGGCCCTTAAAGGACCCCTCGCCTCAGAGCGTTGAGGACGAGCAGAATACGGGCTGAGGAGGAGAGCCTCTCGTTGTTGTGTGTAGAGAGCCTCTCGTTGTTGTTGTGATGTGTGTGTGTGTGTGTGTGTGTGTGTGTGTGTGTGTGTGTGTGTGTGTGTGTGTGTGTGTGTGTGTGTGTGTGTGTGTTTGGCAGGACAGAAGTGATGAGAGTGTAGATCTGCACAGAACCACACAGGTACACACACACACACACACACACACACACACACACACACACACACACACACACACACACACACACACACACACACACACACACACACTCAGTCACTTTACCTGTGTGTGTGTGTGTGTGTGTGTGTGTGTGTGTGTGTGTGTGTGTGTGTGTGTGTGTGTGTGTGTGTGTGTGTGTGTGTGTGTGTGTGTGTGTGTGAAGGAGGAGGTGTTTGAGTGGTGGGGGGAGTGGTCCAGCTGGTCCTCCTGCTCCAGGAGCTGCGGAGGAGGAGTGAGGAGTCAGGAGAGACACTGTCTTATACAGAGGTACACACACACACACACACACACACACACACACACACACACACACACACACACACACACACACACACACACACACACACACACACACACACACACACACACAGTTACTGACTGATTATTGTCAACCTGCTGTAGAGTTCATCCTCCTCCTCTCTTCTTCTCTACTCTCTTCCTCTCCTAGTCTCCTTCCTCTCCTCTCCTCTCCTCTACTTTCTCCTCCTCTCCTTTATCCTAATATTAGGAGCTAGATCATAATGACATAAACTGTGAGTTGAATAGTAACTTCATTGTCATTAATTCCCTGTCCTCTTTGGTCAGTCGTTAATGCTCTGTCCTCATTGGTCAGTCATTAATGTCCTGTCCTTATTGGTCAGTCTTTAATTCCCTGTCCTCATTTGTCGCTTTCAGGTTGACTCCTGCCCAGAACATTAACAGTTCTTACTGTCTGGGCTCAGCCAAAAAATATCAACTCTGTCCTATACAGGTACTGTCGGCCGGTCTGCCTGTCTGTCTGCCACCCTGTCTGTCTACCTGTCTGCCCGCATGTGTGTCTGGCTGTCTGGCTGTCTGTCTGTCTGCTTGTCTCCCTGTCTGTCTGTCTATCTGTCTGCCCGCATGTGTGTCTGTCTGCCAGAACATTTGATTATTAAATATATATATTAGACCTGTGTGTGTGTGTGTGTGTGTGTGTGTGTGTGTGTGTGTGTGTGTGTGTGTGTGTGTGTGTGTGTGTGTGTGTGTGTGTGTGTGTGTGTGTGTGTGTGTGTGTGTGTGTGTGTGTGTGTGTGTAGCCATGTCCCAGTCTCAGCGTGAGCTTCAAGCAGCACCAGTGTTCCCAGTTCAACTCCAAGGCCTTCGGAAAAACACACTACCAGTGGATCCCACTGTACCCAGGTAACCAGTCAGCAACTAGTTACTAGTCCTGCACTCAGCTAACCAGTCAGTAAATTACGTGTCCAAGTTACTTGTCCAAGATACTTGTCCAAACAGCGAGGCAGTCAGGTAATCAGGAAACCACCTAGGCAGCTACTGCCAGTAGCTGCCAGCCAGTCAGTTGAACAGCCAGTCAGTTGAACAGTCAGTCCGTTAAACATTAAGTGATTCAAACAGTCAGTCTGTGTTTCTTGAAGATAATTCTCCTAAGATAATAGGCTGTGTTCAAACATCTCTCTTTCTGTCCTGATTGTCCGGTCAGCTGATTACATCAGCATCTCCAACAAGCCATGTGACCTGCAGTGCAGCACACAGAGCGGCGAGCGCCAGCTGCTGGTGCCCGCCCACGATGGTACCTTCTGCCGGGACGCCAAGCTGACCGGGGTCTGCATTGAGGGGGTCTGCCAGGTACATCTAGTCAACTAACTAGTGACCAGTACTAGTATTTAATAACTGAGTAGGCCTGCACGATAAATCGTTATAAAATTGCGATCTCGATTCACACCTCGGTGGATTTATTTTTTTTACAAATTAATTATGTATATATATTTATGTAATTTATATATATATATATATATTTTTTAAGCCTTAATTTACAGGTGTGTAGGGTTGGTTCAGTAGTTATAAAAGGGCAGCAATTAAAGACAATCTGCTGCTAAATGTACAAAATAAATCATTCCGTTTTTGATCCTGCACTTTAATCAGTAATGAAGGGCCATATGAAACGCAACGTGCTAGAGGTGCGAAAAAAGTATGTTTGGTACTGCTATAATTTTATTTTGGTTTTGGTTCATGTGTGCAATAAAAACTACATTTCGTGGGAAAAAAATCGTGGCAGAGAATCGTGATATCAATTCTAAGCTAAAAAAATCGTGATTCCTATATTTCCCAGAATCGTGCAGGCCTATTACAGAGTTAGTTAACTGTGCAGCTAGTTGACCATCTAACTAGTTATAGTAGTAATCCCTCCAGAACCCTACAGCAAACAAAGAAGAACTAGGCTGACCAATGTGGCTATCAAACTAATCATCTGGCTAATAAGCTAATCATCTGGCTTACAAGCTAACTATCTAGCTAACTCCCTGGCTAAAGCTAACTAGCTGCGCTTTTCTGCTAGCCGGTTAGCTGTGATGGACAGCTGTACAGCAGGAAATCAGGCGACCGCTGTGGCGTCTGCGGAGGAGACGGGACTTCCTGTCAGCGCGTCTCTGGAACCTACAGAAAGGGACTCACACAGTTAGGTAACACACACACACACACATACCCACACCTACCCATACCCACACACACACACACACACACACACACACACACACACACACACACACACACACACACACACACACACACACACACACACACACACACACACACACACACACACACACACACACACACACACAGTATTCCAGTTGGTAAAATCAGACCAATTGGGTAAGCCCTGGTTATGATGGTAAGGGCCACATTAGAAAATGTGGCCAAATGGATATCGGTACGTATAAATGTAAAATAAATCCATAAATAAAAATACGTTTCACAAAAACATTTCTGATCCATACACAAATATGCCTTGTTTAAAATAAATGCAATATAAATCCATAAATATATTAATTAAAAAGATATTTGCAATTTTCATCAAAAATGTATTTGGGTGTTGTTACATTTATATACAAATTGTTAAATTTGAATTAGCAAGGCGCTTTTCATTTGTGAACTTGTTTGATTTGTGTGTGAACTGGACTGTGTTTACTGTATATGTGGATTTTTGAGACTCCTGATGTGGCTAGATTCACAAATGCATTTTTTTCAACAAGGAACTCTCTTTAGCCAATCAGATGCCTCCCTCGTTTTCAGCCAATCACATGACTGCAGTTCCGGCCTAATTTTGATGAAAATTGCAAATATCTTTTAAATTCATATGTTTATGGATTTATATTACATTTATTTTAAACAAGACACATTTGTGTGTGGATCAGAAATGTGTTTGTGAAACTTATTTTTGTTTATGGATTTATTTTACATTTATACATGCCGATATCCATTTGTGTGTGCATTGAAATCTATTTGTGAGAAGAGAGTAATTTATATATAAATCACAAAATACATTTGTGAATCCTTCTCTGTGCATTCATTATTAATGAGACAGTTCTGACCCCATAAAACTACCATGTTGGGCACATTGTGGAATAAATGGGCGCCCGGCACCGACCAAAACTAAACCCTACCGTCCAACGGATCCTTAGGTCACTTCTGGAACACTACAGGGTTTCTCAGCTGTCTCGGTCTTCAAGAATGGTTTCTGGGAAATGTAGTGCTAGATGAAGGAGTTCCTGTGAAATGCAGTTCTAGATGAAGAAGGGGTTTCTGGGTAATGTAGTTATAGATGAAGAAGGGTTTCTGGGTAATGCAGTTCTAGATGAAGAAGGTTTCTTGGAAATGCAGTTCTAGATGAAGAAGGGGTATCTTGGAAGTGCAGTTCGAGATGAAGAACGCGTTTCTGGGTAATCCAGGTGACCCTCCCGTCACGTGACCCCAGCTGGATGCTAACTAGAGTGTTGTGGTTGTCTGCGGCTAGGCTACGCGTTCATCACCAACATCCCGGCCGGAGCGAGAGACATCCAGATCATCGAGAGACGCAGGACCGAGAACATCCTGGGTGAGGTCAAAGGTCATAGATCAAGACCCAGAACATCCTGGGTGAGGTTAAATGTCAACATCCTGGGTGAGGTCAAAGGTCATAAATCAAGACCTAGAACATCCTGGATGAGATCAAAGGTAATAGGTCAAGACCTAGAACATCCATTGTGAGGTTAAAAGTCATAAATCAAGACGCAGAACATCCTGGGTGAGGTAAAAGCGCACAGGTCGAGACCCAGAACATCCTAGGTGAGGGTGTTTTTATGCAATTGTTAGGCTGTCCTATCTGATGCTTAGGCTAGCACTGTGCCATCCGATGCTAATGCTAGCGCTGGGCTATCTGATGCTCATGCTTGCGCTGTGTTATCTGATGCTCATGCTAGCACTGTGCCATCCGATGCTAATGCTAGCGCTGGGCTATCTGATGCTCATGCTTGCGCTGTGTTACCTGAAGCTCATGCTAGCGCTGTGCCATCTGATGCTCATGCTGGTGCTGAGCTTCTGATGCTCCTGCTAGCGCTGTGCTATCTGATGCTAACGATAGCGCTGTGATATCTGATGCTCATTCTAGCGCTGTCGGACGAGGCGGGGAACTTCTTCTTCAACGGAGACAGCGTCATCGACAACCCGCGTAACTTCCGCGTGGCGGGAACGGTGCTGAAGTACCGGCGGCCTGGAGCCTCCGCCGCCGACGGCCTGGAGTACATCAGCGGACAGGGGCCCACGCAGCAGGGCCTCAACCTCATGGTACACACACACACACACACACACACACACACACACACACACACACACACACACACACACACACACACACACACACACACACACACACACACACACACACACACACACACACACACACACACACCCCCCCAGCCAGCCAGCCAGCAGGGACTCAACCTCATGGTGAACGCACACACACAGGGAAACAGGGACACCACCCCCCCTCTCTGGGTTTCCAGCAATGTCTCTGTGTGTGTTTCCAGTACTACAACTTAAACGGGAAACTTCCCTACATTACCTACGAATTCACACTGCCCCGTCACATCACCGATGACATCACACCGCCCCCTGTCATCACCGATGACATCACCAGAGGAGATGACATCACGAGCGGACCCGCCATCCTAAACCACACCCACAACGAGGTGGACCTGAGAGAGGCCAATCACAGCCGCCCAGGTGCTGAACAGGTGGCGGCAGGCCCGCTGCAAGGGGCAGTGTCTGTCCAGGAGCTGCAGACGCCCAGCCCCCCCCCTCCGGTGGCCATGTTGGTCTACCATCCATTTGACGCGGTCATCAGTGATGAGTACCGACACAACGGCCTGCAGGAGCCCCGCCCCCCCGCCGCCTACAGTAGGATCCTGTTTGAGATTCTTTCTATTTTACTCTCTCTCTCTCTCTCTCCCTCCCCCTCCCTACTGCTGTTTGTCGTCTTCTCTTCACCTGGCTTCTATGGTAACACTCCTATCGCTGCCAACTGTGGTAACGTTGCTAGCATGCTAATTTGGCTAACTGTGCTCACATGCCCACTGTGATAGCATGTTAGCATTCTAACTGTTGGTTTTTAAATGCTAACGTTCCCAACATAGCAGCTGTTAACGCTGCGTTCTCTCTTCAGGGAGCGGCAGCTCCAACTCCATCGACAGCGAGCCGGGGAACCACACCCACCCCTCTAAGCCCCTCCTCTTTCACCACCGAGGTCACTTCCTGGATCTCCTGTTGGCTCTTCCTGCCCCTCTGCCCCGACCAGGCAACCAATCAGCTGGTCTGGAAAACGCGCTGGCTAGCAGGAAGTCCTCTGGTAGGAAATCAGTGGGAGGAGGAGTGTGTGCTCTAGTGGTGGAGGAGTGTCTGCGCTAGTGGTGGAGGAGTGTGTGCTCTAGTGGTGGAGGAGTGTCTGCTCTAATGGTGGAGGAGTGTCTGCTCTACTGGGTGGAGGAGTGTGCTCTAGTGGTGGAGGAGTGTGCTCTAGTGGTGGAGGAGTGTCTGCTCTAGGGGTGGAGGAGTGTCTGCTCTAGTGGTGGAGGAGTGTCTGCTCTAGTGGTGGAGGAGTGTCTGCTCTAGGGGTGGAGGAGTGTCTGCTCTAGGGGTGGAGGAGTGTCTGCTCTAGGGGGTGGATTCAAGTTGGGGAATGGGCCTCTAGCAGATGGAGTTAGTGTCTGCTCTAGGGGTGGAGGAGTGTCTGCTCTAGGGGTGGAGGAGTGTCTGCTCTAGGGGGTGGATTCAAGTTGGGGAATGGGCCTACTATCATTTATGGTGTTCATTTGTACCTTAGACCACAACATGAATGCTATGTGTATGTAATTGTGTACTTATATTCACAACGTCTTGTTCCAGTGGTCCTGGATGAGGGGCAGTACAACCTCACACACATGACCACACGCACGGCCTTGGGCTACG
Organism: Melanogrammus aeglefinus; assembly: GCA_900291075.1. Lineage (NCBI taxonomy): Eukaryota > Metazoa > Chordata > Actinopteri > Gadiformes > Gadidae > Melanogrammus > Melanogrammus aeglefinus. The sequence goes on along the minus strand of OLKM01000022.1, from coordinate 827,193 downwards.
AGCCCCCTCCCCCCCACACACCGCTGACAGACCCCGGCCCCAACACGCCGCCTAGCCAAGACGCATCACCGCGTGGAGACACCCCCCCTCATAAAGGCATGCTCCCTCACGGAGACACGGCCCCTCGCGGAGACACGCCCCCTGGGGATGCTCTTGAGCTCCAGCGGATGGCAGCAGAGCTCACAGTCAGCACTGAGAGGTAACACACACACTGGATACACACTGGATATACCCACTGGATACACACTGTAAATTAACAGTCTCTATCTCTATCGCTCTCGCTCTCGCTCTCGCTCTCGCTCTCGCTCTCGCTCTCGCTCTCGCTCTCTCTCAGTAATGACTTTGATGTGGGTGTGGCCTCTGATGTGGGTGTGGCCGAGGTCAGCCTGGCTGATATGTACCGCTGGAAGATCTCTGGCAACGCCCCTTGTAGCTCCACCTGCACTACAGGTAACACACACACACACACACACACACACACACACACACACACACACACACACACACACACACACACACACTCCCTTTGGTCAGGGAGGGATGGGTAGATCTGTCTATGTCCCGCGTTGTTACATATTTATATTTATTATACTATTTCTTCTTATTTTTAAAGAACTGATAAGGAGTGGCACATTGTTCTACACACACACACACACACACGCACGCCACAGGTAACACACACACCTGCAGTATGAGTACCAGCTATGCTATGTGTGTGTTGCAGGTATCAGTACCAGCTATGCTATGTGTGTGTTGCAGGTATCAGTACCAGCTATGCTATGTGTGTGTTGCAGGTATTAGTACCAGCTATGCTATGTGTGTACGCTATGATGGTACTGAAGTAGAAAACAGCTACTGTGACTCGTTGACGCGACCAGAACCCACACACGAGTTCTGTAACGGAAAGGAGTGTCCCCCCAGGTACACTACCAACACTAACCTGGTACTAACCTAGCTTGCACTAACCTGGTACTAACCTATAACCAACACTAACCTGGTACTAACCTAGTGCTGACACTAACCTGGTACTAACCTAGTGCTGGCCTAGTCCTGCTAGTTATACTAGCTCTTCTAGAACTCTCCTGCTTCTGGTAACAGGTAGGAGACCACTGGGTGGAGTTAACTAGTGGTTAACTAGTTAGTGGTAACTAGTAATGTACTAGAACTGAGGTACTGAGTAGCACCAGATGGGACCATTTGTGTTGTGTACCAGGAGAGGGCAGATGTGTTGTGTACCATGTCAGAGCAGGTGTGTTATGTACCAGGTGAGAGCAGGTGTTATGTACCAGGTGAGAGCAGGTGTGTTGTGTACCAGGTGAGAGCAGGTGTGTTGTGTACCAGGTGAGAGCAGGTGTGTTGTGTACCAGGTGAGCTCAGGTGTGTTGTGTACCAGGTGAGAGCAGGTGTGCTGTGTGCCAGGTGAGCTCAGGTGTGTTGTGTACCAGGTGAGAGCAGGTTTGTTGTGTACCAGGTGAGAGCAGGTTTGTTGTGTACCAGGTGAGACCAGGTGTGTTGTGTACTAGTTGTATGATGTACCAGGTGTGTTGTGTACCAGGTGGGAGACCAGCGGGTGGAGTGAGTGCTCCCGGACCTGTGCGGAGGGCTTCCAGTTCCGGACGGTGCGCTGCTGGAAGATGATGTCACCGGGCCTGGACTCCTCTGTCTACGATTCGCTCTGCCTCTCACATGACCTTCACAAGCCGGCCAATAGGAAGGTCTGCCATGGTCAGAGCTGTGGGCCTCAGTGGGAGGTCTCTGATTGGTCAGAGGTCAGTATATCTGTGTGTGTTTGTATTGTAGCGGCCGCGTTGTCAGAATCACACATTGCGACACCCCTTTCCAGTAAAACACACCTCCAGTCAAGGCTTCCTCCGTCATCCACCCCCATTCATCTCCTACTCCAATGGAAATGAACTGCCCACCGATTCCGCGCATTTCAAAAAATCCGTCCTCCAGGAAGGAAGTGTGGTAGCTAGTGCAAGTCACCGGAAAAGGAGAGTCCGTGAAGAAGAAGTGGGACCACGGCGTTAAGCGTTTGTTTGAAGTCCGCGTTATAGCCGTCTTATGCTTTGCAACCTTGTCACGGGAGTTTCGTCGGCACGTCTGCGATTGCCTGCATGTGGATGTCGTAATCTCCCTACCGGACATTGCTTCATGGGAACCTGCATCTCACAACTGACCGACTCTGACTAACGTTATCAACTTCGGTACCGTGAGTACCCGGTGTGTATTTTTGTTTTGGGTGGGTTGTTGCTACACCGGGTCGAGAGACGCTGGTTATTGTGATTTATTTCCTTATTTTTCGCGGTAATACCCGAAACAGACTTTTCTATTGGAGTTCGCGGTAAAACCCGAAACTGACTTTTCCCCAAATGGATTAAAAATGGGATTAAACGAGGAACAGACAGACTGATGCGTACGCACGCTGCATTTATTTTCTTCTTGTTTGTACTGTACTGTGGATAATTATTATGCAATTATATTGTGAAAATCGCATTGCTGGATTGTCTTTGTGATTTATTGTTGCTCTTTGATCTGCCTAGTTATTAATTTGTGTGGGTTAACTAAGCTATTTTCGGTTATGTTTTGTTTTACTTTGTCAGACTTGACTCTGACTGGCACCCCAACATTCAATTTAGTCTAACTCGCTACAGTATCTATTGATTTTTTTTTATTGCAAGGGAAGTAAAGGTGAAAAAATTGGTGTGTCTGTGTGTGTGTGTGTGTGTGTGTGGGTGTGCGTGTAGTGCTCTGCCCGCTGTGGTCTGAGGGGTCTTCGTTCTCGTGACGTCCGCTGCTCCATGGAGACCCGCCTCTGTAACGACTCCTCTCAGCCAATCGGAAGCCAGGAGTGTGAAGGCCCACCTTGTGACCGGCGCTGGACCGTCTCTGATTGGGGGCCTGTGAGTCACATGACCTGAGCCACCGCATCCACAACACACAAACAATTACACACATTGATGGACGAGGTAACATGGTGTCTTTGTGTTTGTTTGTGTGTGTGTGTGTGTGTGTGCGTGTGTGCGTGTGCTTGTGTGTCTCTGTGTGTGTGTAGTGCTCCGGTGTGTGTGGGGAGGGCCGGATGCTGCGTGCGGTGGCGTGCCGCTCAGCGGGGGGGGTGGTGATGTCAGAGGAGCAGTGCGACCAATCAGCACGCCCGCTGGCCGTGTACCCGTGTGGAGACCGGGACTGCCCCGCCCACTGGGTGGAGCAGGAGTGGCAGCAGGTACACACACACACACACACACACACACACACACACACACACACACACACACACACACACACACACACACACACACACACACACACACACACACACACACACACACACACACACACCATGCTTTAGCTAAGATGGCTGTGGAAAATCGATGTTTGTGTGTGTGTGTGTGTGTGTGCATGTTTGCAGTGCAACGCGTCATGTGGGCGGGGCTTGCGGCTACGACAGGTGGTGTGTGCAGGGCTGGAAGGGGGCGTGTTCAAAGAGTTCCCTGGAAGCAGCTGTGGCCACGCCCCCAAACCAGAGAGCTCCTCCTCCTGCTTCCAGAGGCCCTGCTCCAAGTGGTTCACGACCTCCTGGTCCCAGGTACCCATCTCACCCTCGTCTGTCTCATGCACCTGTCTCTCTACATGTCTGTCTGACTGTCTAACCAATCTGTCTCACCACCTGTCTGTCCTCCCCTCCCCTCCCCCCTCAGTGCAGTAAGACGTGTGGGAGTGGCATCCGTGTCCGCGAGGTCAAGTGTTACCAGGGGGAGGAGCTTGTAACCAGGGGCCACAGCTGTGACTCCTCCCTCAAACCTGAGGCCAGACAGAGCTGTGACGTCCAGAGCTGCCCTACCGAACCCCCAGGTATAACATCATAAATACTAGAACCTATAGAACCCCCAGGTATAACATCATAAATACTAGAACCTATAGAACCCCCAGGTATAACATCATAAATACTAGAACCTATAGAACCCCCAGGTATAACATCATAAATACTAGAACCTATAGAACCCCCAGGTATAACATCATAAATACTAGAACCTATAGAACCCCCAGGTATAGAACCATGAGGACTACAACCTGATATAAATGTGTGTGTGTGTGTGTTTGTAGCTCCACCCCCGGTCTCCGTGCAGCTGGACTCCTCCTGTCAGGATAAGCCGACCGCGAACTGCGCTCTGGTGCTGAAGATCAAACTGTGCTCCCACTGGTACTACAGAAAGGCCTGCTGCCAGGCCTGCTACAGCCTGACCCCCTGACCCCTGACCTCACCATGACCCCTGACCTCACCATGACCCCTGACCACTGGTACTACAGGAAGGCCTGCTACAGCCTGACCCCTGACCTCACCCTGACCCCTGATACTACAGGAAGGCCTGCTGCCAGGCCTACTACAGCCTGACCCCCTGACCTCTGGGCCTCCACAACACACACACTCTCTCTGTTGAAACAAGGACAAGTTGAATGCAGGTCAGCACCCAATCACAAGGCAGCTCTATCTGTACTGTAGTAACAGAACAGTGAGTGACTGGCCCATGGACCAATCAAAATACAACACACACACACACACACACACACACACACACACACACACACACACACACACACACACACACACACACACACACACACACACACACACACACACACACACACACACACACACACACACACACACACACACACACACACACACACACACTGTGTGGGCGGGCGGGCAGCAGGCTAGCCATCTCCCTAGCAACAGGCTAACCGGCTCCCCAGAAACAGGCTAGCCGGCTCCCTAGCAACAGGCTAACCTGCTCCCTAGCAACAGGCTAGCCTGCTCCTTAGCAACAGGCTAGCCTGCTCCTTAGCAACAGGCTAGCCTGCTTCCTAGCAACATGCTAGCATGGCCAGGGGGACCAGACTGTACACTGTTTGTTTACCTGTTGTTTTCTTGTTTACTGAGATCTATGTTTTTGTGGTTTACTGAATAAACAACTGTTACCGACCCGTCTGACTGTCTCTAGCCTAATGCATAATCATCGTAACCTACATCTAAACTACCCATCTCTAACCTAAGCCCTAAACTAACCATCTCCAACTTAACACCTAAACTACCCATCTCTAACCTATTACCTAAACTAACCATCTCTGACCTAACCCCTGAACTAACAATCTCTTACCCAACCCCTAAACTACCCATTTCCAAACTCACACCTAAACTACCCATCTCTCATCTAACACCTAAACTGACCATCTCTTACCTAGTACCTAAACTTCCTATCTCTAACCTAATACCTAAACTACCCATCTCTAACTAGTACCTGAACTAACCCTCTCTAACCTAATACCTGAACTAACTAACCAAGACTTCATGGGACATAACTAAAGAGTAAACAACGTCCTGAGACTATTAAACTAGTAAGAGCATTACATTAATCTGAGGGGGGTTACAGTGGTAACCACTACAGGAGGGAGTGGGTCTGTGGAGCGGGCCGACTGGAATGGACAGTATTGGATGACAATGGACAGAACTTAAAGAGGGGCTGGCGTCTGGTTTCTGCTGAACAGGAGAACAATGGAGAGCAGTTCTACCCGGTGGTTAGTCCGGGATGTCATCAGGACTAATCTCCCACAAACAAACACTAAACCGGCAAGACACATGAGCTGGGATACTTTCTGTACGCTTTCAGTTGGACCTATAGTCTCTGTTTCTATAGAAAAAACACACGCACACATACACACACACACACCTGTAAGGGGGTATCCTGGTCACATGATCTAAGTGGACGTTAAAACAGAGCCCAGAGTAAGGACCCTCTCACCCTGAACACTGATCTGATCCACATCGTACCTACAGGACGCTCTGTACGTTACACTGCCCGAGACTGCTTTAGACTACACTACGACTACCACAGACTCCTACTGCAGTTCGGACTACTGTAACCTCGTGTTCTACTGTAGTACAGACTTTAACACAGCCTGAGAACCTCAATCCAAAATTTGCTTCATTCAAGGTAATGTCTCTACAATTTTTTTTTCTTCTCAAATGTACTTAAATGCATACATCATGCCAAATCCGGCCCAGCCCAGTGCAGTCTATTTGATCAGTAGCTGTTAGCTCTGGTGGTCAGCCGGTTCAGATATCAGTGATCCAAGTTGAGGCACCGGAGGAGTCTTAGCAACTCCATGACCGGAGGGCAACCAGAGACCACCAGGGTACCTAACACCAGGGAACCTAACCCTAACACCAGGGAACCTAATCCTAACACCAGGGTACCTAACCATAACATCAGGCTGCCTCACACCAGGGATCCTAACCCTAACACCAGGGTACCTAAGCCTAACACCAGGGAACCTAACCCTAACACCAGGGTACCTAACCCTAACAGGGTGCCTCACACCAGGGAACCTAACCCTAACACCAGGGTAACTAACACCAGGGAACCTAACCCTAACACCAGGGTTCCTAACACCAGGCTCCCCAACCCTTACACCAGGGTACCTAACCCTAACATCAGGGTTCCTAACACCAGGGTACCTAACCCTAAACCGGGGGTACCTAACCCTAACACCAAGGTGCCTAACACCAGGGTACCTAACCCTAATACCAGGGTACCTAACACCAGGGTACCTAACCCTAACACCAGGGTACTGAACCTTAACACCAGGGTACCTAAGACCAGGTTACCTGACCCTAACAGAAGGGTATCGATCCTAAGGCATGGGGGCCTTATCCTAAAGCAGGGTCGGTACCCGCTGGTGACCTAACCTTGAAGTGACAAAAGTGGACACTTACCCCAGGAGCTGGACTTAAGAGACATCCTCTGTATAAGTTCAGATGGCTCGTTTCCTCAGTGTTGGATGGGTTTGTTCAAACAGCCGGCCGCTAACTCTGATCGGATACCTTGATCTGATACCCTGACCTGGTGTCCTCCCCTCAGATGACCTCCAGACCCCCTGCCGTGTGGCTGCTGCTACTGGCTGCTGTGCTGGGCCGCGTCAGGGAGGGGCGGGGCTTCTCCAACGGCTCGGTGGCCTCCTCCTGTGAGACGCTGCTCCCGGGCCACCACCCCTTCAACGCCTCTACCCTGGCCTCGCCCTACACCGTGTCGGCCTCCGCCTCCACCTACCGCCCTGGCGACAGCATCACTGGTACCTCACTTGTACTTAACTGTTACCTCACTGGTACCTCACTGGTACCTCAGTACATCAAGTACCTCAGTGCATCTCGTACCTCACTGGAACCTCAGTACATCACTGGTAGATCACTGGTACCTCACTAGTACCACAGTACATCACTTGTACCTCAGTACATCACTGGTATATCACTGGTACCTCAATACATCACTGGTACATCAGTACATCACTGGTTCTCACTGGTACATCAGTACATTACTGGTACATCACTGGTGTTCTGAACCTTCCAGTCAGAATAACCAGTGTGGAACCAGCGACACACGGTCACTTCTGATCACACCATGCGACCCCCACCAGTAACCATGGAGATGGCGTCCAACGGCTCCATCCCATTCCAGGGGTTCATCCTACAGGCTATGAGCCGCGCGGGACAAGGTGAGTGACTAATGCTAACTCAACCCTAAACTATCCCTAAATTGACCATAAACTAACTATAAACAAAGCATAAACTAACCCTATACTAACCCTAGACTAACCCCAACTCAACCCTAAACTAACCCTAACTCAAGCCTAAACTAACCCTAAATTAACCCTAAACTAACTATAAACTAAGCATAAACTAAACCTAACTCAACCCTCAACTAACCCTAACTCAACCCTCAACTAACCATAGGCTAACCCAAGGTCAGTGCTCACGCTAACTCAACCCTAAACTAACCATAAACTAGATAGATTTATTGTCTCACACAAGGTAGACAGAAAATTTTCTGGAGACAAACTAAGGATAAACTAACTCTAGACTACCCCTAACTCAACCCTAAACTAACCCAAGGTCAGTGACTCACGCTAACTCAAACCTAAACTAACCCAAGGTCAGTGACTCACGCTAACTCAACCCTAAACTAACCATAAATGAAGCATAAACTAACACTATACTAACCCCAGACTAACCCTAACTCAACCCTAAACTAACCCAAGGTCAGTGACTCATGCTAACTCAACCCCACCCTGAACTAACCACACCCTGACTGTGAAGTTGATTGACGGAAGTCTGCACTGCGATGCCTTATCAATGCCTTTATCAATACCTTTAAAGCTTTATCAATACCTTTATCCATACCTTTATATCTTTATCAATACCGTTATCTATACCTTTATCAATACCTTTATATCTTTATCAATACCTTTATCTATACCTTTATCAATACCTTTATATCTTCATCAATACCTTTATCTATACCTTTATCCATACCTTTTTACCTTTATACCACTATATCTTTATCTATACCTTTATCAATGCCTTTATCGATACCTTAATCAATACCTTTATCTATACCTTTATCTATACCTTTATCTATACCTTTACATCTTTATCAATATGTATACCTTTATCTATCCCTTTATCTGTACCTTTCTACCTTTATCAATACCTTTATCTATAACTTTATTTCTTTATCTTTACATTTATCTATACATTTTTCTATACCTCTATACCTTTATCTATACCTTATATCGTTATCTATACTTTTATCTATACCTCCATCATGTCACACAAGGCGGTCGTTTTGCCCAAAATTTCCGAAGAGCAAATATGGACACAGATAAGCGAGATGGAGCGATGTGTCCTAACGGATCCTAACAGATCCTAACAGATCCTAATAGATCCTAACAGACCCTAACAGGTCCTAACAGACCCTAACAGGTCCTAACAGGTCCTAACAGATCCTAATAGATCCTAACAGATCCTAACAGGTCCTAACAGACCCTAACAGGTCCTAACAGGTCCTAATAGATCCTAATAGATCCTAACAGATCCTAACAGGTCCTAACAGGTTGGGGCGTCCTGTCTGATGCAGAAGGGTCATTTGGGCTTCACTGCGTCTAATGCTTCAATGTTGAACCCTAAAGCCGGTCTGTTGTTGTGTTATCAATGTTGAACCCTAAAGCCGGTCTGTTGTTGTGTTATCAATGTTGAACCCTAAAGCCGGTCTGTTGTTGTGTTATCAATGTTGAACCCTAAAGCCGGTCCGTTGTTGTGTTATCAATGTTGAACCCTAAAGCCGGTCTATTGTTGTGTTATCAATGTTTTGTGTTGATGGACCAGAGGGTTGGCCGGTGGGCTGCTTCACCAACATCGACACCAGCCTCACCAACACCCTCCACTGCAGAGGCATGCAGGTACCAGTCCACCTTAAACACTTACTCCACCCCAGTCCACCACTCAACCCCAGTCCACCACTCCACCCCAGATACTCACTCCATCTCAGATACTCACTCCATCTCAGATACTCACTCCACCTCAGATATTACGACTTACGTCAATGAGAATTCAGCTTATTTTACCAGCAGTTCCTTCAGCACTATGTCGTTCAGAATAACCCTCTGTCTGTCTGTCTGCCTGTCTGTCTGTCTAGAACTCGTCGATCAGTCATTCTTCACAAACAAAGAAGCATAGGCTCCAGGTGACCTGGGAGGCCCCTAGTAACAGTAGCTCTGGAGACATTTACTTCTGGTAACACACGCACACACACACACACACACACACACACACACACACACACACACACACACACACACACACACACACACACACACACACACACACACACACACACACACACACACACACACAGTTAATTTAAAAAGAAGGAATTTGTGTATTTGCCGGACAAACATGTCAATGTCATCATCGGATGTCATGGTACTGATGTCATCATGTGATGTGTTGCAGCGCCTCCTTCGTCCAGACCTACTCCACCTTCTGGAAGGTGACCAGCGGAGATGTGAGACTGGCCAGCTCGGTGAACAGGACCCCTGCTGGGAGCATGGTCAGGAGACGTCATGACATCATGATGACATCATGATGACATCATGATGTGCTTCAATTAACGTGCTTAAACAATCAACTGTTACTTTTTAATCAACTGATAAATTAACAATCAACTGTTACTTTTACATCAAATGCAAGATATACTAACATGTTAATTAAACGTCCAACAACTGATGCCTGTTCTAGATTCAATGTCAGATCACACCAATAATCCGTCTCTCCCTCCCCAGACCGCACTACTCCTGACCGGACTCTCCCTGGGGTTGGGCGGCCTGGCGCCCTGAGCACCCTGTCAGCATGACCCTTATAGCAGCACCTTGCTAGCAGCACCCTGTCAGTCTCCTACTGGGGCCTAACGTGGGGTCTCCAGAATAACGTCTACAATAATAAAGGCCCCCCCCTCCTTCTGCCCATGTCTCCATGTTTCTGATTTATCCTCAAGCTCCACCACAACACAGATAATTGCACACAAATACAAGAGCTGAAGGGGATGTTGTTAATGTGGAGTTTATTCAGCATTGTTGTATCCATGGTAACAGTAATCTGGGAACAACAACAGCTCTGACGGTAAACATCCATGTTTCATCTTCAACACACAAACATCCTGGAACAGTGGGGCTGTCTCTCGCTCAACGTTCTTTTTAAATCATTCTCCTCTCTTTGTAGCAGGGACAGGCATGAGCAGAATTAGAGGTTAGCGCTAGCATTAGCATTAGCATGTAGCAACAAGACATCCTGCTCTATATTGTTGCGTCTCTGTTAGAACACATGATGGGACCTCTGTTAGAACACATGATGGAACCACTGTTAGAACACATGGTGGAACCTCTTTTAGAACACATGATGGAACCATTGTTAGAACACATGGTGGAACCTCTGTTAGAACACATGATGGAACCATTGTTAGAACACATGGTGGAACCTCTGTTAGAACACATGATGGAACCATTGTTAGAACACATGGTGGAACCTCTGTTAGAACACATGGTGAAACCTCTGTTAGAACACATGATGGAACCATTGTTAGAACACATGGTGAAACCTCTGCAGAACACAAGTTGAAACCTCTGTTGGAACACATGATGGAACAAGAGCTCCGTGTTAGATGGTCCAGAGGTCCATCATGAGGACATGAACATAAGGTGACCCACTGCTCTCAGGACGAGGTCAGGAGGGTCAGGTGAGGGTGTAGACCACAGAGAGATGGTCTCTGAAGGCACCAGGGGGTCCTCAGAGTTAAGATTCTCATGAAACAACGTAACCATCCTGGTATCATGACTTCTGTTCATTTGAGATGTCTTCTCCTCCCAACGTCCCTCTGGAGCCTCTCAGAGTAGTCCGGGGTTATACTCACTGGGACTTCAGTTAGTTAAGACCAGCTTGGTCTCCATGGAGACAGGAAAGGGAGAGTTGGGTAGGTCCAGGTGTTTCAGTCTAAGGTGGGTCCAGATGTTTCAGTCTAGAGTAAGGTAGGTCCAGGTGTTTCAGTCTAGTCTAAGGTAGGTCCAGATGTTTCAGTCTAGACAAAGGTAGGTCCAGATGTTTCAGTCTAGTCTAAGGTAGGTCCAGATGTTTCAGTCTAGACTAAGGTAGATCCAGATGTTTCAGTCTAGACTAAGGTAGGTCCAGATGTTTCAGTCTAGACTAAGGTAGGTCCAGATGTTTCAGTCTAGACTAAGGTAGGTCCAGATGTTTCAGTCTAGTCTAAGGTAGGTCCAGATGTTTCAGTCTAGACTAAGGTAGGTCCAGGTGTTTCAGTCTAGACAAAGGTAGGTCCAGATGTTCCAGTCTGACTAAGGTAGGTCCAGATGTTTCGGTAAGTCCAGATGTTTAAATCTAGTCTAAGGTAGGTCCAGGTGTTTCAGTCTAGACAAAGGTAGGTCCAGATGTTCCAGTCTGACTAAGGTAGGTCCAGATGTTTCGGTTAGTCCAGATGTTTAAATCTAGTCTAAGGTAGGTCCAGGTGTTTCAGTCTAGACTAAGGTAGGTCCAGGTGTTTCTCTAACAGACTAAGTCTTGGAGGTAGTTCTCAGTAGGGTCGTGCGCAGGGTTCAGTGTTAATAAACATGAATCGGAGCTTGATATCTGAACCATGTAGTAGTTCAACACATGCAGTACAGCAGGCTTAAAAGTGCCCTAGTCTCAGGGTATACACAGTAGTACTACTACTACTGCACTGAAATCCTACAGCATGACACACAGCAATACTACAGTATGACCCTGTAATACTAAAGTAATACCACAGTAGAATTAGTACCCAGCAGTGGAGCCACTCCCCTTGTCCTCAAACAGCACAGCATGAATTAGTAAAAATATATTGAAATATATAAAAAATATAGCATAATACATGTGGTAAACCAGGAGGAAGGTGGACTCTTTAGTAGGAGGGGACAGGGTCAGCAGGAAACATCTTGCATCTATAGTTTATAGATATATGATCAATCATAGATCATTCCAGACTCTGAACAATCTACATGTATGCAATATAATGTTGGGATCAGAGCATGTAGAGGATGTTATAACATGTTGAAGCATGTTAGCAGATGTTAGCATGTTGTCATGGATATTAGAATGTTGTAGCATGTGAGCATGTTGAAGCATGTAGCATGTAGGAGCATGAGAATAAGTTGCAGCATGTAAGCATTTTAAATCATGTCAGCAGGTTTTGGCTAATTAGCATATTGTAGCATGTTAGTAAATGCTAAAAAGAAGAGCATTATATACTTGATAAACTATATTTGACACACTATATTTGATATAGTATTTTTGATATACTATATTTGTTATATTATATTTGATATATTATATTTGATATACTAATTTTGATATACTATCTGTCGTTGACTCTGTTAAAAGGCTGTCACCATGCCTACCAGGAGGGACCCTAGGGCCAGACATTAATAGTTTATTATTTATTCTCTCTCGTGTGATACACACCTATTCTCAATAGTTGTGGGCATCGATATTGGTTTTGTTGGGGTAAAATAAACTATGTGTGCATAAGATGTCAGAAAAAAAACATTCCTTTTAGAATAAGACCGATCAGTGTTATTGATTCTGATCACGTGACTCTGAGGACACAGTATGATGACTCAAAGCTGGACGCTGCTTCCTGCTTCTAACAGAGAGTAGCGCAGCATCACTGGACGCTGCAGGACTGAGGTTGTCTACAGGTCACACAGAGGTCACCTAGAGGTCAGCTAGAGGTCACCTAGAGGTCATAGAGCACCTCCAGCACGGTGGCCAGCGACCAGGCCTGAGTCTCACAGCTGAAGGGGCAGTGCTGCCCGCTCTCATTGGTCAGCTCAGGGAGACCCTTCCATGGAGATCTGGGGAGAGGGCGATAGTTAGGGTACAGTTAGTGTACAGTTAGGGTCGGTTAGGGTACAGTTAGGGTATAGGGTACAGGTAGGGTATAGGGTACAGTTAGGGTATAGGGTACATTTAGGGTACAGTTAGGGTATAGGGTACAGTTAGGGTACAGGTAGGGTATAGGGTACAGTTAGGGTATAGGGTACATTTAGGGTACAGTTAGGGTATAGGGTACAGTTAAGGTACAGTTAGGGTATAGGGTACAGCAAGGGTACAGTTAGGGTACAGGTAGGGTATAGGGTACAGTTAGGGTAAAGGGTACAGTAGTTAGGGTTTAGGGTACAGTAAGGGTATATGGGACAGTTAGGGTACAGGTAGGGTATAGAGTACAGTTAGGCTATAGGGTACAGTAAGGGTACAGTTAGGGTATAGGGTACAGTTAGGGTATAGGGTACCCTTAGGGTACAGTTAGGGTATAGGGTACAGTTAGGGTGCTCACCCCTCCAGGTGGGTGTAGTGCCGTGACAGCAAGTGTTTGACCAGAATCACGGTCCTCTGGTACTCTTCCTCCCCCAGCTTCTTAGAGAAAAAGAGTTTGGCCCGGAGGAAGTATCCTATTGGCCACAGCCACTCCTACACACACACCCACACACCCACACACACACACATTAAACACACAAGGGGGCAACTAGGGGCTGTGACTACATGTTAAACAGTACTGTGTTGGAGAACTAGGGGCGTGTTGACTCACCGGCCCTTGGTGGTAATTGAAACCCTTGGCCAGGTTGTAGTTGTCGTTGTCCAGTGCGTTGTCATAGATACCACAGTACACCATGTCACTAGGACAACAGAGACAGCGTTAAGGAGATCACTGAAACAGGAAGTTAAAGCGGCTGTTGGTGAGACATGAAACCATCAAAACACTTACTGTCTGCTCCCTCTCGACCAATCAGAAGCATATAGAATATAGTATAGTAGTATATAGTATGGTAGTGTAGTTACTCTGGGTCCAGGGTCTTCATTCCCAGTGTTCCCAGTAGTTTGCTCTCTGCCACTTCCAGGGCCTTCCAAGCGCGCTCAGTGGAGAACAGCTCTGGAGCCTAGAGCCAATCGGAGCACAGGACAGCCCATCAGACCACAGGACAGCCCATCAGAGCACAGGACAGCCCATCAGACCACAGGACAGCCAATCAGAGCACAGGACAGCCCATCAGACCACAGGACAGCCAATCAGAGCACAGGACAGCCCATCAGACCACAGGACAGCCAATCAGAGCACAGGACAGCCCATCAGAGCACAGCCAATCAGAGCACAGGACAGCCCATCAGAGCACAGGACAACCCTTCAGGGCACAGGACAGCTGATCAGAGCACAGGACCGCCAATCAGAGCACAGGACAGCCCATCAGAGCAGAGCCAATAAGAGCACAGGACAGCCAATCAGAGCAAAGCCAATCAGAGCACAGGACAGCCGATCAGAGCACCAGGCAGCCAATCAAGCACAGGACAGCCAATGCAAACACAGGATGGCCTATCACAACATAGCATGTCTGTCTGTCTGTGTGTAACCCATCTGTCTGTAACCTGTCTCTCTGTCTCTAACCTGTCTGTCTTTAACCTGTCTGTGTGTAACTCGTCTGTCTGTCTACGTACCACCACCATAGCGATGGTGAAGTTGGGCCGGAGCTGGTAGTCACACCAGGCGCTGGAGGCCCCGAAGCTGTCCTTGTAGATGTGCTGTTTGTGGACCAGGTCTGGGCGGGTCTCCAGGGGGTCCCCGGCCTCGCCCGACACCCAGAAGGACGCCTCGAAGGACCGCTGGATGGCCTGGTCCCACCACGAGTACTGGATGAACTCCTCCTTGCCTAGGGGAGGACACCTTATACATGAAGTCACACTCCCCAGGGAGCAGGACGCATAAGGTGCCGTCTCCGTCTAACAGTATGTAGTATAAAGTATCGTCTCTGTGTAACAGTATGTAGTATAAAGTATCGTCTCTGTGTAACAGTATGTAGTATAAAGTATCGTCTCTGTGTAACAGTATGTAGTATAAAGTATCGTCTCTGTGTAACAGTATGTAGTATAAAGTATCGTCTCTGTGTAACAGTATGTAGTATAAAGTATCGTCT
The DNA here is from genome assembly GCA_900291075.1 of Melanogrammus aeglefinus. NCBI lineage: Eukaryota > Metazoa > Chordata > Actinopteri > Gadiformes > Gadidae > Melanogrammus > Melanogrammus aeglefinus. The sequence continues at coordinate 811,803 of OLKM01000022.1, read as the reverse complement.
CTGTGTAACAGTATGTAGTATGTAGTATATAGTATATACAGTACGTAGTATATAGTGTAAAGTACCTTCTCTGCGTACTGTGGCTCCGTCGTAGTGGTACAGTATGTAGTATATAGTATACAGTACGTAGTATTTAGTGTAAAGTACCTTCTCTGCGTACTGTGGCTCCGTCGTAGGGGTACAGTCCCTCCTTGTGTAGCAGCAGCAGCCAGCGCAGCGTGGACTTACAGAGACCCATGATCTCCACGGCCGCGCCGTCCCTGGGGACAGAGGGTACTACTGCAGTACTGGGGACAGAGGGTACTACTGCAGTACTGGGGACAGAGAGTACTACTGCAGTACTGGGGACAGAGAGTACTACTGCAGTACTGGGGACAGACGAGTACTACTGCAGTACTGGGGACAGACGAGTACTACTGCAGTACTGGGGACAGACGAGTACTACTGCAGTACTGGGGACAGAGAGTACTACTGCAGTACTGGGGACAGACGAGTACTACTGCAGTACTGGGGACAGACGAGTACTACTGCAGTACTGGGGACAGAGAGTACTACTGCAGTACTGGGGACAGAGAGTACTACTAATCGCATTAATGTCATTGTTAACTCACGATTAATCGCACATTTTTTTCTATTCTAAATATCCCTTGTAATCGGGAGAGTCTGGAGAATTCCCGGTGGGCCGTTAACGTTTCGGGGCTGTCGGGCTGATTACTGCGGGATACCAGCTGCCGGACGGCAGCGCCGTCCGGCAGCCTGAGCTGTGCACCCGCAACCTCTCACTCACTCAACAGCCGCAACACAAACTGTCAACGTCGCAACCAAGTCTAATTTGTCTAGACGGGAGTAACTGAGCGGCCCCTACTGAAGTGGTACAGCCCAGGTGGGCCTTGAACTGCGATTGGTCAGAAAGACGTAACAGCTAATGACAACATTGAACTCTCATGCAGGCTTGAACAGAGTGACCCACAAACGCACACACACACTTTAATGGAGTTTTTCACCCGATCCATATCGTTGCTTGCCTCAACAAGTTTGTGCGGCATGCTTGGTGTTTTGTTTCCGGTGTAGCTGCTAGATACGGTATGGTGTTTTAGTTTTTTTCACTTGACTAGTTGTTGCTAGACAGCAGGTGAAAAAACGACAATGTTTGCCAAGCCTAAAGAGTGTTAATCTCGCAATAATTTTTTTTAACGCCGTTAAAATTGGTTTGCGTTAACGCCATTAACAACGCGTTAAACTGACAGCACTAATATATATATATATATATAACAGGTATATAACATGCTCTAACTGGTACCTGGGCGTTGCGGGCATCCCTTTGTTGCGAGCACGCTCGCTCTCTCCCATCTTGTCCATCCAGGTACCACAGTTGAAGCGGTTCCCCCCGATAACGAAACCCGTCTCCGGGTCCACCTTGACGACCACGTTGAACCCTGAGGTCACATGACGGTTATCAGCATGGCTAGCACTAGCGTGGCTGGCATTAGCATGGCTTGGATTAGCATGGCTAGCACTAGCATGGCTACCACTAGCATGGCTAGTATGATGCTACCATGATGCTGCTCCAGTCAGATCGCTTCTGTTTTATAGTCAAATATCTCCTAAAATACAGATGACATCATACCTGATGACATCACATATCACCTCATATCTGACCAAGTTCAACAATAACTGTGCGTTCACACCAAAAGCGAATTGCGCTGCAAAGACGCTTTGGTCGCTCATAAAGTATTGCTGCGAATATTTCTGTTCGCTTTTGTCACTCAAGTCACTCATGATGTACAACAAATGAAAATGATTCCCGCTTAAATACGAACGTTCTAGATCGCAAATATTTTCTATAAATACTCCCGCTTATCATCACTTTGTATCAAAATCACTATGGATGTTGCACTCATTACTATTGAACACAAAACAAAAAACACAGCTGTCATTATCACTGTCACTGACAGCGATATATTGTTTCACTTCTTACGACAAATGTACTTATTGTAAGTCGCTTTGGATAAAAGCGGCTGCTAAAGGGTCATTTGTCAGCTATCTATCCTCTTTTTTTGTAATGCACGTTTGTTCCATGCATTAATCATTTGCATAATTATTACATGATTATGCATGCCATCTCATCTCATTGATGAGATGAGATGAGATGAGATGAGAGATGAGATTATGTATGCATTATTCCCTTGCACAGCGTATTATTTCTTTGGACAACGTACGTATTTTCGATATTTGAAAATGATATCGTCCTATTCAGAGCAAGGAAGATTAGTATGCTAGGATCTCGGTTAGCAGGCATGTATCGCGCCTATTTTACAATAATCTCAAACATTTCATTAACTCACACACCAGACCAACCAACCACGCGTGACACCTCCGCCCAGGCCAGAGCCTTTTTATTGCGATCTCTGTACTGAAAAAGGCTCGGATCGTACAACACCGGGTGCCCAGTTACAGCCGCGATTCATTTTTCAGTCGACATTTTAGGGACCATCAGTAGGAACCAAAGAAGTAGGTAGGAACCAAAGTGCCGGTGTTCGGTGTTCCCTGGGATCCACGCAAGCAGAGAGCGTCTCTATTCCGATTGGCTGTCAGTGTTTTGCTGCTGAAACACGTCATAGTAATTTGCATAAAGTTCAGCCGTCTTCAACTTTTTTTGAACTTTGGTTGTGTCGCTTTGGTCGCTCTTGCCCATAGAAAGTGAATGACTTCCGGTGATTTGGCAGCTCATTTCGCTTTTGGTGTGAACGCACAGTAAGGAGGAGGAGCAGGGAGAGGAGTACCTTCGTCCCTCATGTGCTGGTCTATCTTGGGTCCGGCTCCTCTCTCTCGGTAGGAGATCCCCTGCAGGTGGCGCTGGAGAGCCTCCTGGATGACATCATGGAGAGGCTGCTCCTGTAGGAGAAACACACACACATGTAACACACACGCTATGCACAACACACACATGTAACACACACACTCTACACACCACACACACACCTGTAACACACAAATCACACGCACGCACGCACGCACGCACGCACGCACGCACGCACGCACGCACGCACGCACGCACGCACGCACGCACGCACGCACGCACGCACGCACGCACGCACGCACGGCACGCACGCACGCACGCACGCACGCACGCACGCACGCACGCACGCACGCACGCACGCACGCACGCACGCACGCACGCACGCACGCACGCACGCACGCACGCACCACGCACGCACGCACGCACGCACGCACGCACGCACGCACGCACGCACGCACGACGCACGCACGCACGCACGCACGCACGCACGCACGCACGCACGCACGCAACGCACGCACGCACGCACGCACCGCACGCACGCACGCACGCACGCACGCACGCAACGCACGGCACGCACGCACGCACGCACGCACGCACGCACGCACGGCACGCGCACGCACGCACGCACGCACGCACGCACGCACGCACGCACGCACGCACGCACGCACGCACGCACGCACGCACGCACGCACGCACGCACGCACGCACGCACGCACGCACGCACGCACGCACGCACGCACACACACACACACACACACACACCATGATGAGGGCCATGATGTGTGTGTGGGTACGTACCACCTCTCCGGCGGGGCGGGGCTCACAGTCGTCGGTTGGGAACATGCGTGTGACGGGACACAGCAGGATGTCCTCGCCCTGGGGCACCTGGGTAACGTAGTCCTGAGGAGGAGGAGGAGGAGGAGTAGAGCAGCATGAGGAGGAGAGGAGCAGCATGAGGAGGAGGAGGAGCAGCATGAGGAGGAGGAGCAGCAGTACCTGGACGCACTGCAGCCACCACCAGACGGCGTCCCTGCAGTTGTAGCGCGCGGCGCGGCCGCCACCCAGCAGGTTTGGGACCAGGCCGTGGCGCAGCGTCCCCGCGAAGCCCAGGATCACGTTGCTACGGAGACGGATAGGAGGGGTGAGAGGGGGATGGAGGAACACACACACACACACACACACACACACACACACACACACACACACACACACACACACACACACACACACATACCGTGCCTCCAGGTGGCGTCCCGTCAGAAGCATCAGGCCGCGCAGGGCGATGAAGGAGTCCCGCCCCCAGCAGCGGAAGATCCCCGAGGAGAAGTGAGGAAGACCTGGAAGAAGACTAGCCGTCAGCCTCCTGCCCAATCCTCCTCCTGTCCCCTTACACCTCCTCCTGTCCCCTAGCCCCTCCTCCTGTCCCCTAGCCCCTCCTCCTGTCCTCAAGCCCCTCCTCCTGTCCCCTTACACCTCCTCCTGTCCCCTAGCCCCTCCTCCTGTCCCCTAGCCCCTCCTACTGTCTTTAAGACCATTCTCCTGTCTCCTAGCCTCTCCTCCCGTCTCCTAGCCCATTCTCCTGTCTCCTAGCCTCTCCTCCCGTCTCCTAGCCCCTCCTCCCGTCCCCTAGCCCCTCCTCCTGTCCCCTAGCTCCTCCTCCTGTCCCCTAGCCCCTCCTCCTGTCCTCAAGCCCCTCCTCCTGTCCCCTAGCCCCTCCTCCTGTCCTCTAGCCCCTCCTCCTTTCCCCTAGCCCCTCCTACTGTCTTTAAGACCATTTTCCTGTCTCCTAGCCCCTCCTCCCGTCTCCTAGCCCCTCCTCCCGTCTCCTAGCCCCTCCTCCTGTCTCCTAGCACCTCCTCCTGTCCTCCAGCACCTCCTCCTGTCTCCTAGCCCCTCCTCCCATCTCCTAGTCCCTCCTCCTGTCTGAAAGTCCTTCCATGTGAGGTCGGCCCCTTTGGACCCTTATACCAACCCTCCGCTGTGATTGGACGCTGAGAGGCTACCTGCAGCCAATGAGACGCAGCACTGCTCCTTCTGCCCGGTGACGGGGCTGAGGCGGTAGGGGACGTCCTCCAGCGAGGAGGAGAGCGGAGGCAGGGCCGGCAGCCGCCCCACCCCGCACATCTGGACCGAGCCCAGCGCCAGCAGCCGCACCAGGCTGGAGCCGTCCTGGACAAAGCTAACAGACACAACGTAGTGTTAGCACCAGGCTGGAGCCCTCCTGGACAAAGCTAACAGACACAACGTAGTGTTAGCACCAGGCTGGAGCCCTCCTGGACAAAGCTAACAGACACAACGTAGTGTTAGAACCAGGCTGGAGCCCTCCTGGACAAAGCTAACAGACACAACGTAGTGTTAGCAGCAGGCTGGAGCCCTCCTGGACGAAGCTAACAGACACAACGTAGCATTAGCAGCAGGCTACCTGCAGCTAGGCGAGCAAGCCTACCTGGACATGAGGCGGTAGGTGGACTGCAGCGCCGCGCCGTACGCCCCGACCAAGATGGCGTCGAAATAGCAGGGGATGAGATACCGAGGAACCAGCTTCAGGAAGTCAAACATAGAGGCCAGCCACTGGCCCACCTACACACACGCACACACGCACACGCACACGCACACACACACAAACACACAGGAGAAGGTTCTGACTGATAGGAAGAGGAGGATGTCTGACTGATGGGGGGAGGAGCAGCAGGAGGAGGTGGAGGAGGGGGAGGAGGAGGAGGAGGAGGAGCAGGGGGAGGAGGAGGAGGAGGGGGAGGCTCTGACCTGGGCCAGCGGTCCCTCACGGGCTACCAGGCGGGAGGAGACGTAGTCCAGCAGCCAGTCCCCTTGACGGAGGTTCACACACAGCGGGTGGCCCAGGTCGTTGGTGGGCCGGATCTCAGCCAGCACCGAGATGAGCCCTGTGCAGACCAGCACCAAAACATTAACCATCAACCAGCACCGGACCATCAACCAGCCCCATCAACCAGCACCAAACCATCAACCAACCCCAAACCGTCAACCACCAACCAGCACCAAACCATCAAACAGCCCCATCAACCAGCACCAAACCATCAACAATCAACCAGCACCAAACCATCAACCATCAACCAGCACCAAACCATCAACCATCAACCAGCACCAAACCATCAACCAGCACCAAACCATCAACCAGCACCAAACCATCAACCATCAACCAGCACCAAACCATCAACCAGCGCCAAACCATCAACCAACAACCAGCACCAAACCATCAACCAGCACCAAACCATCAACCATCAACCAACAACCAGCACCAAACCATCAACCAGCACCAAACCATCAACCATCAACCAGCACCCAGCACCAAACCATCAACCAGCACCAAACCATCAACCATCAACCAGCACCAAACTATCAACCAGAAACAATTGACCAGTACCAAACCATCAATTAGCACCAAACCATCAACCAGCACCATCAACAAGTACCAAACCATCAACCAGCACCATCAACAAGTACCAAACTATCAACCAGCACCAAACCATCAACCAGCACCATCAACAAGTACCAAACCATCTGTCACGGTCTGCCCGTCACGCCCCTTTCACCCTCGCAGCTGGGCTGCATCAGGTGATCAGTGGAACCTTCAAGTTGGCTGAACACTGTTCCCCTGTTGCCAGATTGTCTTCGCTGTTAGGTTATGCAAGTCTCTCCAGCTATTCACCTGTCTCCTGTTCCCGGTTTCTCGATCCTGCCTGTCCTCGACTACGTTCCCCGCCTCGTCCTTCTGGATCCTCGTTCGCCTGTCTCCTGTCCCGGCTTCTCGACCCTGCCAGTCCCCGACTACGTTCCCCGTCTCGTCCTTCTGGATCCTCGTTCGCCTGTCTCCTGTCCCGGCCTCCCGACCCTGCCTGTCCCCGACTACGTTCCCCGTCTCGTCCTTCTGGATCCTCGTTTGCCTGTCTCCTGTCCCGGTTTCCCGATCCTGCCTGTCCCCGGCTACGTTCTCCGCCCCGTCCCCGTTGATTTGCTTGACGAAGTAAAGTTCGGAATATCATTTTGTTTGCTTGTCTCTGAGTCGTGCTTTTGGGTTCCAGTCTGCCAGTCTCCTCGGTGGAGCGTGATACCATCACCCAGCACCAAACCATCACCCAGCACCATACCATCAACCAGCACCAAACCATCAACCAGCACCATATCATCAACCAGCACAAAACCATCAACCAGCACCAAACCATCAACCAGCCCCATACCATCAACCAGCACCATACCATCAACCAGCACCATACCATCAACCAGCACCATACCATCAACCAGCACCATACCATCAACCAGCACCATACCATCAACCAGCACCATACCATCAACCAGGACCATACCATCAACCAGCACCATACCATCACGGTACCTTGCAGCCCGGCGTAGCGGAGCTTCTCCCAGCCCGGGACGCCGTAGCATCCTCCTCCATCCTCTTCTTCCTCAGCGTCGCAGCGGAACAGCAGGATGTTGAGGTCGGAGAGGGAGAGCTGGGACATCAGCCTACACACACAAACACACACACACACACACACACACACACACACACACACACACACACACACACACACACACACACACACACACACACACACACACACACACACACACACACACACACACACATACAGTATATATACAGTATATATGTACACATATTTATATATATACACACACACACTGTGTGTGCATGTGTGTGTGTCTCTGTGCTATGTGTGTGCATGTGTGTGTGTCTCTGTGCTATGTGTGTGTGTGTGTCTCTGTGCTATGTGTGTGTGTGTGTGTGTGTGTGTGTGTGTGTGTGTGTGTGTGTGTGTGTGTGTGTGTGTGTGTGTGTGTGTGTGTGTGTGTGTGTGTGTGTGTGTGTGTGTGTGTGCGTGTGTGTGTGTGCATGTGGTTTGTATCTGGTCGAGTGCTTACTGTGCCAGGGGGGTCTTCAGCGCGGGGGGGGTTTGGGCGTCCGGGATGCTGCCCTTGCGGTACTTGGGGCTGAACTGGGTGAGGTAGAAGCGGAGGATCCCGACCACCTGCTGGGCCCGGGGGTCCAGGCTCACTCTGGGGGAGGGAGTGGGGTGCCATGGAGATCTTAGAACCACTCAACATGAACACTGCAGTATGATTAAGGGCGTATTCACACCAGGACAGTCCTTAGTTCTCTTTGGTCCGGACCAAAACGCAATGTTTATTTTTTGGTTTGGTGCGGTTCCTTTTCACGTTACAATTTTTCGCAACAGTCCGAGAATTCGTCAACAACGCACGTTTGTGCATAGATCGTTCAATCATTGGACAAGACGGTCGGGGGTGGGGTAACGCAGGGTAACGCATAAAAAAAAAAGTAAACAAAGAAAACAAAGTCAACAAACTATGGAGAATATGGAGATTCAGCGAATGAGCGAACCGAGACCACTCCACCGGCTGGGTCTCGGGCCGGCTGTTTGGTCCGCACCAGAGTTCAATGGTTTATATTCACACCAGCCCAAGAGGTCTGTACCAGCAATTTTTTTGGTTTGGTTCGACCAAACAAGGCAGGTGTGAATACGCCCTTAGAGAAGAAACAACTAGAACATTGAGTGTGAGTGAGTGAGTGAGTGAGAGAGTTAGTGAGGTAGTGAGTGAGTGAGGTAGTGAGTGAGTGAGTGAGTAAGTGAGTGAGTGAGTGAGTGAGGTAGTGAGTGAGTGAGGTAGTGAGTGAGTGAGTGAGTGAGTAAGGTAGTGAGATAGTGAGTGAGTGAGTGAGTGAGTGAGTGAGGTAGTGAGTGAGTGAGGTAGTGAGTGAGTGAGTGAGTGAGTAAGGTAGTGAGTGAGTGAGGTAGTGAGGTAGTGCGGTAGTGAGGTAGTGAGGTATTGAGTGACTGAGGTAGTGAGTGAGTGAGGTAGTGAGTGAGTGATTGAGAGAGTGAGGTAGTGAGTGAGTGAGGGAGTGAGCGAGTGAGGTAGTGAGGTAGTGAGTGAGTGAGGTATTGAGTGACTGAGGTAGTGAGTGAGTGAGGTAGTGCGGTAGTGAGGTAGTGAGTGAGTGAGGTATTGAGGTAGTAAGTGAGTAAGTGGTTGAGGGTACCTGAAGGCGATGGCGCTCCCAGGGGTCAGCTTCTGGAAGGTGATCTCCTGGATGAACTCTGACCTCCCCTTAGAGGTCCCGACCCCCGGCTTCACCAGAGTACTTTCCGCTAGCTACATAGTGATGGTGAGAGTGAGAAGTGATACAAGGTATAGAGTAACAGAAGATTGAGGAGTAAGACAAAGTCTAAAGTAACAGAAGAGTGAGGAGTGATAGAGTGAAGAGTTATACGAGGTATATATTAACAGAATGGCGATAGTGATAGATGGGGTGATACAAGTTGTATAGTAACAGAAGAGTGAGAGCGATAAAGTGGGGAGTGATGCGATATCTTTAGTAGAGTAAGATTGACAGAGTGAGTAGTGCCAGTGATAGAGTGAGGAGTGATACACGGTATATAGTAACATAATAGTCAGAGTGACAGAGTGAGGAGGGAAACCAGGTCTATAGTAACAGAAGGGTGAGAGGAATATAGATAAGAATGAGAGTGACAGAGTGAGGAGCGATACGAGGTCTATAGTGAGAGTGACAGAGTGAGGAGCGATACGAGGTCTTTAGTGAGAGTGACAGAGTGAGGAGCGAAACGAGGTCTATAGTGAGAGTGACAGAGTGAGGAGCGATACGAGGTCTATAGTGAGAGTGAGAGTGAGGAGCGATACGAGGTCTATAGTGAGAGTGACAGAGTGAGGAGCGATACGAGGTCTACAGTGAGAGTGACAGAGTGAGGAGCGATACGAGGTGAGTACAGACCTCTATGTGCTCCTTGATCTCCACAGAGTACTCTGGCATGCCATTGATGACGCCATCGTCTCTCTTATAACTCCCAGCATGCCTTTCAACCATCCTCGCCTCAAACACCACCTCCTCGATCTTCCCTGAGAGAGAGAGAGAGAGAGAGAGAGAGAGAGAGAGAGAGAGAGAGAGAGAGAGAGAGAGAGAGAGAGAGAGAGAGAGAGAGAGAGAGAGAGAGAGAGAGAGAGAGAGAGAGAGAGAGAGAGAGAGAGTGACAGTGAGTGTCAGAGGGAATCAGACCAACAGGAAAAGAGACAGACAGGCAGGCATAGAGACAGGCATACAGGCAGACAGACCTGGTATGAACATTGGGGGGGGGTGGTGGGGGGGTACTGGTGGTTCTTGATGTCCCAGAATGCTGTTCTGCTGACGGTCACCACTGATTGATGGGTCGAGGGACAGTGGCGAGTCACAGCCACCGTGTCCGCGTCCACCTGGTCCACGTACACCTGGGGACAGGAAGTAATGTCACACACACAACTAGACCAGCTCACACACAGGAAGGGATGTCAGAGCAACAGCGGGACACTTCCCTACTTCCTACTTGTTTCAAACCTACAGCGTTATGCTACCATGTTTCACAAACCACAAATATTTGATAACTATGTTCAATAACAAGCACTTATTACTTTGGCTGGCCAGACCTTTCAACCCCTCCCCTCACCTGTATAAAGCCCCTCCCCTACCTGTTTGAAGCCCCTCCCCTACCTGTATGAAGCCCTGTGCCGCCAGCTCCTGGTGCAGCAGGTTGATGGCTCTCTTTGCGGCTGTGATGCCAGTCTGGCCGCTGGTCTCCCCCACAGAGGCAGAGGGCGCCGCGCTCCAGCTGGGGTACACACGCTCCTCCTTTACCACCGAGATCTGGACCAATCACAACACAACGCTGAGCAAGCGACTCGAGGACGTGTGTGTGTGTGTGTGTGTGTGTGTGTGTGTGTGTGTGTGTGTGTGTGTGTGTGTGTGTGTGTGTGTGTGTGTGTGTGTGTGTGTGTGTGTGTGTGTGTGTGTGTGTGTGTGTGTGTGTGTGTGTGTTGTGTGTGTGTGTGTGTGTGTGTGTGTGTGTGCGTGTACCTGGTGTGGTACCAGCTCGTCGTACCCTCTGGTGGAGCCGGTGGCGCAGCACGCCATCGACACAACAGCGGCGCTTGGCAGGGCGTCCAGCACCGACCGCAGCTACAACACAACGCTAGCTCATTAGCATCAGCTACCACCCAACATTAGCTCAGTAGCATCAGCTACAACACAACACTAGCTCATTAGCATCAACTACAACACAACACTACCTCACTAGCATCAGCTAAAACACAACGCTAGCTCATCAGCATCAGCAACCACCCAACATTAGCTCATCAGCATCAGCTACCACCCAACATTAGCTCAGTAGCATCAGCTACAACACAACACTAGCTCATTAGCATCCGCTACAACACAATGCTAGCTCATTAGCATCAGCTACACCACAACGCTAGCTCATTAGTATCAACTACAACACAAGCTCATTAGCATCAGCTAAAACACAAGGCTAGCTCATTAGCATCAGCACAACATTTCAGCAGAAACAGAACAATAGCATGTTAGCTATAAGACACAACCGTAGCATCGGCTACAACACACATTAGCAGATTAGCATCAGCTGCTACAGAGACGTAGCCCTTTGGAAGGGGAAGGTGACGGTGAATGCAGACCTGGATGGGGCACTCGTTGTCATGGGTGATGTCCAGGAACATGGCGTGGGCGATGGAGGGAACCAGGGGCCGCAGGCTGGGCTGCACCATGGCCCCCACCGGCTGGCCCCCGTAGCGGTAAACCAGGCGGCCCTCCTCATGGCTGTCCCCCGCAGACATGGCCTCTGGGACACACAGCAGTTAACCAGTTAACCAGCTAACCAGCTACACACACTCCAGACCAGTTAAGCAGCTAATCAGTCTACACACACTCCAGACCAGTTAACCAGTCTACACACACTTCAGAACAGTTAACCAGCTAACCAGCTACACACTGCAGACCAGTTAACCAGTTAACCAGTCTACACACACTCCAGACCAGTTAACCAGTTAACCAGCTACACACTGCAGACCAGTTAACCAGTTAACCAGCTACACACACTCCAGACCAGTTAACCAGTCATATCAGTTAACCAGTCAGATCAGTTAACCAGTCTACACAGCTTACCTCGCTGATGGTTAATAGTGTTGCAGTTAGTAGTGTTTGTATCAGGCACAACAACGTAACAATATTAATACATCTTAGCATTGAATTGATTATTACAACTACAAAGTGTATTTCTTAAATATATATTATATATACACATACATATAGTATCTATATATATTTATACATAGAAAGAGAGATCCATATCTAGATATGATGAGCTCTATAAACTGTATTTAGTTATTTAGTATTACAGTACCTCATATTTAAGCTACAGTACATTGTATTAAAGCAACAGCACCTAGTATTAAAGCTACAGTACCTCGTATTAAAGCTACACTACCCTGTATTAAAGCTAAGGTACCTCATATGTAAGCTACAGTGCCTTGTATTAAAGCTAAGGTACCTCATATGTAAGCTACAGTGCCTTGTATTAAAGCTAAGGTACCTCATATGTAAGCTACAGTGCCTTGTATTAAAGTCACAGTACCTCATATTAAAGCTACAGTACCTCATATTAAAGCAACAGTACCTCGTATTAAAGCTACAGTACCTCATAGGAAAGCTACAGTACCTCATATTTAAGCTACAGTACCTTGTATTAAAGTCACAGTACCTCATAATAAAGCTACAGTACCTCTTGTGAAAGCCACAGTTCCTATAATTAAAGCTACAATACCTCATATTAAAGCTACAGTGCCGCATGTTAAAGCTACAGCACCGCGTGTTAAAGCTGTAATAAATTGTATTAATGAAACAGTACCTCGTATTAAAGATGTGATCCCTAGCTTGGTGACGAAGACATTGTCAAGTTCCTCGCTGCCCGTGAAGAGCTCCGCCACCACGTAAAGGTTAGGACACACCCTCCGAGCAGCGGCCAGCATAAACTGACCAACCACAGCACAGGACAGCCAGGCCGCGGCCACATAACAGCCAAGAGGGGAGAGGTTTGGGGGGACGGGGGACAAGGCAGCGGAGCCAAAAGTGATGTGATGTAGACAAAAAGAGAGAGAGACAGAGAAACTAGGGAGAGAGCAAGAGGTAGAGAGAGAGCAACAGGGAGAGAGAGAGAGAAACAGGGAGAGAGGGAGAGAGACAGAGAAACAGGGAGAGGGAGAGAGAGAAACAGGGAGAGAGAGAGAGGGAGAGAGAGAGAAACAGGGACAGAGTGAGAGGGAGAGAGAGAGAAAAAGGGAGAGAGTGAGAGGGAGAGAGAGAGAAAAAGGGAGAGTGAGAGGGAGAGAGAGACAGAGAGAAACAGGGAGAGAGAAACAGGGAGAGAGAAAGAGACAGAGAGAAACAGGGCGAGAGCGAGAGGGAGAGAGAGAGAGCGCATTAGTATACGCATGCCAACGTGCACACCAGCAACACGTGCACCAGCACACGTGCACCAGCGTACCGCGCACGAGGCTGCTGATCCCGAGGCGGTTGACGAAGACGTTGTCGAGAGTCTCGCTGCCCGTGAAGAGCTCAGCGATCACATACAGGTCGGGGCGCACCGCCCGGGCAGCGGACAGCATGGTCTGGACACACACACACACGCACGCACGCATGTACACGCACACCCACACAACATACACAAACACACACACACAACATACACATACAAACATACGATACAAACATTCACACATACAACACACACATACTTCCAGGACTGAATTTATAAAACACAACAGAGTCTCAAAGACTTTGAGACAAGTGATCAGCATGTGAATGGTCACGGTTTGATGAGGTCATGATGAGATCACGGTGTGATGAAGTCATGGTGTGATGAGGTCACTGTGAGGCCGTTACCCTGATGACATACCTCGGCCACGTGCAGCGGTGTGGAGTGGCAGTTGTCGAGGCGGACCCCGTGGAAGTGCTGTGCGGTGGTCTGTGTGTAGCGCGTCATGTGGGCCCAGAGGTAGGGGCAATCCTGGGGGCCGGCGCCGTAGCGCAGCTTCACGCTGTCGCCCCAGCAAACCAGCTCCCTGCGCAGGTACACACTGGAGCCTGCACACACAGGGGGCCATGTTGGACCCTTGTTGGGCGGCCATGGTGGATCTAGGTTCTGCGGCCATTTTGGAAATAGAGAGGTGGCCATGTTGGATATAGGTAAAGCAGCCATGTTGGACCCTGGGAGGCGGCCACCTGGCGAGGCGGCCATGTTTGACATGGGGAGGCAGCCATGTTTGACCTAGGGGAGGCGGCCATGTTGGACCTAATTGCGGAGTCCATGTTGGATCTAGTTGCGGCGGCCATGTTGTATCTAGGTGTAGCGGCCATGTTGGATCTAGGTGTGGCAGCCATGTTGGATGTAGATGTGGCGGCCATGTTGGATCTAGGATTGGCGGCCATGTACGCTCTAGGTGCGGCGGCCATGTTGGAACTAGGATTGGCGGCCATGTAGGACATGGGGAGACGGCCATGCTGGACCTAGGGGAGTCAGCCATGTTGGACCTAGGGGAGGCGGCCACGTCGGATATAGGTGTGGCAACCATGTTCGACCTAGGTGAGGGAGCCATGTTGGATCTAGGTGCGGTGACCATGTTGGACCTAAGTGAGGTGGCCATGTTGGATCTAGGTGTGGCGTCCCTGTTGGATCTAGGTGCAGCGGCCATGTTGGACCTAGGTGCAGCGGCCATGTTGGACCTAGGTGCGGCCATGTTGGATGTACTGGCCTGGTTCAGCGAAGTTGCGGAGGGGGTCGTCCCCCATCACCCAGCCGTTGTGCGCCAGGAAGTGACACGCCGCCGTCGGCACTTCCAGGAGACGCAGCTCCTCCTCCAGAGAGAGGAGCTCAGAGGAGGAGAAGGAGAAGTACCTACACACACACACACACACACACACACACACACACACACACACACACACACACACACACACACACACACACACACACACACACACACACACAGTTGAGGGTTCCTACCTGCTGTGATGTATCAGCAGATATGATGTTCAACTACCTCTCTCTTTTTATACCCCTCTCTCTATATATCCTCTCTCTCCATAAATACACACACACACACACACACACACACACACACACACACACACACACACACACACACACACACACACACACACACACACACACACACACACACACACACACACACACACACACACACACACACACACACACGCCAAAATGAGTGTTCTACTCAATTTCTCTTGACTCCTCCATGGTCTTACCTTGTCTAGTCTCATCTGGTCTAGTGACTCAGGTTGTAGTCTCACCTAGTCTTCTTACCTGGTAACCAATGGGTTCTTCTGGTTCACAGGTCCCACTTTAGGACCATGGTCGGCCAGCCGTTCATAAACTACAGTTCCCACGATGCAGTTGGCTGCCTGAGAGGAAGAAGAGAAGAAGAAAATATAATCTTCAAAAGAAAGTTTGATGAGTTCTGAAACCTTTAGAAAACAAATGTTCCATAACATTGAAACATACATTTATTAAGTATTTTAACAACAAGCCATTAGTATATACCGCAGTTTAACAAGCCATTAGTAGTGTATAGTTCAACAGGCCATAAGTATGTGTTGTAACAGGTTAGAGGTCAGTAAGTAGTTAGTAAGTATCTTAACCTGTAGGGTAGTAGTTATTTAGTACTTAGTTAGTATCTTAACCTGTACCGGTAAGTTAGTAGTAGTTAGTATCTTAACCTGTAGATTGGTAGATGGTTAGTATCTTAACCTGTAGGGTAGTAGATAGTTAGTATCTTAACCTATAGGTTAGTAGTTAGTTTGTATCTTAACCTGTAGGTTAGTAGTTAGTATCTTAACCTGTAGGGTAGTAGTTAGTAATAGTTAGTATCTTTAACTTTAGGGTTAGCAATAGTTAGTATCTTAACCTGTAGATTAGTAGTTAGTATCTTAACCTGTAGGGTAGTAGTTAGTTAGTAATAGTTAGAATCTTTAACTTTAGGGTTAGCAAGTTAGTATCTTAACCTGTAGGTTAGTAGTTAGTATCTTAACCTGCAGGTTAGTAGTTAGTTAGTATCTTAACCTGTAGGTTAGTAGTTAGTTAGTAGTAGTTAGTATCTAACCTGCTCCTGGTGCTGGTGGACGATGTGGTACTGCTGTCCGTTCAGCTCATTCAGCCTCTGCTTCAGCGAATCACAGCACTCCAGGAGGTGATGGGGGGCGGGGCTACAGACGCATCATTTGATTACTGCATAATCTGAACTCTGTGGAGACGTCCCAACCTCTAGTGCTCAAATGTTAACGTTTGCATTTTTCAATAAAGTTTTTCTTGCGACTGACCTCTGAGGGACAAATATCTCCAGGGCCGAGTCCATATCAATAGTGTTGCCATAACGACGGTAACTAGGGTCTTGGATCATCCTCAGCCCTTTCCCTCCTCTCTTATTATGGTCTGGTTTGGGATCTGAGCATCAGAAGAAAGTAGAAAAATCACACACACAAAAATACTAACAAAGACACTTATTATTATAAAGCATTAGAACTGTTCTAGTGAGTTTATAACATGAGAACAGTTCTAGTGAGTCTATAACCAGGGTCAGCAGGGTTCTAGCGGGATTAGGTTAACAGGTTAGCAGGGTTCTAGTGGGATTAGGTTAACAGGTTAGCAGGGTTCTAGTGGGATTAGGTTAACAGGTTAGCAGGGTTCTCACGGTTCTCCAGCAGGGTTCTGAAGGCTGCCACAACGTTCTCCACGTTGACCTGGAAGAACTCCCACAATCTGACCTGAGGAAACACTTCCTGCCAGAGGACGCTGCGCAGCGCCTGCAAACACACAAACACACGCACAGACACATACATGACAAACACACATACACAGACACACACATTACACAAACACACACATACACACACAAATTACAAAAACACACACACATACACAGACACACACATTACACAAACACACACATACACACACAAATTACAAAAACACACATTACAAACACACACACACACCAGATTACAAACACACACACATTACAAACACATTTCAATCACACACACACACCCACATTACAATCACACAAACACACATTACAAAACACAAACATTTCAATCACACGCACGCACACACAAACACCAATACATATATTAAAAACAGACAGACACACACACACACAATACCTCATCTTGAGCACATTATTCTCCATTTCATCATGATGTCATCTTTAGTTAAGGAAGGTTAACTAATAGCAGTGATTAGCATCTAATCAGTAGCTAGCTAGCTAGGAGGCTAGGCCTAGGCGGTGAACTTACGTTGAGGTGTGCCTCGCTGGTGATTTCAGCAGGAAGTCCTTTAGCAACGTAGCTTCCGCTAGCAATACTATCGCTGAGGTGGCTGAGGGCACGGTCCAGAACCCAGGCGGGGCGCAGGTGGGGTGAGTTCACCAGGTTGTAGCCGCACTCCGGGTGGTCTGCCAGCCAGGGGCTGTTAGCCGCTGAGGACATATTGGGAGTTAACATGGGGCAGCAATACAACATGGAGTGTTTCAATACAAGATTGTGTGTTTCAATAAAACATTGTGTGTTTCAAGAAAACATTGTGTTATTATATAACATTTTGTGTTTTTATATCACATTATGTGTTTTTTATAACATTTTCTGTTTTTTTATAACAATTTGTTTGTTCGTGTTTTGTTCATATTATAATATATTATATTTAAAGCTGCATGGAAGACATTGGTCCATAGATATACCATAGAATGTGGTCTATGTCATAACCCCGAGATCCTAATGGAATCAAAATGGTGGAAGAGGGACCGAGGTGTGCGGTTCCTGACTCTGATCTGAACACCGTGAGGAGATGCATATGAGGGCAGATGTTCAAGAGTGTAGGTCAAAGGGGTCACGAGATATGCTTGGTGCATTTTTTGATTATTGCTATAGCGCCACCTGTTGCCAGTCAATTTAATCTTTCTCCTCTGTTCCTTTCTCAGCCTTGACAGCCATGGAGAGTTCATGAGAAGCAACTCAGCAGTCTTTTCTGTTCGTCCATCTGGCGGAACAATCATAAAACAACAGGTGGCCTCTGCCTCTGAGGCAGGCCCGTCATAACATTCATAAAGCCTGTCCTGTGTTCAAGGCGCTCCACAGTGGAACGTACCACTGCGCTCCGCAGTGGAACGTACCCCTGCGCTCCGCAGTGGAACGTACCACTGCACTCCCCAGTGGAACGTACCCCTGCGCTCTGCAGTGGAACGTACCCCTGCGCTCCGCAGGGGAACGTACCCCTGCACTCAACAGTAAAACGTACCCCTGCGCTCCGCAGTGGAACGTACCCCTGCGCTCAACAGTGGAACATACTACTGTGCTCCGCAGTGGACCGTAGTGCCAGCGGCTCGCTACTTTAGGACCTGCCCACAGAGATCGCACCGTCGCTATGGAGGCCAGGAATAAAGTCAGGGAACCTTTGACCTTCAGTGGGTTCCTGACCTTTATATCAAGTTCCCGAGACTCTCTGACCTTTACTGGGGAACTGCAACCAGGAGTAACGGGTTTATCACTCGAGGGGGCTGCAGTTCATTGGGTTCTTTGGTTGCCTGGTAATGTATAATATTAAATGATGCATAGATGGGATCTATAGATGTGAAAGCTATTACATATAGATATGATAGACATCATAGTGATATTTATGATGTATAGATGTTCATAAAGAGGTGATATTTATGATGTAGAGATGTTCATAAAGAGGTGATATTTATGATGTATAGATGTTCATAAAGAGGTGATACTTATGATGTATAGATGTTCATAAAGAGGTGATATTTACCGGTGTGGTTGTACACCACGTCTGTGATTGACAGCATGTTCCATTCTCTCTTCATCTTCTCCACCAATGCGCCGACATCGGCCCAGCCGTAGCTCCGCCCCTCAGGGCTGAACTCTGGGTTAAAGGTCAGCTGATCGGCCAATGAGTAGCAGGACCTGGACTCACCCAGGGTCTGGAGGGGAGTGAAGTGGAGCATGTTGTACCCTGAGAGAGAGAGAGAGAGAGAGAGAGAGAGAGAGAGAGAGAGAGAGAGAGAGAGAGAGAGAGAGAGAGAGAGAGCGAGAGAGAGAGAGAGAGAGAGAGAGAGAGAGAGAGAGAGAGAGAGAGAGACAAACAGATATACAGACAAACAGACAGACAGACAGACAGACAGACAGACAGACAGACAGACAGACAGACAGACAGACAGATAGACAGAGAGAGAGATTAAAGCTATAGTAAGCGATCTGTTGTATCATATTAGTTGTAATTCTCTCTACATCTCAATAGATCAAAGGCTGGATCTCTCAGTGCCGAAGCACCCAGCCTCAGTCAGCCGGAGGACAAGAGTGTCTTCGGAGGCCGAGTCTAGCCGGCTTGTTCCTTCAGAGTGGCCCTACCTAGCTTTAATCAGTAAGTGATAGAGGAGTGTCAAAGCTAGCTGCTAGCTAGCTGGCTGCTGAAGCTGAGTAGATGAATGCCACTAAACTAGCTGTTACATTAAGCTCCCACCTATATAGCTGCTAATTGACACCTAGCTAGATGCTACCTCGCTGGCTGCTAGCTCGACACTAGGCTAAACTGTTATAAGCTGCTATCCGGCGGTGTCCTACCGGTCTCCTTGGCGACCTGCAGCCTCTGGGGCCAGAGGTCCATGGTCCCCAGACACTTGGCCAGGTATGTCTGGATGGTGACGCAATCCAGTGGCAGGACCTGGTCATCAGGGCCCACCCGGAGCACCGGGTCCACCACCAGGTAGCCCCCACCGCACCGCCCCCCGTCCCTGGGGAACACAGGAGCAAGAGCCTCTACAGTAGGGTGGAGGTACCACTGCCTCTACAGTAGGGTGGAGGTACCACTGCCTCTACATTAGGGTGGAGGTACAACTGCCTCTAAAGTAGGGTGGAGGTACCACTGCCTCTATAGTAGGGTGGAGGTACCACTGCCTCTACAGTAGGGTGGAGGTACCACTGCCTCTACAGTAGGGTGGAGGTACCACTGCCTCTACAGTAGGGTGGAGGTACCACTGCCTCTACAGTAGGGTGGAGGTACCACTGCCTCTACAGTAATGGCCGGCTCAGACTACACGATTCTCAGACATCCCTCCACGATTTAACATGTCACACTATACGATCCCAGAGCCAGGAAATCGGGCGTTGTCTCGTCGGAAGACTGGCCACACTACACGATTCCAGGGTGCGATGCTCTTTACTTTGTATCATTCACGTTTACAAGATATTTAGAAAATCAAAGGTTTAGAACTGACATCAATGTTTTTTACATTTTTGTTATAAAGGTTCCAGTAGTTTTTATATCTGCTCAATGCAGCAACTCCTGACAGTAGTTGCGTTGCGAGTGACATGAGCGATGTAAATATAGGCCTACTGCCGCATTTCAACCAAAGTTGTCTCCATTATGTTGTTTCATTTTCTCTCGTTTTCTTCATTAGCATTCTTCTTCTTGCTATTGATCGCATTCATTTTTTGTAGTAGTTACTGTGTACTCAGCGTAGTGCAGTGAAGTCAGTTGGTAAACACTGAGCTCCAGCTGTTCGTAGGGTTCCCTCACGCAACTGGGGGCGTGGTTCCCTCATGATAGCTACGTCATGCGATTCCCCAAAAAATTCTGACATGCTAAACTTTTCGTCGTGGGGCTTTCGAACGTCGCAGACGAAAACGTAGCAGATCGCAAGCATGTCACATTACAAGAGCTCGTCTCGTCGCCGACCTGTCAAAAATCGTGTACAATTCGCAAATTTGTCTGCGACGAAAGAATCGGGGCAAAATCGGGCTGAAATCGTGTAGTCTGAGCCGGCCATAAGGGGGTTGTGGGTGGAGGTATGACTGCCTCCACAGGGTGGTGTGGGTGCAGGTCCTGGGGGGCCGTACCCGAGGCTGTAGTGGAAGTGGAAGGAGCCGGCCAGCTGCAGGTCCAGGCAGCAGTACTTATCCGAGTCGTCCTCGCGGCCGGCGGGGTTCACCCAGCTCAGTACCCGGAAGCAGCTCCTCTGGAAGGCCCCCCCCGCCGCAGGGTAGTTGGTGTGGAGGCTGACGGCGCGGCCCTGGAGGCTGGGGCCCAGACGGAACTGCAGCTCGAACCCTGGGGCCCACAGTAACACAATACGCACATTACTACACAATACTGCCCAATACTGCACATTACTCCACTATACACACATTACTACACGATACTACACAATACTGCACATTACTACCCAATACATACATTACTACACAATAGGCACATTACTACACAATACTGCACAATACACACATTACTACACAATACACACATTACTACACAATACTACACATTACTACTAAACAATACACACAATACTACACAATACACACATTACTACACAGTGCTACACAATACACACAATACTACACAATACTACATAATACTGCATATTATGGTGCCATACCCTAATGGAAAATTGTATCGGACTACTCTAAACTGTAGTAAACAATACAGCTACTCTACACCTTAGTAAACAATACAGTTACTCTACACCTTAGTACACAATAAGGTTACTCTAACCCTACACATTAGTACACAATTGTTACTACAATGCTACACATTAACACACCTTAGTTACTACAATACTACACATAAACACACCTTAGTTACTACTATACTACATAGAAACACACCTTAGTTACTACTATACTACACATTAACACACCTTATTTACTACAATACTATTCATTAACACACCTTAGTTACTCAAATACAACACATTCACACACCTTATAGACACTACAAAACTAGTAGTTAGTAGCATGGAGGCTAAATGCTTGTCCACACTAAGTTCTATTCTCGGGAGTGATAGGTCGAGTGATACTAGGTGTGATACAGGACATTTCCTATCTTGCCCCAGTCTGAACATAGACCTCTTATAGTTATTATTAGCAGTGATACTAGAATTTATACCAGAAGTGATACAGTGATGTGAGGGGTAAGAACAAGATTGATACAGTGGTATGAGTGATACCAGGAGTGATACAGTAGTATGACGAGTGATACCAGGAGTGATCCAGGGGTGTGAGGAGTGAGAACAGGAGTGTTCCAGGGTGAGTCCTACCTTGTTCTAGTCTGAACAGAGTCCTCTCCAGGTTCTCCTGGTTGTTGAGCTGGAGGACTCGGATCTGCTTCAGGTGCTGGGGCAACATCTTCTGACGTCTGCTGGACACACTATCTCACTCTCTGTCGCTCTCTCTTTCTCACTCTGGAACTCTGGAAGAAAAGAACACTTTTACACTCAAGCTGGAGCCAATCAGTCACGACACTTCTCATGTGTGGAGAAGCGAGCGCCCTAGCTCCCTGGCTTCCTAGCCGCTAGCTCCCTAGCCCCCTAGTTCCGTAACCCCTAGACCCCTTGCTCCCTAGCCCCTTAGCCCCTAGGCCTTAGCTCCTTGCAGAATCCTCCTTCTCCAGAGAGCTTTGAGGCCCTCTGTGGTTTGGAGTTCTGCTCAGAACCTTCCGGGCTTCTCTCTCGGTCAGAGGGAGGGAGTTGATGTGTTTTAAGAAGTACGTCCAAAGCTTCAGCAGCTTCTCCAAATTGAATTGGATTCTTTATTCACTGAGGATAATAGAGTGCTAAATTACTAAATGCAGATATGAGTTTGTATGGTAAATTATAAAGAAGTTACTCCAGGGTCACATGGTCGGAATGGGGCGAGTCAAATGTGTGTCCTAGTTCACTAGTGTGTGCTACTGTATGTTCTACTATGTGTCCTAGTTTACTTTAGCCAACAGTTCAGAGTTCACCAGAGAGTTCTGAGGTCGTCAATTTTGAGTCGTGTAAACAAACCTCACTTCCTCTGGAAGCAGGAAGTACTACTGCACAACAAATAAATACAAAATTCCTTGTTAAACACCAAGTAATAATAAATAAACTACACAATGGCTATCTATAAAAA